>CM060704.1:159021876-159621876 GCA_030686995.1 Artemisia argyi | reverse complement strand
CATATCTAGTAGAGACAAAATACTTACATATTTTGTCTATGTTACAATAGACTATATTGGGTAAAGGACAATGTGCATTTCTGATGCACAGTTATGACACCATCCTGACATTATGCTATTCAGGGAAAGTTTGACTTCAGGTTGATAAGGACACCTGTTGATACGTTCAAACTTTCCCGCTCTGTCTCGCCCATTCTTCAGTCTTCAGATCTTCAGTCTTCAGTACTTCAATAGTTGTTGAGGAGTCCTGGGGGTTCAGTGAGTTATTG
The DNA here is from genome assembly GCA_030686995.1 of Artemisia argyi. Classification (NCBI taxonomy): domain Eukaryota; kingdom Viridiplantae; phylum Streptophyta; class Magnoliopsida; order Asterales; family Asteraceae; genus Artemisia; species Artemisia argyi. The sequence continues at coordinate 159,621,607 of CM060704.1, read as the reverse complement.
TCATCCTCACTGAAGCCATCACCTTCTTCTTGGCTTAGATGTCACTCACTGAGTTCCGCCTCACTGAATGGTGAACCTTTCTTCATAGGCTCGTTCTAAACATCCTGAAGATGACTCACTGAGTTACTGTTCACTCAGTGACTTGTTTGTGTTTACGGATATTAAACACTTAGGTTATTTTATGTTCAAATCCTAGTTAGAGGAAGATTGGGGAATTCAGTGACCCAACAGTCAAACAGAATATTCTCTTAACACTTGTAAGTTACAATGGGATTAATTTTCGTTACTAAGCTAATACGCTAACCAAACAAGCTAATACAAACGCCACTTAAGACAAGAACCCTTAATTAGCCATCATACATACATATCAACATCAAAATAGTACTTACGTCAGCTAATCGCAACCATATCATCAATGCAACAACAATCAACAAACACACCAAACATTCACAAAAAAAATCAAAACAAAACACTCACTTCTTATTCCTCCTCCCACGCTTCGGCCCCCACCCTTACAGCTTCGCAACCGCACACCCACACTTCAACCTAAACAACAAAACCGCTCGACCATTAACCGGCGCCATTTTCCTCAACTCACTCCTCAAATACTCATAATCCGCATTCCCTTCACTCCCACCTTTCCACGGCAACTCCTCCACTTCCCTCATCCCCTTCCCACCCCCGCGCAGCATCTCCTCACTCTGCAACTGCAAATCAAATTCCAATGCCTTTTTTAACCCCTTGCAACCCTTTTTACCACACTTCCTCTTACTTTTACCACAAAATATTTCAAACCCAGATACCAAAACCAAAACCAATCCTAAAACCGCGAGAAAATGAAGAGACGAGAAATTGAAAATATCGTGAGAAATTGAGAAATTCTTGGGGAGGAGTAAGGAAACGGTGTGGAAGATGTAGGAGAAGTAGGAGGTGAGTAAGAAGGTGCCGGAGAAGAGGACCAATATGAGGATTAAGATGTCTAGAGTGACTGATGGCGTGTGATGGTGCTGTGTGCAGGTGTTTGATGATGGTGAGGGTTTGGGTGTCATGGTGGTCGTGGTGGTGGTTGTGGTGGTGGTAAGGGTGTGGCGCATGTTAGTGATGATGGCCGGAGTTTTGTTTTAATGGGGTTTCATTCAGGTGGTGGTGGTCATTGTCGGTGGATGTAAGGTGGATTAGTGCGTACGTTAGCCAAACTATGCTTTTTTTTTATTATTTTTTTTCTGAACTTAGTATACTTTTTTATTTTATTTTTATACATTTCAACATATTTTCTAGAAAAATTAAAAATCATATTTGTCGTACTTATTCAATTTTGATTACTCTTTCTGTCTCAAAATTATTGTCATGAGAGAGAAATTACAAAGTTTAATAAAAGTAAGGTCACTTTAATTTCCAGCCACTAAAATAGAATATTCTTCTACTAAATTGACAATTATTTTGAGACATCCTAAAAAGAAAATATGGACAATAATTTTTAGATGGAGGGAGTACATCATTTATACCTAATTTTTAAACTAGTTATATCGATGGTTCTTGTTTTGAAAAATAGATTCGTGTAATAATCAATAGTTTTCTATTACTTCTCCCGTCTCAAAATTATTGTCCATATTTCCTTTTTGTTATGCCTCAAAATAATTGTCTACTTTTCTTTTTAAGGAAAAAAAAATAGAGAATTTAGTGAGGTATATTCGTTGAAAATTAAAATGGCCACACTTTTTATTAAATTATGTGATTTCTCTCTCCTGACAATAATTTTGAGACGAATGGAGTATATAAGTAGTCCCTATCATTATTACACAGATAGTCCTTATTTTTCAAAATAGAAATTATCAACATTGAAAATTACGGATTATTTATGTAATTAAAATTGAATAGGGACAACGAGTGTGATTTTGAGTAAATAACATGAACGACACAAGTGATTTTTTTCCCCATATTATTGTAGTTTTTATTCATGGATTCATGATACATATCATAAGAAATATTAACTTCGTAGAAAGGTTAAACAGTGCATGTATATTTTGGTTGGTCACGTATATTAGAGTTAAAAATATTTTGGTTGGTCACGTATATCAGAGTTAAAAACTCAGCTTATCGGGATAACATGAAACTGAGAAATCTCATTTGTTTGCTCGTTTTAATCATGGTATCTGATATTTTGCTAGACTAAACATAGTATTCAATATCTTATAACATGAGCATTTTTAATCATGGGAAATTGGGAATGTTTGTTAAACGAACTCTTAAACAAGATACAACCTCTCAAGTGGATAGCTGGTTTGGTCATTTAATAGAGTTCGAGATTTTAAAGTCAAATTAGATAGTCATGTCTAATTTGATTTTTCACATATGATAATTTGAAAAAAAAAAAAAAAAAAAAAAAAAAAAAAAGTAAAATATATTTTATACAATATAAAAAATTGCAAGATAACATAATTAAATCCCTTATATAAAATTAATATTTTAAAGATATAATTAGACAACAAACTATGTCAGGTTAAATAGCGTGCATTATTGTGGAATGTTTTAATGTATAATATAATATAGTATAATTTTTTATGGTATTTTACAAGGAGGAAATATGTGTACAAATATGTTAATTTCCTCATTTGTATCTCATATGTTGTGTTTTCTGGTTTCAAAGTAAAATAAATAAAAAGAGATATTATATTTTTGTTGTGTTCTTGAGTTGATAATAAAAAGAATTGTACATATCATGACAGTTTTCAAGTTCTCGAGTTAAATGAAAAGGAAACAAGAATCAACAGTTTACAATTATAGCATTATCTTATGAGTAATTTTCAGTTTCAACTTTTAAAAACAAAAGATATTTTTGTTTTTGCAATATGTATAAATCTTTTTATCCTTTCCTCCTAAAAGATATGAGGAAAGTTATATAAACAAAACCTGATAAATTTAATATGTGTCGTTGATTTATTTCCTTTCGCTGGAGAAGAAAAACTTAAGAACATGACCACAGAGTTTTAAATATAATTGTACAATACGATGTTTGGTTAGAGATTAAGTTTGGATTAAATTTATATAGTAATTTAAAGAGAAAATTGCAAAAATCGTCCTTGTGGTTTGGCCAAATTGCACGTTTCGTCCTTACTGTTCATTAATTGCAAAAATCGTCCGGATTTGACATTGTTTCATGCACTTTTGGTCCTTCGACTTAACTGGCGTTAAAAGGACTCCGTCAGCAGTTACACTTTAGCCCTTTGGGGTAACCACCATTGCAACACCCACCCTTTAACCAAAAATTTAACTTTGGCCAAACCACAAGGACGATTTTTGCAATTTTCTCAACAAAAGAAAAAAAAAAAAAAAAAATCCACCGTTATTTTTTTAAACTTTTATTCAAAAAAAAATTTCAAAACAAAAAATTTCCAAAAAATCTTTCGAAAATTAAATTCAAAAAAAAAAAAAAAAAAAAAAAAAAAAATCCACCGTTTTTTTTTTAACTTTTTTTCCAAAAAAAATAATTTACAAATTCAAAAAAAAAATTCAAATCCAAAAAAAAAAAATCAAATCCAAAAAAAAAATTTCAAATTCAAAAAAAAAAAAATTCCAAAAAAAAATTTTCAAAAAAAATTTTTGAAAATATTTTTTTTTCAAAAAAAAAATCCTCCGTTTTTTTGAAAGGATATTTTGGAAATTTTTTTTTTACAAAAAGAATTTTCAAAATAGTATTTGCTGCACATTGAAAAAAAAAATTTTGAAAATTTTTTTTTACAAAAAGCATTTTCAAATTTTTTCAAAAAAGTTTTCGCGGCACATTGAAAACAAATTTTGGAATTTTTTTTTTGAAATTTTTTTTGGAATAAATGAAATTTTTTTTGTAATAAATGAATTTTTTTTTGAAAATTTTCCAAAATTTTTTTTTCAATGTGCCGGGAAAACTTTTTTGAAAAAAATTTGAAAATGCTTTTTGTAAAAAAAAAAATTCAAAAAAAAATTTTTCAATGTGCCGCAAATACTATTTTGAAAAAATTTGAAAATTCTTTTTGTAAAAAAAAATTTCCAAAAAATCCTTTTAAAAAAAACGGAGGATTTTTTTTTTTGAAAAAAAAATATTTTCAAAAATTTTTTTTGAAAAAAATTTTTTGAAATTTTTTTTTTGAATTTGAAATTTTTTTTTGGGATTTGAATTTTTTTTTTAATTTGAAAATTTTTTATTGGAAAAAAAGTTAAAAAAAAAACGGTGGATTTTTTTTTTTTTTAATTTTTTTTGAAATTTTTTTTTTGAATTTATTTTTCGTAAGATTTTTTGGAAATTTTTTGTTTTGAAAATTTTTTTTTGAATAAAAGTTTAAAAAAATAACGGTGGATTTTTTTTTTGTTGAGAAAATTGCAAAAATCGTCCTTGTGGTTTGGCCAAAGTTAAATTTTTGGTTAAAGGAGGGGTGTTGCAATGGTGGTTACCCCCATGGGGCTTAAAGTGTAACTGCTGACGAAGTCCCTTTAACGCCAGTTAAGTCGAAGGACCAAAAGTGCATGAAACAGTGCCAAATCCGGACGATTTTTGCAATTAATGAACAGTAAGGACGAAACGTGCAATTTGGCCAAACCACAAGGACGATTTTTGCAATTTTCTCTAATTTAAATAGGTGGTAATTTTAGTTATTTGTTTAGATTACATCCATTTAAGTAATGTTTTATCTCAGTTGTTTAATCGAATAAAAACAATAATCACATAGGAAACCAGTAAATTTAGTCAAAAGTCGCACAACACATGTATTTTTTGTTTTAATATGGTTTAGTTATGTGTTCTTTTGGTGGGTTTGTTACATATTTATTTTTTGATTATATACTTTGTGGATCAGATAAGTAACCAGCATTAGTATATCCAACCAACTTTGATTTTGAGTTCTTTTGGTAAAATAATCTCATATCACGGGTATCACACAGATAACACAATGTGTTTGACTCCATTTTAATGTTGACGTGTTGGCTCAGAACTATATCTTACTAGCAAGTTTACTAAAAATGCTATATGTGGACATGTATTATTAGCAAGCTACTATTAGAATATTATGTTTAGATATTGAGGGCTTGGCCCACTTGTGTCGATGTACCGAGATCCATTAGGGTTTCCTATGTCTTATGTACTCTATTTATAGTTACTGAATGAAACATCGTAAGGTATGGAGTTTTCCATCATTTAACATGGTATTAGAGCAAAACCTTAAATATTGTTCTTTTGTGGGTTTGGTTACAGAGATCTGGTTTGTGCCGTGGGTTTGTCAAAGCCGATCAAGGGGAACAACATTCGATTTTAGGGTTGTACAACGTAATAAAGAAAAAGTTTTTAGTTGGATATTCAGGAAATTAGATTCTTATCTAATTGCGGTGCATGATGGGGAGGCTTTGTATATGAACTGGGGGAACACCCTTACAGTGATCTTAGGGAAAATCGTTGGTTGAAAAATGCTATCTTAACTAAGTATGGGGAAAATATAAGGATCTTCTTAACGGGGAGAAAATTATTGGAACGAAGTTAAGCGCGAGAATATTTGAGGAAGCAGCAATTGCAGTTATAGACAATGTTGGAATATTAGAGGCATGGAGACAGAGTTTCGGTATAACTGCTCTCATGGTCTCTGAGTCTTACAGGTTTGTATGGTTTCGTGATGTGCTCGCAAAAAAGTTTGAAGATGGTACCGAGATGATTTTGGCAAAGGAAGGAAAGTAAGGGGACAGACAATACGACTGGGCTTGGTTCATACCGAATAAGTGGAAAGATTTTTCGATGTGGGCGCGAAAATTTGTATACCCCGATCCAGTCCTCTATGACCCCTAAACAATGATGGGTGCGGTTAAGTGTCTAGTAAACCCTACTGCAGCCTCCAATGCCCTTTCATTGCTATGCTACAATAAGTATTATGACGGCCTCAGAGGTCGCAGGAGAGCGCATAGAGGTGGCCGTACGTGACTTGATCGTGTATTTTTGTATTGATTCATACTTATCTATACTATATTGTTTATCAGATATTTTGATATTTTATCAGCTTATCAATTATATGTAACATTAGTTTTAGTTTAGTTACCAGTAGCACATATATGAGGATCAGCCAAAGTTGGCCATGAAACAAATCAACGCACTTAAAAAAACAAACTAAAGCTTTTCAGTTGTCACGTATTTAGCTAAGCTTTTCAGTTGTCACGTATTTATATTGGTTGATTACTACCGCAAAGTTAACATTTTCCACTGTAACGTTTTTTACTAAACCTATTCCACCCTACTGTAACATGAAACAAATCAATGCACGTTTAAAAAAAATAGATGATGATGCATTGGTTTATCTAGTATGGTAGATGATTACAAAGGATCTCATCAAAGATGTTGTTATCAGTTAGTTACATTCAAGTTTGAAGATTTGTCTCTGCATTTGAGCAGATTTCTTCAACAACTAATTAAGTTCGTTTTACTGCTTTTACTTTTGTTGCATGTTTATGTTTATTGCTATTTGAAGATCAGTCTCTACTTGTTATCAGACATCGGCGTCAATAATTTAGCTTTAGTTTATTTTTGAAGTTTATTCCAGTCTCGAGTTTTCGCGATTTCGCCACTCGGACTGAGGGATGGTACTAGAATATTATGTTTAGATATTGAGGGCTTGGCCCACTTGTGTTGGTGGACCGAGACCCATTAGGATTTCCTATGTCTTATACTCTTATGTACTCTATTTATAGTTATTGAATGAAATATTGTAAGGTATGGAGTTTTCCATCATTCAACAGCTACATCAAAGCCCCAATTGCACTTAGATATTATTAGTGCAAACGTTACGACATTTAATATATACAGTATCTTTATGTTTTAATGATGACAACCACGTAACTTGTAATACATAACGTAAAGTGCACAAGTTACTCGTTCACACATCAACGTCTCTCGACATCACTTCAGGTATGAACAAACACTTTATGAACTTTGTTAAGTGATCAAAGAAAATCCTTTTTGTCCTTAAACCTTACATATTATAAATGTCACAAAACATTTTTACAAAAATAAACTAGACAGATTATTTTTGTATTTATAAAGAAATGTTTTAATATGAAAAATAAATTTGAAATTTGAATTTCAAACTATCTAAATGGCCTCATTTCCCGCCCAAATCAGATAGAATTTCACCAGATAACATTTCGCTACAAAAGGACAAAAATTGTAGGAAGGTCCCTTAAATAGGTGGCAGTCCCTTATTGATAAGGGACCGTCCAATGTTTAAGGGACCGTCCCACGCTCCTTGAGAAGGCTATAAATACTGACCCATTTTCATCAGAAAACTGATCCTCTTTGTACAAAACTTTTTGTTTCTTTGTTTCCTCTTCTTTGATCACTATAACTCTTTGGTATGTGTTTATAAGTGATCCCGTCATCCACTACATCATGTGCAAGAGAAGAACACTCGAAGTCGTCAAGAATCAAAGTGTTATTGAGTCCACACACAAACGTAACTAGTGTTACGATTTTCTTTTTCCTCTACCTTATGGGCAAGAGAAGAACTCTTGACGTAGATGAAGAATCGAGATGTTATAATAGTCCACACACAAACGTAACAAGTGTTACGATTCTATTCACCCTTGTATTTTATTATTGTAAATATTTCCTACTTGTGTGAGTCGAGGATGGAGTTGTTAGATTAGACTTGGACGAAAATGAAGATCCAAGTGGTGTTGTAACTAGATTAGTTCTTATATTTGTTGTGAGGGGAGTGGTGTCCTAGTGTGTAGGTTAGGACTTAGGTGAGTCGTTGTGTGAAGGCTTGGATCGGGAAAGGATTCAAGTGTGTCTTTGTGTGAAGGCTTGGATTGGGTGAAGATCAAAGTGTGTCTTAGTGTGAAGGCTTGATCTGGTGAAGGTTCAAGTTAACGGGAGTGCTCGTTCATGTGAAGACTTGGATCGTGTGTCGATCTAAGTGGGATAAGACTGCTTGTTCGTGTGGCCACGTGGGACTTTGTGTAGATTGGTTCTAGCTAGGATTAGAACTCGACATTCCATTTAATGTCATTAAAATTGGTGTAAGCTTGTGTACGGTTTGTTCCGCCATATTGGAGCGTGTTGATTAGTGAAGTAACTCTCGAGTGTGGTACTCGGGGAGTGGAGTAGGACGAAGAGGTGCTTCGAGCCGAACCACTATAAATCATCGTGCCTGGTTTGCGTTTTCTCTTTCTTTCTCTTTACTTTCTCTACTTGCATTACATTTAGGTTTATGTGGCTTGTTGTGTGTATGCTTGTGATATTAACTAGTTTACCTAAAAACATAAGGGCAAATGACAAAAAAATGCATTGAACTTGACACTTTTTGTGATTGTGTGTAGCCAACTATTTTTTTTTTCTTATTGTGTGTACTGAACTTTGAAAATTTGATCATTGTGTGTATTTTGTGACCATTTTACCCTTAATTTTTTAAAATTTTGAAGGGTAAAATGGTCATTTTACATGGCAAAATAGTTACAAAATAAACACAATGATCGAAAATTGAAAGTTAAGTACACACAATAACAAAAAAAATAGTTGGCTGCACACATTCACAAAAGGAGTCAAGTTCTACCCAAAACATAAAACACAAGAAAACTCAATCACAGGAATAAAGGTCGCCACTAACGGCGGTCCCTTAATTAGGATGGCGGTCCCCAATATATATGGGACCGTCCATACATATTAAGGACCGTCCCCCAGTGCAATCAGAATTAGCTTAAATACTTTTTACATCTCGTGTGTTGCTTATGTTTATGTGATTGCTTGTGTACTTGTAATTGAGTGACATATATGATTGTTATGAGTGATATAACTACTATTCATATTTAGTCACAGTTGATTGGGAATTTGATATGAAACATTTTAAGTTTTAAACGGAAACGTATTCACCCCTCTCCTCTACGTTTCTACAGATATGGTATTATAGGACAAATAATGTTTTCATCATATCCTTTGGGCGGAACGGATCAAGTTCTCGGTCAAGCGAATGACCGATCATTGGTGGGCTTAGTGGATAAGCTTTATCCATATTGAATCGTTTCAATATATGTAAGTGCTTACTTACTTTTAAAAAAAAGAAGCATAAAAGCATTCTTATCCAAATACCACCCGATTTAGGAATAAGCATATAAGCACTTAAATAAGCAAAATCCATAACACATTTGACCCATCTAGGCTGTACAAAATTTCATGTTTTGACCAATCCCATTTGACCCTTTAGCTGACCCACACATTTTGCCACTACTCAACAGTTACGGTCCTAAAGTGAAAAAGCTAATTAATTACCTGCTCTGGGAGAAAACGGAGGGGAGGACAGGAATGCTGTGGAAGATCCAGCACCAAGAGAACAGTTGTAAGCATCCCCATAGAGTACATGTGGTAAAAAGCATGCCATAAGTCGAAACTTAGGTTTTGTATATATAGCCTCTAGAATTGGCCCGATAATGCGTATCGGAGTAATCCAATACGGCGTATCTGGGTCTTTTGGTGTGGGCTCTATGAATAAAATATTCTAATATATGCGATAATTATAACCACTTCTGAATATGGCGTATCGGTGGTCATACGGCGTATCGAAAACATTCGTCATGGATGTTTTGTTAAGTTATGGCTCCAATACGGTATATCACCTTGGGGTGAATACTACGTATTAATGATATGAACTATGGGCTTTCCCAAATCTCTTCATTTTAGCTCCAATACACGTCCTTTTCCTTAACTTTCTTTAATTGCTCCAATATTACCAAGATTTATAAAAGTAAATGATTAAATACCAATTCTCATGTAAAATAGTATAAAATGAGCAATATAAACGGGATAAATGATGCATAAAATTAGTACTTATTTGATGTCATAAGTGTTTCACAAACACTGAACACTCCTATTTTATTTTATCATAGTTTTCAATAAGAGATTCAAGGTACATATCCTAAGAAATATTAAGTTCAAAACTTTTTTTTTGGTAACAGTAGTTTCCGACCTTTTGGCTGACTAATCTACAGGGTTTTAACCCACCGCCACACATACTCAACCTGGGTAAAGCCCTCTTTTTTCTGGTGGTTGGCGTGGCCACTTCAGGGTTTTTTGTACCTAGCAGAAACTGAACTTGAGACCTCACAAATCTTAGAGTGATAGTCACAAGCCCTTTTGCCACTAGGCTATCCCTGAGTGGTTTAAGTTCAAAACTCGCTAAGTATATAGTTGAAAAGAGTCGGTGAAAGGTTAAACAGTGCATGTATATTTCAGTTGGTCACGTATATCAGAGTCAAAAACTCTTCTTATCCGGATAACATGGAAATGGGGAACCTCATTTGTTTGCTTGTTTTAATCATGGTGATTAATATTTTTATCGACTAAACATGGTATTCAATTGCTTATAACATGACCATTTTCAATCATAGTGTATGGTATTTTGATTGACTAATCATAGGTATTGAATATCTATTAAATGAAATCTCAAACAAAATATAGCCTCTCAAGTGGATAGTTGGTTTGGTTAGTTCAAATATGTTCGCACTTAATAGAGTTCGAGATTTTAAAATCAAATCACATAGTCATGTCTAATTTGATTTTATGTATATAATAATTTGAAATAAATGAAGTAGAATATACTTGATACAACATAAAAAAATTACAAGATAAAATAATTAAACTTTCTATATAATTTAATCTTTCAAAGATAGAATTAGAGAAGAAACTATGTCAGGTTAAATAGTGTGTATTATTGTGGAATGTTTTAATGTATAATTTAATATAATATTTCATGGTATTTTTCAAGGAGGAAATATGTGTACAAATATGTAATTTTCGTCATTTGTATCTCATATGTTGTGTTTTCCGGTTTCAAACTAAAATAAAATGAATATAAAGAGAGTTATTATATCTTCTTTGTGTTTTTGAGTTGATAATAAAAAGAATTGTAAAGATCATAACAGTGTTCAAGTGTTCGAGTTAAATGTAAAGGGAACAAGAATCAACAATTTTGCAACTATGACATTATCTTATAAGTAATTTTAGTGTCAACTTTTAAAACAAAGATATTTTTGTTTTTGCAAGAAATGTAAATCTTACTATCTTTTCCTCCCAAAAGATAGGAGGAAAGTTATATAATAAAACCTTATAAATCTTTCATTTCTTACCCAAAAAATAATTACTTATTCTGATAAAGCTAATATTTTGTTGGTTTTGTTTCCTTTCATTGGAGAAGAAAAACTTAAGAACATGACCACAAAGTTTAATTTATAATTGTAGAATGATGTGTTTGAGGTAATAAGTTTAGATTAAAAGTAGGGTTAAGTCCATTAAATAGAAACATAGTTTCAGAAATTTACCGAGTTAGTAAGCCAACTTTTTTTTACCGTTCTAGTATACAGAAGTTAAAAAAGTGTTATATTATCAGAAATATGATACTTGGTTACTGGTTAAACCTGTAAGAATCGCTTATTTGGCATTTTTATTTATTTTTATGCTTATGTGTACTTACTGTTGGATCTTTCTTTTCTATTTTAGCCCTTAATTTTCATAATTCTATAAATTCAACCCATCAAAATAAATAAACAAATAAATCTATTTTCATAGTTCTATAAATTTAACAACAATAGATGGAGTCATCTTCACACACACCTCCAACAATGTACCAAACTAGCTCCAACGACGACAATGACGTCCGACAATGGTGGCAGCAACGACCCCGTCTGTGTTAGGATGGGGTGATGGGTATTACAAAGGAGAGGTTAATAAACCAGAAAGTGTACAATATGTTACTTCTTTAGCGAAGCAAGAGCATAGGAAGAAAGTGTTGAGAGAGCTGAATTCGTTTATTTCGGTTTCTCAGAGTAAAGAAAATGAAACTGTTGATCAAGAAGTTACTGATACATAATGGTTTTTTCTTATTTCTATGACGCAGTCTTTTGTTAATGGACTTGGGTTGCCTGGTCAAGATAACGATGTAGATGAATGAAGAATTTTTACTTTTTTTTAGATTTGGTTGTAGTGATGATGGTTGTGTGTGTTAAAGGGTAGATGATGAATGATATTGAATTTGGGATACCTGTTATTGGTCTAGTCATTACTACATCTTTCTTTATGTATGTTGATCTAATCGTTACTTTCATTTTAATCATGTTTTTTTTAATTGAATTGGTTGTTGTAGCTGATCGGTACGAGATTAGATAAGAAATATCACCCAAGATAGCTTCTGACGCCGTCCCGTTGTAAGAGTTATGGGCCGACTCGTGTAAGCACAAAGCCAGGCGGCTTTGCCTCAAATGCACCTGACGCTGTCACTTGTCAGGTTATAACTTCCAACTTCTTTTTTGGGGCGCCTAGTGTAAAATTCCATCGCATAACTTCAAAGGGTGACGACGTCAGATCCAAAGCCTACGCCGTCTTGTGTTATTTCCAAACTTGTCTTGGTTTTCTTGTTTTCTTCATTCTTGAGCATAAAAACGTCCGAAAAGCTCCAAAATGCTCCATTTTCCAGAATTCATGTCCCAGGTACCTAAAATGATAAAAGAAACGATTTGAGGTAATATTTGACCAAAAAAACACGATTTAGGGCTTAAATGACCCCCTAAAAGCGTATCAAATAAATCCTTATCAAGCTACATACATATCATAAGTATAGATAACATAAGTGAGATTTGTGAGGTATTACATATCCCATAGAGATATTCGTGTAACCCAGTCATAGGGTCAAATAGTTTCTATTAGAAAGTGATAACACGATTTCAAGTGAATATCCGGTAACCTTTATTGGATTTGCTAGTGATTATCTACACCCAACTGGGAAACTCAAAAACTTCAACAATCAATAGAAACTATATAGTGATAATCAATGGCTGTTGCTATGAGACAAATGACTACTAACTTTTCCAAACTAGAAAAGTTTAAAGATGTCGATTTCAGAAGATGGCAAAAGAAGATGCACTTCTTGTTGTCAAGCATGAGTGTGGTGTATGTTCTGAGCACTCCTATTCCTGATGATGGGGATGATGCTACTATGGAAGATATGAGGAGAATTAACAAGTGGGAGAATGTCGACTACATTTGCAGAGGTTTAATCCTCAATGGTATGTCTGATCCTTTGTTTGATATTTATTAAAATGTGGAATCTGGTAAAGAACTATGGGATTCCTTGGAAGCCAAAATATATGGCTGCGGATGCATCAAGTAAGAAATTCCTTGTAGGTAATTTTAACAATTACAAAATGGTCGATTCTAGACATGTCATGGAATAATACAATGAACTTCTTAGTATATGTAAAAACCGCTTCTTTTTAATTTTTTAAACCATTTCGCCGTTTTAGGTCGGTTATTTTTCATTTATAAGCTTGTTGAATCTTACTAGTTATGTGATATCAATATGAATACTAACAAACATAAATAAGTAAGTAAAGTAAAGAGTAAAGAAAGAGCACAACCAACAGACGCGGCGAGTTATAGTGGTTCGGCATGAAGCTCACTCTCCGTCCTACTCCACTCCCCGAGTACCACACTCGAGAGTTATCAATCACTATATCAACACACTCCTTCAGGCGGAGCAATACGTACACATGCTTACACAAGGCTTAACGACACTAAGCATAATGTCGAGTTCTAATCATAGCTAGAACCAATCTATTCCAAAGGCCCACGTGGCCACACGAACAAGCACTCTTGTCTATCTTGAATATTCACCTGATCCAAGTCTTCACTTGTTAGACATACTTGGTTCTTCACCCGAACCAAGCCTTCATACACACGACACACTTGATTCTTCACCTGAATCAAGTCTTTACATACATATCACACTTGATCATCCACAATCCAAGTCTTTACATAATGACTCAACAAATCATAACCTAAACATTAGGACATCACTCTCCTTACAACAAATACATGAACTAATCTAGTTACAAGACTTCTTAGAACTACATCACCATCCAAGCTCACACAAATACAATACTTGGAACTACATCACCATCAAAGTTTATACCCCATCCTCGACTCACATACAAGTAAGAAAATAATGATATCAATCCTATCACGTAACACATGTTACGTTTGTGTGTGGACACCTATAACATCTCGAATCTTCATAGTTGTCAAGAGTTCTTCTTTTGCACTTGACGGAAGAGGAAATCACTTATAAACATATACCGACATGTTATAGTGATCAAAGAATAAAAGGAACAAAGACCAAAAAGTTTTGTGTGTGTGAAAAAGTCTTGTTCTGAAAGAAAACAGTTCAGTATTTATAGTCGACACAAAGGAGCAGACGGTCCCTTAAATAGGCGACATTCCTTTATCACTAAGGGACCGTCGACCCCTTTACGGGACCGCCCCGAAAAACGCTCCCATTTTTGTCCAGACGTGGTGAAAAACTATCTGGTGAAGGTTGTAGGGAAAACTAGCTGTTGTGATGTTTGAATTTGAATTTATTTTCTTAATAAAACATTTCTTTAAAAACACAAAAATACTTTTGTGAAAATGTTTTGTCAAACTTAAAAAATGTAAATTTAGAAGAAAATAAAAGTCTTTGATCACTTAACTAATGACGGTATAAAGTTTGTTCATACCTGAAGTGATGTTGAAGCAGCTACGTAGAAGTAACGAGTTTCCTTGATTAAAAACTTATAAACCATAACTTTACGTAACATGTCTTTATATTTTGTGATTATCAAAACACGAGAAGACCGAATAATGTGAATAACGTTTTTGACATTATTTGTATTAACAATCTCCCCCTTTTTGATGATTACAAAATATAAACTCTTTTTAAGTAAAATTATGCGTTGATAACTTTTTAATGAGTTTTCCCGTTACTTCTCCCCCTTTTTGTAGAATCAAAAAGGTGTGTCGTGGTTGTTGAGGAGAGAAGACATGAGCACCCTTGAAAGTAAATCATTGGAGTGATCAACGAAATACAAGCTCCCCCTAGCTAAGTGCTCCCCTTAACGAGGGCACCGGGGAATCGAGCTATGGTGATGTGCTACAAAACAGAGTTAGAACAAAGTACATGCATGCAAATACATATATAGAAGATGATATGGATGTGAAATCAATTATGTAGTGCAGAAATCAGATAGAAAAACACAGAGTAGAGTTTTAATTCTGAGCACTACTAGGGACGCTCCCTTATTGATTAGGGGACCGTCAGTCCATTTAAAGGACTGCCGGCAGTATGCTTTGAAGTTGCCAGGTATGTTGTGATTTAAGTAACTTCCTATTTTCAAGGTTGGATATTTTTAGTCCATTTTCATGTTTAACAATGACTAATATCACAACATATTAACATATCCAAAACACATTCATTCATTCGTTCATTCATTCTACCCAAAGGAGACATACAATAGCTACCATAAAGAAATTTCAGAACAACTACATCATAGAGACACCAACATTAACCATTAACTACTACAACACATTAACTCCCATTGCATGTTTGGTTCAAAGCACAACTTCCACTTGATTATTCATGACTAGATTCTTGAGAGTATCTAGTCCGAGGGTGGAGTGGATGATGGAGAGGATGAAGGTGGAGCCGAAGGAGTTGCCGATGGTGGCATTGAGGCAAGAGGAGTTGGTTGCACATTTTGTTGAGCAATGAGATACTCAATGTGACCAAACATGATGTGAAGTTCATCTCAAAGAGAGTGAATGAGATGAAAGTTGTGGTAACAACAAGCATACCCCACAGTGTGGTTGTTAGCAAAATAGTAGGGAACGGGATTACCAAGATTTGGAGATGATGGTGGAGTGAGAGGATTGTTCTCCAAAGGCCCATTTGGTGATGTGGTGGTATGATTAGATGAGTTTGTTGGAGGAGGATGTTGGTTTCTTAGAGATGAGATAGAATGAGTGGGATATAATGGTTGATTACTCACGAATGGAGTGTAAGCACCCGAACTAGATTGGGTGAGCAAGGGTGACAAGTTTTTGACAAATGATGAGAAAGGTGATGTGGTTGTCTTTGAGCTAGAGGATGTCTTAGAAGAAGAGTGATATGTTCCATTGGTGGATGGTGTTTTGAGTGGTGCACTTGGTGATTGAGGTGATGATGGTGGTGACTTAGGAGATGGAGTGGTGTCATAAAGTGTGAGGTCAATGAAATTTGTTTGAGGTCAAATGATTTTGAGCTTAGGCCTTTTATTTGATTGTTGTATTGTGGGTTCTTTGTTTGTTGTTGGCAAGGAGGTGCAAGATGAGGCCATTGTAGGTGATGAAGTTTATTTGAAAGATGATTGTGATGAGGTTGAGGATGATGAGGAAGGCTTAAATAATCAAGCATGGCTGTGATTTGGGCAAAGCATGCATTAGGAGATTTTAAGTTCTTCAAATTGTTTAACTAAACATGGCAAGGTGGTGATAAACATGCAATAGGTTTAGGATTGCAGAAATGAAGAAAATAGTGCAAAAATCCGTGATCCCACTTGGACGGTCCTTTAAACCTCAGACGGTCCCTTATCACTGGAGGACCGTCGGATCAATAAGGGACCGCCGGCAGTGGATTTACAGAATTTTGCCCACTTTCTCATTTCTGCAACCTGCATATTCAAATCAATCCTATTTGTTGCAGAACAGCATAAACAAGAGTTTAACCATGAAAGGTGTTATTCAAACTCTAAATAAGCCAATAACATCATCAGCAAACATTCATGTCTAATATTGATAAGATTAGTTCATATAAATGACAGTCATAGCAATGCTAAGAGTGGCAATAAATAGAAATATTATGAATCATTTAAAGTTTTAACATAGCAACCAAAGATATATGATTGTTGACTTCAGTCTTCTTCGAAGCGTCTCTCTTGATAAATGGATAACTCCTCATCGAGAATATCATCAATCGAAAGCCTTTTAAACTCAAGGAATGATGAAATGTGTGACTTGGATATAGGATCCATAACACGACGAAAGAGTTGGTATTGGGTGCTTTGGAGGTGTGGATATGTTTGCATTATGAATTTATAAAAATGAGTTAAGAGCATCCCATAAGGCATTAACTTGTCGTTAGTGTCCTCGAATTGCATTATTCACTTAGCGTAGAAATAAGCAAGGTTGTAAGGTCGTTTCTTGATTATGCAATGCAGCATGTGAGCACAACATGCTGGTACATATTCACGATCCTTGACAAGACAGAAAACATGTTCACGAAGAATAACAACCATAGCTTGAAGACCAGGACGAAGTTCAGAAACACGAATTTTATTTGGGTGAAGAGTGTTGGACGTTTGACAAATTGACTCAATTATTTTGGCTGAAGAAGGAACATATGTTCAATATAGACCTTCATATTCTCGATATTCAAGGAGGGAGTTAAGATCAAACTCTTCCGAATAAGCACATTTCCCATTACTAGGAAGTTCAAGAATTTGAGCATATTGTTTAAGAGATATATGGACATTGTAGTGACCAATTTTACACTTAAGGCGTATAAAGTAATTTTGATCTCGTTTAATATTAAAACTAGAGTAAAATTCAAGTATAAAGTGAGGACAAATAGGTTCATTAATATTTAGAAGACAATCAAATCCTATGAAACGAAAACCTCTTTCGATACGTTCCTTATCAGGATACAAAGGATCAACCATTCGTCCTTCATGAACATGACCTAACTCAAATGGTTTGATACATGGAATAAATTCAGGTGGTGTGTCAATTTCAGAAGAAATTTTGGGAATATAGGATTGAGTTAAGATGTGATCGATATCATAAGTGTGAGGCATGATTGTACCTATAAAATTAATAAGAGGTTAACTGGATAGTAATATTACGCTTATTCTAAATACTTCCCATGTACCATAATATACTTTAGTTTTGAAATTCCTAAATCATTTCGTTGCATGATTATGAAAAAGTTTTTGACATGTATTAACAATGCTTAATTACATTATTGTTACGTGATTGAACAATATTATCATCCACAAATTTGAGTTGGGGATAATCTCATTTTTTACCCATTTTCAAAAACACACGAATTAAAACAATTGACATATTAATATCCGTGTTGTTAGTGATACATTGTTAAGATTAACCTTCAATTGTTGTTGTTATTTCAAAGAAATGAGAATCCCCAATTTAATTTTGAGTTCATATGAACCCTAGAAATTCAATTACGAGTTAATTAAATTAAATTTAGAAAATTGACTTACAATGGAGTGAGTAGTGAGTATAGGTGGTTGATGATCTTAACTTTGAAAGCCTTGAACTAATTTAATAATGGGTTAGTGAGGATTTGAGTGTTGGGTTGAGTTTTTCGTCACTTTCTGCACTAAAGGGGTGTTTGGATGTTCTGCAAAAAGACAAACGGGGCATAGGCAGAAATTCATGGATGGTCCCTTAACGATATGGGACCGTCGAGAGCTAAGGGACCGCCACCAGAAGCTTGTGGTCTTTGGACAATTTTTGGTGTTTTGGTTAGTATGAAATTTTTTTTAGTTTCAGATGGTTTTAAAACATAACACATTGAGTTTTAAGACACGAAAATGACTCAATACGCACGAGTAGGCTAAGGAATGGGTAAGGAGTTGAATCGAGACATAAGAAGAATGAAAGACTCGATACGTTTGATTAAAAAGTAGATTTTGAGTCAAAACAGAAGAAGAGAGAATGAGATTTAAGGATGAGATTTGCATCGAGGAAGCTAGAAGTCAATCAAATAAGTTTCAAGAAATATCATAGACGAGAACGAGAGAGCAAACAAAGAGTGAAGCAAGTGTGCATCGTCTATAGTGATTGATTGACGTTAAATTTGCTATAAACAATGGTTGTGGTAAGACCATATTTTTTCCAAATAATTTGCTTGAATCCAAAGAAGGATAAGCATTTAGACAAAGCGTCTAATCAACACAAAGCATCTAGCACATATTGGCATACAAACATCATCAAGCATATAAGCAAGTAGTCTCTAATTACGTAGATACATGAACATATAGCAACCAATCAAATAGCAAGCATAATATTCAAGTTTGGTAAGAAGACTTACCTTGGCCTTTAGCAATCCTTATAAGCAGATAACCAGAAACATGTGTTGTTGGTGATGCAAGACTAGGTGATACTCACTTGGCTATTTGTCCATAAGATTAGTAATGCAATTGGCTTGGTAAGATGACCATTAGGTAGTCTACATGCTCAAGGGGCGTATTGTCTTCTTAGCTAGCTATCCACATTGCACATAAAACCGCACATTGTCTTCTTAATAGTCATTACATCAAAACAAGTAGATTGGTATACCAACAAGGTTGCTCAATAAATTCTTATCGGCAAAATTACCTACAATGAAGACATTCAAACTAGTAGTATATGATTTCACTTAAGCTAAGTGTCTTTCTAATATCACATTTTCATCATCTTTGGCTTGAACATTTCCTTGACGAATGTTAAAACTTATTTTACCAAATATCATTTGCCTTTTGACAAAAAAAAAAGTTTTATCAAACTAAATTTTCGGCAAAGATTCATAAATCAACATTTTTGCTTCAAATGTTTCACACAAGTTATCTATGAAAAACTTATTAGTAGGACTTCCTATTATTGATTATACATCATCAATAAAAATGACATGCCAAAGATTATGATCTATTGATTTTACATAACTTTCAAATTCATTTTTCCAAATGACAAAATTTTCATTTTCAAAAAATGGTGGCTCATTCAAATGACGCCCTTCTAGATATCATCTTGATTACATAGATCGATTCAAGTTTTAAAGTACAATATACTTTAAAGATCTTGATAAACGAAGCTCTGTTACCAATTGTAGAAACTAGAAGGGGGTTTGGATAGTTTCACCGCTTCTTTTTAATTTTCTAAACCATTTCTCCGTTTTAGGGTCCGGTTATTTTTCATTTACAAGCTTGTTGAATCTTACTAGTTATGTGATATCAATATGAATACGAACAAACATAAATAAGTAAGTAAAGTAAAGAGTAAAGAAAGAGCACAACCAACAGACGCCGCAATTTATAGTGGTTCGACATGAAGCTCACTCTCCATCCTACTCCACTCCCCGAGTACCACACTCGAGAGTTATCAATCACTATATCAACACACTCCTTCAGGTGGAGTAATCCGTACACATGCTTACACAAGGCTTAACGACACTAAGCATAATGTCGAGTTCTAATCATAGCTAGAACCAATCTATTCCAAAGGCCCATGTGGCCACACGAACAAGCATTCTTGCCCATCTTGAATCTTCACCTGGTCTAAGTCTTCACTTGTTAGACATACTTGGTTCTTCACCCGAACCAAGCCTTCACACACACGACACAGTTGATTCTTCACCCGAATCAAGTCTTTACATACATATCACACTTGATCATCCCCGATCCAAGTCTTTACATAATGACTCAACAAATCCTAACCTAAACATTAGGACATCACTCTCCTCACAACAAATACATGAACTAATTTAGTTACAAGACTTCTTGAACTACATCACCATCCAAGCTCACACAAATACAATACTTGGAACTACATCACCATCTAAGTTTATACCCCATCCTCGACTCACACACAAGTTGGAAAACAATGATATCTGTGTGGACACCTATAACATCTCGAATCTTCATAGTTGTCGAGAGTTCTTCTCTTGCACTTGACGGAAGAGGAAATCACTTATAAACATATACCGACATGTTATAGTGATCAAAGAATAAAAGGAACAAAGACCAGAAAGTTTTGTGTGTGTGAAAAAGTCTTGTTCTGAAAGAAAACAGTCCATTATTTATAATCGACACAAAGGAGAAGACGGTTGATGAGTGTCTAAATACTCATCATTTTATACCTATTTGAACCCACAAAAACAACCAAAAACACACAAATGACCCTCAAAATGATACAAATTCATAAAAATGTGTTTTTATGTGATTCAGGTACAAAAGATTGAAAAACAAGTGAAAACTAATAAATTTCACAACAATTGTCGTTTTCAGTCCCTGGAGTTACACAATTTGTCAAAACTAGTCCCTAAATGTTTTAAATGAAAGAAAAGTCAACTTAAGTCCTTGGGAAACCAAAAATATTCACAAATGATCCCTGGATAAAAGTTTACACAAATTGGCAATTTTTACCCCTCAAGTTTCAAAATTGGCAAACTTAGTCCCTGGGTATTCAAACTTGGAATTTTACAAATATTACCCTTGTACTATGCATGAAAGATAAAATGGAACACTTTTGATAACTTTGGGAAATTTACACTTTTAGTCCCTCAAAATCTAAAAATTACATTTAAGGTCCTTAATAGTTTTTAAATGCAAAAATTATACTTTTGGTCCTTGTGTTATGTTTAAATGGCAGGTTTGGTCCCTTAATGAAGTTTGGAATGATGACAAGAAAGGACCCTAAAGTTTCAGCAGTTTTACACTTTTGGTCCTTGGGTTATTACAACTAAAAACCAAACGGATCTTTAATAAATCCATACACAAAACAAAACCAAACCTTAGCCCACCATCAAGCCCAAAATAACAAAACCCAGCCCACACCCTAAATTAATAAAACCCCAGGGTCAAAAGGTCAATACCCCGCCCAAACCACTATCACTATTCATCTCCCTCACCCCCAACCTTCAACCAATACCAGGGTGGTTTTCATGCCACCTCCCCCCTCCAAAAGCTTACCCAGCTCACATACTACTCCCTTTTCCACCTCACAACCCTATCCCACAAGCATTTAATGCTTCCACACCATCATACAAGCAACCCCTACAACCTTTCCCCTGTTTTCCTCACTTTGACCCCAAAAGCTTCTGAAAACCATCTCACCTTGCCCCTTACACCTCTACATAAATACAAGAAGCATTAATTGCTCCTCAAACCGCCTCAATCTGTCATAAGGACTTTGGCGCCAAAAGCAATTCAAACGGCCAAGATCAAATTGAATAAATCAAGGGCTCAGATTGAAGACAGAGCATATGAGTGGCCTCCAAGGGTTCAAAAGGTTATAAAAAGAAGAAGAAAGACAGAGGAATAGAGACCTTGGCCTTAAGCCATTGTCACCTTAGATTAGTTTAGTCATATAGTGTAATTTTATTGCTTTCATCTACTTTAAATGTCATTTACTGTTTTAACTAGTGTAATGAACTCAAGTAGTGTAATGGAACATCTGTTTTTAAGTTTAATGAAAGTTCTCTTTTATAATTCAAGTTTTCAAGTTATCTTTAAATTTCTTGTCATTTAATTTTCTTGTTTATAGTTGATTATAATGGACTCTCTAAGCTCACTTAAGCTCCTTACAAAGCTTGTTTAAGCTTTTAGATACTTTAATCAGTTGTAGTCTTTGAATACCAAAAATCATAAAAAATAGAGAAAAATAGAAAATTAAATAAAAATCTTGTGTTCTTAGTGTTCTCAGCAAGGAGCATGGCTATTATGAATTTCCATTGGTTGTAGTGTCTCATGGGAGACTATAGGTAGTGTTTTGGTCCATGGTTTCCAATGTCTCAGTGTATTCACCATGTAAGTCTACTTTTACAATTTTTGCTTTTTATAGCTTAGATTATCTATCTGTGTTGATTTCTACATTTTCATGTTTATTAGTTGTTAGTTAATGATTATGTACCTTTATCTTAGTTTGTTATGTTTTGTATGTGTTTAAATTTGAGATTTCCATTTTGACTGTGTGAACTTAATTTTTGATAATCATGGTTTAACCTAGTGTGACTACTTGATTAAACTTATAAAAGTCCTAATTTAACAGATGAAAGCTTTTTGATTTGATGAAATTGGTTTATACAAGCTTTTGGAATGAAAATCTTATTTTAAGTTAATCTAGGGTGTGTTTGGCACAACTGATTCAAGTGTGTTTAGATGAGACTAAGTTGTTGTTTTTGGTTGATATTTGATACATAGAGTTCCTTAGGGTCAGACAAACCATAAGTCTATTATGTATACATTCAAAAGTCAAAAATCACTATCTTGGACTCTCATTTGATCACTGTGATGAATTGCTTGTCTAAACTCATCAAATCTGTTTTAAAGTTGTTTCTTTGTGTTTAGTTCATGTTCTTATAGCTTATTATGTGTTAATCAGTCTTTAAATTAAGATCAAAGTTGATCAAAGTCAACTTTGATCATAAAACTTAAAAGTCAAAAATATTAGTTTTTCAGGTTTTTGATTAAATAGATAATTTTGTGTAGGATTTAATATTTAGTTTCATAACTTGTGCTTTTGATATGTTTTAGTTTAACTGCTTATCTTGCTGTGTGATTTTTATCAATTTTTATTTCAGCTTATTAATAGCTTTTAGAAGTGCTTATACTTACCTGTTTTTGCCCTGTGCACAAGTTGGACTGTCAAGTTCATGAGCTTATCCAAGTCTCATGACTTGACCCAACTTGGTGCTTTTGGCTTATTTATGTTGTTTCAGTACCATAGTTGTTATGTGTTTACTTATTTTACCATCTTAGCTTAATTAGATAGCTTTTCACCAACCAACCTTTTTGTTACTCACCACTCATCACACTGAAGCAAACAGTGTGATGAGTTGATTTTCAAAAGCCCATAGAAAGTTCCTCATTGAGCTAAAGCTTGTGTGGTATAGCTTCATGGGAAGCTTAACTGCCCATATCAATGTGCTCAGTGCTTGTTGAGCTCTTATGAGCTTATTTGATAAGTTGTGTGAGCTTATTGTTTGCCCATTCACAACATACCTCTGAGTCATCAGGGTATTACACCATTTCCATAAGCTCACACCTAGTTCATTAGTAACCCTTAGCCTGTGTGGCTTGGCTTTTTAGGAAGCTTAACTACCCAGCTTATTGGTTTTGCACTTTAATCTCACCTTGCAGCTCATCTCATAGGGCTGCAAGTAGCTTATACTTATCACACCATGAAAAGAAATACTGAGTCCTCAGTATTTCTTAACCAAATCTAGACATTTTCATAAGCTCATAAAAAGCTTATTAGTTGGACCCAGCTTATGAAATCAAGTTCCATGTGGAGCTTATCAACTAGGCTAAAGGATCCAGTGCTTAATATTTATCTTGTAGCTTATTTACATGGGCTGCATAGAGCTTTTTGTGTGTCCCATTTCCTGAACACTTAAGAATTTTACCATATCACTCAGGAAATGAAGGTTTTTCATAAGCTTCTAAAAAGCTCATCAGTGGACCCCACTTGATGAGCTTTGGCTTTTTGGAAAGCTAAACACCTCATCTTGCAACTCCAACTTTTATTTTGCCTTTTTGAGCTTAACCCGTCAGCTTAAATTGGCCAAACATAAGGTTGCAGGGGTGTTTGGAACTGAGAGTATCAGGAAATGCTTATTTGCTTATTTTGAGCTTATAAGCTAATCTCAGTGCATAAGCTTGTACATATATATATATATATTACACTTGTATAGATATATTTTAACTTTTACTTTTAAGTATGAAGCTTATTATAGGTTCTTAGAAACCTTCATTCAATCCAAGTTTAGTCCAAAAAGCTAAACTGACTAAACCATAAGCTTGTACTATTAAGCACTTCTCAGTGCTTATTTTTGTACATACACACTTAATATACATGTACATTAACACCTTTTGACTTTTTACACCTTTGTATAGCTTTTTCAAGCTTATTCCAAGCTTATGAGTCCACTGTGAGCCTTTAAGCTTTACTGTGTGACTCATAAGCCCACGAATTGCTTATTTCTTTGTTTGAACAGCTTATATTTAATAAACTTATATAAGTTGTATATATATATAGTTTAATAAACAAAAAAAAAAAAAAAAAAAAAAAAAACCAAAAAGAAAACCTTTTGAAGCTAAGTGATAGCTTCTTTTTAGAAGTCTTATCATTTCTTTGCTTATTTAAGCTTTTTCACAAGCTCCTCAGAAGCTCAATACAAGATCATATTCCTTGATCTTAAGCTTTTTGAAATGACCTCCAACTCAGCTTTCTATATCAGTTTTCATTTTGAGCTTATTAGCTTATTTCATAAGCTTAATTTGCCCCTAAAGTTGACTGTGAAGGGTGTTTGGTTGACTGAGAGTTGGAATTGCTTATTTGATATTATAGCTTATTTCTTATAGCTTATTTAATTAATTTAGTTTATTTTAGGTATATCTAACTTAGTTGTAGCTTATTTAACCATAGGTAGCTTATTTGTAGCTTTTAGCTTAGTAAAAATCCTAGTTTAGGCTTATATGCCAACTGTTAAGCAAATAAGCTCTCACAGAGCTTATTTGGCTTTTATAAAAAGTTTTCATTTATTAAAGTTTAATATTTTACCTTAATGTACAGGTTTGCAAAAAGAAAAATGAAAAATAAA
Source organism: Artemisia argyi (assembly GCA_030686995.1). Classification (NCBI taxonomy): domain Eukaryota; kingdom Viridiplantae; phylum Streptophyta; class Magnoliopsida; order Asterales; family Asteraceae; genus Artemisia; species Artemisia argyi. The sequence goes on along the minus strand of CM060704.1, from coordinate 159,596,384 downwards.
ATAAAAAATCAAAAATGGGTGTGGGTGGGATTCGAACATGGGACCTCTTGGCTAGTAACATGCATAATATCCCAACCCCCTTCCAACTGCTCTGGGGCACCAGTTCCGTTGGAAGGGGTATTCCATACTTATTTAACCCACTTTTTCCCTTTTGGCTTATTGGAGCTGTTTAGCTTATACCAGCTTATTGGGATAAGCTGGGTGACCCAACTTATTTTTCCTAGCTCCTTCATATCATTTTATATTTTCTGTAATTTTTTCGTATTTTTTACTGTTCATTTAATATTTTTAATAATTAATACAATTTACATAGGTTTTAGGAAATAACAAGTAAATTATTTTTAAAACTACTTATTTAAAATTTTTATAAACTTTTTATATTTTTTATGGTTTCCTGAGATGATTAGGAAGTTTTATAAAAAGTTTTATAATTTTATAAATAAGTTTAGTATGTATAATAATTTATTTAGTTTAATTAGTCTAATTAATAAATAATAGATTTTAATTAAGTTTTCTTATCTTTGTATATTAAATATAGTTTTTATATTTTTCTTAGCTTCTTATTAGTATATTAGAATTATGTAAAAAGTTTTAGATTTTTGTTTGATAATTTAGTATATATAATAGTTTAATAATAGTTTAAAAAAATAGATAATAGTAAATAAGTAATAATAAATAGAATATCTGTATAATAAATATATTTTTAGTTTCAAAATTTCTTTTATATTATTTTTAACTTTTCTAAGTTTCAATTTTATTTTTCTTAGCTTTATTTCACATTTTCTTATTTTTAGGTAATTAATAAATAGTTAATAATAGTTTTAATTAATAATAATTAAGTACATAGTATAAAAATAAGTTTTAATTTTCTAATAATTTTCTTATTCTTTTAGGATTCCAAAAATATAATTTTCACATTTGTGGGACTTATATTGGACGGTATTCACTTTTTATCTTTTACGTAGACGTTTAATTAAACGTTTATGTACGCGTTTTAGTTTTCTAGGTTTTCTTATTAACATAATAATAACTTTGTAAATATAGTTAGTTATTTTATTTTCTTTTAATTTGCATTTAAGCCGTTAAGGCATGCAAATTCCCTCTTTGGGAAAGTTTTGTTTTATACGTTACGTTTACGTTTATTTAAACCTAAACGTACGTTTGTAAATACTTTAATATTTTAGGGTTTCGGATTGTACGTTTCTTAAATGAATTAGCTGTGACAGAGCTATTACTATTCACATTCCAGTGTTAGTCAATCAGATTCCTGTTTTTCTATATACGTATTATTTCAACACATTACAAGTCATTGTAGTATCACGTTCACACCTCGTTGGGACATAACGACCTGGGGATGTACTTTTCTGCACTCACGTACTTTTTCGTACTTAAGACCCACGGATTAACTTTGCCATTTCTCCCGGGCTCTTGCCCTTCTTTTTATTACGGTTAATCATTCACAAGTGATTAGCTTGTGTGATAAATAAGTGTATGGTTCGGGAGGAATCAAAAATTTGGCGCCGCTGCCGGGGAGGTTGTGCTTATGACTTGTATTTTGTATTTTGTTTAAATATCTATCCTTGTTTGTATATTATACTATATCATTCAACTTCCGGGCTGTCAGGACACATTTATTACAGTTAATTATTCACAAGTAATTAGCTTGCGTGGTAAACCTGACACAAGCCTGGGAGGTAGTGATTACTTATATTGTATCATATTTCTTTTCAATAAACAATATAAAATACAAAAATATTTTTTCCTTTGCACACAACTTGCACAGTTTGATTAGTCCCTCAGTTACAACATTTGGTTGTTGGCTGTTTACAGTTACTGAGCTCTGTCAGACCTAGATTCCCTTCCGAGGGGCAGTTGTAAGGAATTTTCTTTCTTTTGTACATATATATATAAATCTAAAAATACAAAAACATTATAAAATCAAAAAAATCAAAAATAATCTCATTACCTTTATATTTATAATTCTGTGAGTGGCAATCCCACTCCAATTTCTCACCAAATCTGTGAGTGGCAATCCCACTCCACTTCCCCATGAACCAACTAATTCGGGGTCGAGTCAAGCTAGCGACTCGGGAATCAAAAACAATAGCATGAACATGGGTTTTCACCCGTGTGTACCACCCTAGTGTGGGGGTGTGCCCCACATGTTGTATATATTTTGAAAATGAAGTGAAAAATTATAAATACAGAAAAATAAAATAATTGTTGTGTTACCCCACTTAGTTTTAAATGTTATCTTTTTACGTTCAAGGATTCGGCATAATAACCGGGATTTTGAATATTGAGGACAATATTCATTTCTAGTGTGGGGGATGGAAATTCTGGCGAATTTTATCACTTATATACCTTTGTATGCCCTTTTTCCCAAAAATGGCCAAAATTTAAAATTTTTTCATTTGGTGTTAGTGTTTTACACTAAACACAACAAATGGTTATTAGTCCACCATGTCTAATCCACACAAGGACTGGCTAATCCAGGAGCAAACGGCTCTTGGTAAAGATATCTCAAATCCGTTTATGGCTTGCAATTTGCCCAAAATTGTATGGTACCTCAACTCGCCATATCCTAATAAGCAAATGAGTTGGCTAGCCCGCAAGATTATGGCTTGTGGTAAAGGCTGTGGAAAACCATAATTGGTAATTAACTCACCAAAGATAATATTAATAATTTATCTAAGAGTTGGCTAGTCCAGAAGCAAACGGCTTTTGGTAAAGACTAATCAAATCCGTTGACAGCTGGTGGTTTGCTCAAAATCACACGGTTATCAGGTGTGCCACAGTTCTTACACCTGGCTATTCCAGAAGTGATGGCTTTTGGTAAAGAAGTTTTCAAATCCATTAAGTTTTAAATAAAAGATTGCTAGGGACTAGCAATAGTTTAGTGTGGGGGATTGATGAGTGTCTAAATACTCATCATTTTATACCTATTTGAATCCACAAAAACAACCAAAAACACACAAATGACCCTCAAAATGATACAAATTCATAAAAATGTGTTTTTATGTGATTCAGGTACAAAAGATTGAAAAACAAGTGAAAACTAATAAATTTCACAACAATTGTCGTTTTCAGTCCCTGGAGTTACACAATTTGTCAAAACTAGTCCCTAAATGTTTTAAATGAAAGAAAAGTCAACTTAAGTCCTTGGGAAACCAAAAATATTCACAAATGATCCCTGGATAAAAGTTTACACAAATTGGCAATTTTTACCCCTCAAGTTTCAAAATTGGCAAACTTAGTCCCTGGGTATTCAAACTTGGAATTTTACAAATATTACCCTTGTACTATGCATGAAAGATAAAATGGAACACTTTTGATAACTTTGGGAAATTTACACTTTTAGTCCCTCAAAATCCAAAAATTACATTTAAGGTCCTTAATAGTTTTTAAATGCAAAAATTATACTTTTGGTCCTTGTGTTATGTTTAAATGGCAGGTTTGGTCCCTTAATGAAGTTTGGAATGATGACAAGAAAGGACCCTAAAGTTTCAGCAGTTTTACACTTTTGGTCCTTGGGTTATTACAACTAAAAACCAAACGGATCCTTAATAAATCCATACACAAAACAAAACCAAACCTTAGCCCACCATCAAGCCCAAAATAACAAAACCCGGCCCACACCCTAAATTAATAAAACCCCAGGGTCAAAAGGTCAATACCCCGCCCAAACCACTATCACTGTTCATCTCCCTCACCCCCAACCTTCAACCAATACCAGGGTGGTTTTCATGCCACCTCCCCCCTCCAAAAGCTTACCCAGATCACATACTACTCCCTTTTCCACCTCACAACCCTATCCCACAAGCATTTAATGCTTCCACACCATCATACAAGCAACCCCTACAACCTTTCCCCTGTTTTCCTCACTTTGACCCCAAAAGCTTCTGAAAACCATCTCACCTTGCCCCTTACACCTCTACATACATACAAGAAGCATTAATTGCTCCTCAAACCGCCTCAATCTGTCATAAGGACTTTGGCGCCAAAAGCAATTCAAACGGCCAAGATCAAATTGAATAAATCAAGGGCTCAGATTGAAGACAGAGCATATGAGTGGCCTCCAAGGGTTCAAAAGGTTATAAAAAGAAGAAGAAAGACAGAGGAATAGAGACCTTGGCCTTAAGCCATTGTCACCTTAGATTAGTTTAGTCATATAGTGTAATTTTATTGCTTTCATCTACTTTAAATGTCATTTACTGTTTTAACTAGTGTAATGAACTCAAGTAGTGTAATGGAACATCTGTTTTTAAGTTTAATGAAAGTTCTCTTTTATAATTCAAGTTTTCAAGTTATCTTTAAATTTCTTGTCATTTAATTTTCTTGTTTATAGTTGATTATAATGGACTCTCTAAGCTCACTTAAGCTCCTTACAAAGCTTGTTTAAGCTTTTAGATACTTTAATCAGTTGTAGTCTTTGAATACCAAAAATCATAAAAAATAGAGAAAAATAGAAAATTAAATAAAAATCTTGTGTTCTTAGTGTTCTCAGCAAGGAGCATGGCTATTATGGATTTCCATTGGTTGTAGTGTCTCATGGGAGACTATAGGTAGTGTTTTGGTCCATGGTTTCCAATGTCTCAGTGTATTCACCATGTAAGTCTACTTTTACAATTTTTGCTTTTTATAGCTTAGATTATCTATCTGTGTTGATTTCTACATTTTCATGTTTATTAGTTGTTAGTTAATGATTATGTACCTTTATCTTAGTTTGTTATGTTTTGTATGTGTTTAAATTTGAGATTTCCATTTTGACTGTGTGAACTTAATTTTTGATAATCATGGTTTAACCTAGTGTGACTACTTGATTAAACTTATAAAAGTCCTAATTTAACAGATGAAAGCTTTTTGATTTGATGAAATTGGTTTATACAAGCTTTTGGAATGAAAATCTTATTTTAAGTTAATCTAGGGTGTGTTTGGCACAACTGATTCAAGTGTGTTTAGATGAGACTAAGTTGTTGTTTTTGGTTGATATTTGATACATAGAGTTCCTTAGGGTCAGACAAACCATAAGTCTATTATGTATACATTCAAAAGTCAAAAATCACTATCTTGGACTCTCATTTGATCACTGTGATGAATTGCTTGTCTAAACTCATCAAATCTGTTTTAAAGTTGTTTCTTTGTGTTTAGTTCATGTTCTTATAGCTTATTATGTGTTAATCAGTCTTTAAATTAAGATCAAAGTTGATCAAAGTCAACTTTGATCATAAAACTTAAAAGTCAAAAATATTAGTTTTTCAGGTTTTTGATTAAATAGATAATTTTGTGTAGGATTTAATATTTAGTTTCATAACTTGTGCTTTTGATATGTTTTAGTTTAACTGCTTATCTTGCTGTGTGATTTTTATCAATTTTTATTTCAGCTTATTAATAGCTTTTAGAAGTGCTTATACTTACCTGTTTTTGCCCTGTGCACAAGTTGGACTGTCAAGTTCATGAGCTTATCCAAGTCTCATGACTTGACCCAACTTGGTGCTTTTGGCTTATTTATGTTGTTTCAGTACCATAGTTGTTATGTGTTTACTTATTTTACCATCTTAGCTTAATTAGATAGCTTTTCACCAACCAACCTTTTTGTTACTCACCACTCATCACACTGAAGCAAACAGTGTGATGAGTTGATTTTCAAAAGCCCATAGAAAGTTCCTCATTGAGCTAAAGCTTGTGTGGTATAGCTTCATGGGAAGCTTAACTGCCCATATCAATGTGCTCAGTGCTTGTTGAGCTCTTACGAGCTTATTTGATAAGTTGTGTGAGCTTATTGTTTGCCCATTCACAACATACCTCTGAGTCATCAGGGTATTACACCATTTCCATAAGCTCACACCTAGTTCATTAGTAACCCTTAGCCTGTGTGGCTTGGCTTTTTAGGAAGCTTAACTACCCAGCTTATTGGTTTTGCACTTTAATCTCACCTTGCAGCTCATCTCATAGGGCTGCAAGTAGCTTATACTTATCACACAATGAAAAGAAATACTGAGTCCTCAGTATTTCTTAACCAAATCTAGACATTTTCATAAGCTCATAAAAAGCTTATTAGTTGGACCCAGCTTATGAAATCAAGTTCCATGTGGAGCTTATCAACTAGGCTAAAGGATCCAGTGCTTAATATTTATCTTGTAGCTTATTTACATGGGCTGCATAGAGCTTTTTGTGTGTCCCATTTCCTGAACACTTAAGAATTTTACCATATCACTCAGGAAATGAAGGTTTTTCATAAGCTTCTAAAAAGCTCATCAGTGGACCCCACTTGATGAGCTTTGGCTTTTTGGAAAGCTAAACACCTCATCTTGCAACTCCAACTTTTATTTTGCCTTTTTGAGCTTAACCCGTCAGCTTAAATTGGCCAAACATAAGGTTGCAGGGGTGTTTGGAACTGAGAGTATCAGGAAATGCTTATTTGCTTATTTTGAGCTTATAAGCTAATCTCAGTGCATAAGCTTGTACATATATATATATATTACACTTGTATAGATATATTTTAACTTTTACTTTTAAGTATGAAGCTTATTATAGGTTCTTAGAAACCTTCATTCAATCCAAGTTTAGTCCAAAAAGCTAAACTGACTAAACCATAAGCTTGTACTATTAAGCACTTCTCAGTGCTTATTTTTGTACATACACACTTAATATACATGTACATTAACACCTTTTGACTTTTTACACCTTTGTATAGCTTTTTCAAGCTTATTCCAAGCTTATGAGTCCACTGTGAGCCTTTAAGCTTTACTGTGTGACTCATAAGCCCACGAATTGCTTATTTCTTTGTTTGAACAGCTTATATTTAATAAACTTATATAAGTTGTATATATATATAGTTTAATAAACAAAAAAAAAAAAAAAAAAAAAAAAAAAAAAACCAAAAAGAAAACCTTTTGAAGCTAAGTGATAGCTTCTTTTTAGAAGTCTTATCATTTCTTTGCTTATTTAAGCTTTTTCACAAGCTCCTCAGAAGCTCAATACAAGATCATATTCCTTGATCTTAAGCTTTTTGAAATGACCTCCAACTCAGCTTTCTATATCAGTTTTCATTTTGAGCTTATTAGCTTATTTCATAAGCTTAATTTGCCCCTAAAGTTGACTGTGAAGGGTGTTTGGTTGACTGAGAGTTGGAATTGCTTATTTGATATTATAGCTTATTTCTTATAGCTTATTTAATTAATTTAGTTTATTTTAGGTATATCTAACTTAGTTGTAGCTTATTTAACCATAGGTAGCTTATTTGTAGCTTTTAGCTTAGTAAAAATCCTAGTTTAGGCTTATATGCCAACTGTTAAGCAAATAAGCTCTCACAGAGTTTATTTGGCTTTTATAAAAAGTTTTCATTTATTAAAGTTTAATATTTTACCTTAATGTACAGGTTTGCAAAAAGAAAAATGAAAAATAAAATAAAAAGTCAAAAATGGGTGTGGGTGGGATTCGAACATGGGACCTCTTGGCTAGTAACATGCATAATATCCCACACCCCTTCCAACTGCTCTGGGGCACCAGTTCCGTTGGAAGGGGTATTCCATACTTATTTAACCCACTTTTTCCCTTTTGGCTTATTGGAGCTGTTTAGCTTATACCAGCTTATTGGGATAAGCTGGGTGACCCAACTTATTTTTCCTAGCTCCTTCATATCATTTTATATTTTCTGTAATTTTTTCGTATTTTTTACTGTTCATTTAATATTTTTAATAATTAATACAATTTACATAGGTTTTAGGAAATAACAAGTAAATTATTTTTAAAACTACTTAGTTAAAATTTTTATAAACTTTTTATATTTTTTATGGTTTCCTGAGATGATTAGGAAGTTTTATAAAAAGTTTTATAATTTTATAAATAAGTTTAGTATGTATAATAATTTATTTAGTTTAATTAGTCTAATTAATAAATAATAGATTTTAATTAAGTTTTCTTATCTTTGTATATTAAATATAGTTTTTATATTTTTCTTAGCTTCTTATTAGTATATTAGAATTATGTAAAAAGTTTTAGATTTTTGTTTGATAATTTAGTATATATAATAGTTTAATAATAGTTTAAAAAAATAGATAATAGTAAATAAGTAATAATAAATAGAATATCTGTATAATAAATATATTTTTAGTTTCAAAATTTCTTTTATATTATTTTTAACTTTTCTAAGTTTTAATTTTATTTTTCTTAGCTTTATTTCACATTTTCTTATTTTTAGGTAATTAATAAATAGTTAATAATAGTTTTAATTAATAATAATTAAGTACATAGTATAAAAATAAGTTTTAATTTTCTAATAATTTTCTTATTCTTTTAGGATTCCAAAAATATAATTTTCACATTTGTGGGACTTATATTGGACGGTATTCACTTTTTATCTTTTACGTAGACGTTTAATTAAACGTTTATGTACGCGTTTTAGTTTTCTAGGTTTTCTTATTAACATAATAATAACTTTGTAAATATAGTTAGTTATTTTATTTTCTTTTAATTTGCATTTAAGCCGTTAAGGCATGCAAATTCCCTCTTTGGGAAAGTTTTGTTTTATACGTTACGTTTACGTTTATTTAAACCTAAACGTATGTTTGTAAATACTTTAATATTTTAGGGTTTCGGATTGTACGTTTCTTAAATGAATTAGCTGTGACAGAGCTATTACTATTCACATTCCAGTGTTAGTCAATCAGATTCCTGTTTTTCTATATACGTATTATTTCAACACATTACAAGTCATTGTAGTATCACGTTCACACCTCGTTGGGACATAACCACCTGGGGATGTACTTTTCTGCACTCACGTACTTTTTCGTACTTAAGACCCACGGATTAACTTTGCCATTTCTCCCGGGCTCTTGCCCTTCTTTTTATTACGGTTAATCATTCACAAGTGATTAGCTTGTGTGATAAATAAGTGTATGGTTCGGGAGGAATCAACGGTCCTTTAAATAGGCGACGGTCCTTTATCACTAAGGGACCGTCGACCCCTTTACGGGACTGCCCCGACAAACTCTCCTATTTTTGTCCAGACGTGGTGAAAAACTATCTAGTGAAGGTTGGAGGGAAAACTAGCTGTCAATGTTGCAAAAATCGTGAATCGGTACTGAGGCGGTCCGGGACCGATTAGCGATTTTTTACCGATTAATCGGCCGATTTTCTTGACTCGGCCGATTTCCGTGGAATTCTCTCCAAGGTCCTGGGCCGATTACCGATTAATCGCTGATTAATCGGCCGATTCGGCCGATTTTTGCAACACTGCTAGCTGTTGTGATGTTTGAATTTAAATTTATTTTCTTAATAAAACATTTCTTTAAAAACACAAAAATACTTTTGTGAAAATGTCTTGTCAAACTTAAAAAATGTAAGTTTAGAAGAAAATAAAAGTATTTGATCACTTAACTAATGACGGTATAAAGTTTGTTTATACCTGAAGTGATGTTGAAGCAGCTACGTAGAAGTAACGAGTTTCCTCAATTAAAAACTTATAAACCGTAACTTTATGTAACATGTGTTTATATTTTGTGATTATCAAAACACGAGAAGACCGAATAATGCGAATAACGTTCTTGACATTATTTGTATTAACAGTATACTTGGTAGATTCACACAACACAAAATAAACATGGGTGAGACTATTTCAGTCTCTTGTGTCATTGATAAATTCCCTCCTTCTTGGAAAGATTTCAAGCATATGCTTAAATATAAGAAGGAGGAATTAACTCTTGTAGAGTTGGGCAGTCATTTGTGCATTGAGGAATTACTCAGAGTGCAAGACAGTGACAAGCTAAAAAGTAGCAATGCTACTCGTCCATCAGTTGTCAATATGGTGGAGCATAACAGCTCCACCAGGTACAATGACAACAACGGCAAACGTAAACATCAGGATAACACCAAAGTTGATCTTAACAAGAAACCAAAAGCTACTTGTTGGAAGTGTGGGAAAACAAGACACTTCAGGAGGGATTGTAAGGGTGTTAAAATTGGAAATAAAACCAATGGATCAGGCACAAGGGGTTAAGGGACTGGTTCAACCAACCCTCTGAAAGGATGATGATGTTGCGTGGTGGATTGACTCTGGTGCAGCAATCCATGTGTGTAAAGATAGAAGCTGGTTCAAGACCTGTGAGTCACTGAATGATGGTTCTATTCTTCATATGGGAAATGAGTCAACAGCCCTGGTGCATGGAAGAGGATGTGTGGATTTAAGATTTAGTTTTGGAAAGATTGTTTCTTTGTTTAATGTTTTACATGTTTCTAATATTAGAAAGAACTTGGTTTCCAGTAGTGTTTTGAATAATTGTGGTTATAAACAAGTTATTGAATCTGATAAGTTTGTTTTTGTCTAAACATGGTGTGTTTATTGGTTTTGGCTATTTGTGTAATCAAATGTTCAGGCTTAATATTGTTAATGATATTGCTAATTCAGCCTTTATGTCAACCTCTGAACTAAATGATTCAAACCTATGGCATGCTAGACTTGGTCATGTACACTTTAAGAGAATGCGAGATATGTCTAAGGATGGGTTTATTCTAGTCATTGATAAGGACACTGAAAAGTGTAAAACTTGCATGATGACCAAAATTACTAAGAAACCATTTCAAAGTGTAAAACATGAAACTAAAGTTTTGGAGCTGATTCATAGTAACCTATGTGATTTACATGCCACTCCCTCTTTGGGGAATAAAAAATACTTTGTGACATTTATTGATGATGCTTCTAGGTTTTGTTATGTTTATTTGTTACATACTAAGAATGAAGCATTAGATAAATTTAAAGTGTTTAGAACTGAAGTTGAATTGCAACAAGGTTCCCTGATCAAAAGATTAAAGACTGATAGGGGAGGTGAGTACATGGATACTTTGTATTTTTAGTCTGTTGCTATAATTCATGAAACGACTGCTCCCTATACTCCACAACAAAATGGTATCTCTGAAAGGAAAAACAGGGTACTTAAGGAGATGGTTAATTACATGTTGTCCTATTCAGGACTGAGTCAAGGGTTCTAGGGTGAAGCTATGTTAACAACTTGCTACTTATTGAATAGTGTTCGCAATAAAAGGAATAAGGTTACCCCTTATGAACTCTGGACTAAAACAAAACCCAACCTGAACTTTCTCATGGTTTGGGGTTGTAGGGCTGTTGTAAGACTCCCTGATCCAAAACAGAAAACTTTAGGTGAAAGAGGCATTGAATACATCTTTGTTGGATATGCTGAGCATTCCAAGGCATATAGGTTCTATGTTATTGAACCTAATGAGTCTGTTTTAATTAACTCAATAATTGAATCAAGGGATGCAATCTTTGATGAGAATAGATTCTCATCTATCCCTATACCAAGTCACAAGACTCCAAATGGAACTAATGACATTGGTGTTTCAAAGGCCTCTGATGAGGTCGTAGTACAGCAACCTGAACCTAAGCTTAGAAGGAGCAACAGGTCAGGACTCCAAAGTCATTTGGACCTGAGTTTCAATTATATCTAATTGAAGGAACAAGGGATGAGGTCTCTGACCAATACTCCTATTGCTTCATTGTTGAGGATGATCCCAAAACATTTGATGAAGCAATGAAGTCCCAGGATGTTTATGGAAAGAAGAAATTAATGATGAAATGGATTCCATCATGGGCAACAACACTTGGGTGTTGGCTGATCTACCACCTGGCTGCAAACCTCTAGGTTACAAATGGATTTTCAAAAGTAAAATGAAGGTAGATGGAACTATTGAAAAGTTCAAGGCTAGACTAGTCATTCAGGGCTTTAAACAAAAGTAAGGGATAGATTACTTTGATACTTATGCCCCTGTGACACATATCAGTACCATAAGATTGCTGATTGCTTTGGCATCAATTCACAATCTGATTATTCATCAGATGGATGTGAAGACAGCTTTTTTGAATGGTGAATTAGATGGGGAGGTTTATATGAACCAACCTCATGGCTTCATCATGCCTGACAATGAAAACAAGGTGTGTAAATTGGTTCTCTCTATGGACTGAAGCAGACACCTAAGCAATGGCATCAAAAATTTGTTGAAGTGGCTTTTTCTAGTAGTTATTTACTTAACTAGTCTGACAAATGTGTATATAGCATATTTGATGAATCTGGTAAAGGAGTCATCATTTGCCTATATGTTGATGACATGCTGATCTTTGGCACTGACCAAAATCTGGTTGACCTGACAAAGGAATTTTTATCATCAAGGTTCTCCATAAAGGACACGGGGGAGGCTGATGTTATCCTTGGTATAAGGATTGAACATTAAAGTAAAGGAATTTCTATCTCTCAGTCTCATTATATTGAGAAGGTGTTAAGGAAATTTAATTACTTTGATTGTACTCATGTGAGTACTCATATGGATATAAGTGAGAAGTTGATGCTTAATATTGGTAAGGTTGTATCTTAACTTGAGTATTCTAGGGTGATTGGTTGCCTAATGTATGCCATGACTTGTACAAGACCTAATATTGCTTTTGCAGTGGGTAAACTGAGCAGGTATACTAGTAATCCTAGTGCTCATCACTAGAAAGTAGTTAAGAGAGTACTGAAGTATCTAAAGAAGACTACGGACTGTAGTCTTTCATATACTGGTTATCCTTCAGTATTAGAAGGATACACTGATGCAAGTTGGATCAGTAACACTGAAGACAATTCGTCTACCAGTGGCTGGGTATTCCTACTTGGTGGAGGTGCAATTTCTTGGGCATCCAAGAAGCAAACTTGCATCACCAGTTCAACAATGGATCTAAATTTGTGGATTTAGCAGCTGCTGATAAAGAAGCTGAATGGTTGAAAAACTTGCTTCTTGATATTCCATTGTGGCCTAAACCTATAGCACCTATTTCTATCCGTTGTGGTAGTGCTGCTACATAGGCTAAGGTTATAGCCATATGTACAATTGAAAGTCCAGGCACTTAGGTGTTAGGCATAACATGATTCGTAAGCTTATCATGAATGAGGTGGTATTTATAGAGTTTTTTTAGATCTCAACCAAACTTAGCTGATCACTTGACCAAGGGTTTGGCTAGAGACTTGGTTTTAAAGTATGCTAAAGGGATGTGTTTGAGTCCAACTTAGTCACTGAATGCTAAGACACCGAACTCCCTCCAGATGAAACTTGGGAGCTGAGTTCAATGTAGAAAGCCGAACATTTAGTGGACTAGAGCACATGTTGTACAATCATCCCAAGGTTGTGCTCAGAACCTGCTGAAAAGGAGGATGAAGTCTTTACTTCTTAATGGTTAATTTATTTGAAAAAGTGCTAAGCAAGAGTATGAATAAAGAGGAACCACCTATGTGAATGTTGAAGTTTTGCTGCTTTAGGGAGCTTTGGACTTTTGGCTCTTACAACATTTGTGAATTGGATATGGACACATGGATTATTTAGTGTCAGGAGCATTTAAGTGTTTGAAAAGTTGTGCATATTTTATCTTCAGGTATTCAGATGGGTTGAAGGGATCAATTGTTAGAACACCCTGATTCTTGAGTATTTGAATGTGTAATGTCCTAAGATGAGAATTCAATCTTCAAGATATTTTCATTTATGCACATGTTTTATTTTATGTTTATTTTCATGCAAAAGGAATTGTACTAAATTGGGGAGGATTGTTGGAAATTTAGTTCAATTGAGGGATATGATCATACTTGGAAATGGGTTTGGAGGTACGGTACGCCCATTAAGTCCCTGATTACCCTGACTCTTATAGTGGTTTTAAGTTTCTACTGCTAGTACATAAGTTAGTACTGCTGAGTCTGTAACTACTTTGACCTATTTATGGATAGTTTCAAACTCGTAATTAAGACTATAATTACTTGGTCTTGTAACAGCTATGGCTAGAATGGAGGAACATTATGAGGAGATTAATTGGCCAAGTAATTATCATAATTTCATTGACTAGGTTTGAGTAGTCTCTACTTTAAATAGAGATCAACACATCTGCATGAGATACAACACGAAACATAAACACTTGAAAGCAAATAGGTTCTTTATTTGTGCCTAAAACAAGAACACCTCTTGGTCTTATCCCATAGCGATATTCGTGTAACTCAGGTATAGGGTCGAATAGTTTCTATTGGAAAGTCATAACTCGATTTCAAGTGAATATCCGGTAACCTTTATTGATACCTGATCTGCTATTGATTATCTACACCCATCTAGGAAACTCAAAAACTCCAACATTGGTCAGCGCACAACAAACAATGAGTGCATCAAAATTTGAGCCAAGATGCAGGACATTTGGGTAGAAAGTGAATTTGGTGGAATGTTTTTGTTGCCTTGAGGTGTATGAGACAATGCAACCCATGGCATCTAGTCTTATGGCAACTCTTAATCTAATGTTCCCAAGCCCAAAAATTCCAACTTTCTTGCCTCCTAACTGAACACCATGTAATCATACAATTATTGATAAGCCATATAATTTCGCTTGTGGCACTATTATAATTGCATACTTTGAAAAAGTTTATAAGTTTTCTTATACCTATACTTTTATTCCATTAGCTTATATAAATCTTAAACAACATTTGAGCTAAATTAACATTGTCGTCCTTTTCTCTATTGGCAAACTAGATATATATATGAGATGTCACTCTCACAAAAATTGCTCACAAAATATGTTTCAACAAAGTATTAAATAACTCTTGGTTATTTGAGAAACAACGCACTCAAAATATCCGTATTTTAAAATTTTTGAAATACTTTCTTTTGTTTCACTCACTGGTGCATTTTCTACTAGTACTACTTTGTTATCGCTTTTATTTAGTCAGCTATTGTCCTATTTTCTTTTTACTTCTCGATGAGAGGCTTCCCCAACAGCACTGGTTTGTCAACCTCCATGGTCTTTCCCAATCCAATCTTTTTCTATTACTGACACCTGGAGCCAGCTTAAATTGCTGAAGCAACTCCTGAATCTAATTCCTAAGGTCACATACCTGTCGCATAAAAAGAAAATGCATAAATGCATATATAGTTGGAATCTCCAATAGGGCAGGCATGAATATGAAAAGGTTTACTTTCCACCTGGGACATCATCCATAGCTAGATCTTCCTTTAGTTTAGGAAGTAGATCGAAAGGGCAAAGAGAGCCACCCGGTTATCATGGATAAATCTACCACGCTTTCAATTGGTGTCAAACCATCTTCTTCTCACTAGGGCCGAGGTTGATCTTTCTAATCAATCAGAAAATGAACCGGTGGATTGATTGACTTCTAGCTACGAGACCTCTTCACCGGAACCTTTCATTACGGGTTCATAAAGGAAAGGACCTTGCCCCTTCGACTTTTTCTTTCATTGATTGACTGACTCAAAGGCAAAACCGACATTCAAGGATTGAAGATGTATCCGATCCCAGGTGCTTTTCTTTTTCATATTGAATCTTTTTGTAGAGTAGGTGTTCAAGCCTTTCACAGACAAGTGACATACCTTAGAAAAGAAAGGAGAGACCCTATAGAGGTATCCGTGATAATTTGTGGTCTTTCTTCCAAAAAGAATATCCACTTAGTAGTAGTGGCTTGGAGAGGTAGAGATGAATGCTTGTTCGTTCTCCTTTTCGTTCTGACAGTACATACCCTCTCATGTAACAAGAAGTCTTTCCTCTTAAGCAAGGGCATTCCTAAACTTGCTTTCTCTCCCTTCTTGTCATAGTATATATTATAGTCTAGCTTGAACTTGAAGAGAGAGGGATCCATTTAGAGGAATTCGTGCTGATTGCCTAACTTCAGGTACCTTGACTATCGAGAAATGAAGTTCCCCAGGAGCAAACTAAGGCAAGATCGTTAGTTCCTTTCACTACCAGCCATAGAGCTCATCCCCGATTAAATAGTTGATGAATGTCAAGTCAAGGGGGAACGCCATACCAATATAGAAGAACCGCTGTTCGCTGACTTTCTACAATATGAAATGAATGACAATCTGATCAAAGATCTACAATATCTCCTAGCCGTGAATCATATATCTTGTTTACCACATGCTCATTAACTATGGGTATGTTTGGCCCAATGAGCTAGGGCTAGAGCTAGAGTTGGAGCTGGGGCTATGGCTAGGGCTGGGGCTTTTATTATAAGCAGAAAATTGAAGCTTATAATTTTATAAAACTGTTTGACGAATTAGTTGGAGCTGAAGCTTAATGTAAAATCACATAAAAATATATCAAATTAAATCCACATATATTACGTGATAATTTATGGGAAAAATAGTTAAATAGCCCGGTTGCCCTGGGTCTAGGCATATTTAGTCTGATTTTGAAATGTTCCCGTTTTAGCCCGAGGCAACTTTTAAAATTGGTCAGCTTCCATAAGAGGGTGACATGTGTCACGTATTGTATTTTGGGCAACTATTAGTAGTTGGGCAACCGTATATAGGCAACTGGTTTTTTGGTCATTTTACATATTATATACTATATATCTATATCTCTCTCTTTATAACATAAATACAGCCAATTCAATCGGACACCACCACTACAACTCCCTCCCCCACCGGAATCCCTCCATAGCCGCGTGATGAAAATTGAAAGCGGTATTCCCCCTTATTCAATCTCGAGAAAGTCATGAAACTTGAACCATAACCACTGAATCCCCACCATCGCCGTAACCCTCCACCGCCGCCGTACCCCTCCACCACTACTACAAATTTTAGAATAGAGCCCCCTATTAAAGCCATGTCCAACTCAACCACTTCAAACTATATATCATCTCCACAACCACACACCACCACTGCCTCCGCCGTCTCGCCCCACCACCGCGGCGACGTCGCGCATCACCACAGCGGTCTCGCCACCATAATTACTAATTAGGAGGTATAGGCTTGATTTTATTTACTATCTAGATAAATGGTTTTTACTATTCGATATTCTAGCAATTAGATACCAGTATATGTTATTCATTTTATGTTTAGTTTGATTTAGGCATTTTATTGTTGAGTTATTTGAATCTAATTGAATACAAGATGCTTGATGAAATATATTTGCCTCTGCAGAAGGAGGTTAGCTTGTAAATTTTCACAAAATTCTAATTTGTTGGGATCAAACTTTCATGTTTAGTTTGTTGGAAATGGTCTTGAGAAGGTTACATCCATTTTATGCAAGAGAGAGATAGCAGTTGGAAGTGAATCACTTTTTGATGCTGATATTGCAACCAATTTAGTTGGGTGTTACAAGTGACGACAACGAATCTTGGCAACGAGAGCCAAACCTCCTTATGAGGTGAAGCAAAAAAAGACAGTAACATGTTCTTTCTATCATGAACCAGGTCACAACATCAGTGGGTGTAAGAAAAAGAAGGCTCTTAGCATCCAAGAAAAGGAATGATGCTTGTCTAGTTATCGAATGTTTAGTTTTATTTTCTGGTGAAAAAAATATTGTACATTGACACGCTTAGCGCTAACTTGTATTCCAGTTTCATCTCTTTGCAATTGCGATTGCATTTCTTCGTTTCATCTCAAATTCGAAAAAATAATGGTAAAATTTAAAGTGGAAACGGGTCAATTATTTAATGACTGACGTTTAAATGGGTAAAATTTGAAGCGGAAGCAGGTCAATTACATAATAATACTGCTACTTACACTCAATTTTGGCAACTACAATTTGGTTACTGCCATATATTCATCTGCTGAAATGGGTCAATTACATAATAATATTGCTACTTACACTCAGTTTTGGTTACGACAATATATTGCCGCTCTTTAAACGGGTCAAAACTCAAATGGGGTGTTTGGTTCAGTCTTCAAATGGATAAAAATGAAGCGGAAGTGGGTCAAAACTGAGTGTTTGGTGAAAAAATATTGTTATTTTGCTTATCAACTAGAAGTCATGTTTTTTACTTCCATTCGTCGAGTGAAAGATAGATAACCGCCATGCATAAGAACTTGTAAAAAAGAATGTAAAAATAATTAAATGGTGCAATAACAATTTTTTTTTTTTTTTTTTTTTTTTTTTTGTTAATTTTTTTTGTCCAGTTTTTGTTTGGTTATGTTGGAGGTGTGTTGGTCAACCTGGTTAGTATATGAAGGGATGGACAATTAATATTTGTTCATGCATGTGGAAGTGAAAGGAATCATGAGTAATTATTAGTTTGTGTGGCTCAAGGGTGATAATTAAATCCACTGTGCCTATAAGTGACATACAAACAGAAAAACTTAATCACTAACAAAGCAAAATCTCAATCTAAACACACACATATACACCCTAAAAAGCAGCTTTTTTATAACAAAGAAAAAGATGACAACACCTATGCCATTTTTCAAGGAGTTAGGTGCTGCTACTGGGTTAACCTTGGTTAGAGACATGATGGTTGTAAGGTTCGAGAGGGAGGTCACTATCACATTGGTGGATGAGGGGGAGCTAAGAAAAAAAGCTAAGGAGATAATGAGTCGTGTGGCTGAGAGGGACTTTGTGCTTGGAGAGCTGGGGATGGTGTTTGATTTTGACTCCTCTGTTCAGAGCATTTCAGAGCTCACGAATCTGCAAACCCAAGATTTGACAGAGGTGTCAATGATCTTGGTGAATGTTATGAAGAAACAAAAGTGAGCAGCGGAGCTTTAGTCGTTCATTCAGAAGCTCAAGGCCATGCCATACTGATGCATTTTGTTTTTGTCTTTTTGAAGATGTGTTTTGGGTTTAGGGGTTAGTGGGAATGTGTAGGGTTCTGGGGATATTTTGATGAAAATGTATCAAGGTTCAAGTTGGTAGTTGTTTCAGATGTGGAAAAGTTTTTGTGTTACTACTTAACTAATGTAAGATTTATGGCATGAAAGCTTTATGTTGGAACATACCTGTGCTTTTTTTTTTAGTTGCTGTGGTGGTGTTGTCGTCATGTGTTGCTTGTTTGCTCTACTCATGTGTTGCTTTGTTTCAATACCGTTGGGATTAAGTTTTTGGTGAATAGTGCACCTGTTAGAATAAGGTGACTGTTAATGGTAAGTTATGGCCTTGCTTAAAAAAAGATAATATATTGCTGCTTGTAAATTTTACCTTAACTGTAGTAACATCAAGCACTGAGAGCCTTGGGTTTAGATATATCTGGTGCCCACCATCCTTGTTCCTATGATAAAAATGTTTTGGTTAATTCAAGTATCTATTATCACAAAGTTTTCAACATAAATAAAAAGAGAATGTCAACTTGACCTTCCTCCTTGATTCACACGCGCTTATCATGCTTGTCAATAACCTGGTCTAACGATGGGCCCAACAGAGATCACGTGTTTAGCTCTAATCAAGCGTTGTTGATTAAATGGATGTCAGACAGCCGATAACTGATTAGATGAGTCCACGTCTGACATGCCATTCAATCAACAGAGCTAGATTACTGTGAAAATTCCAGTAATGCGACCACGGTTGTAAAAAACAGTTAGAAGGCTCAGAATTTAATTCATTTCTTGAACATCTTGGGGAAAATCACTTAAGAACTCTAGACTTGATCGTTGAATCTCCTCAGGATCTTCCCAAATTCTTTTATCTATTCATCGTATATACCATAATTAGTAATAGAAGAAGCTTTATAAAGGAACAACACTAAAGTACATGAAATGTACAAACATATGTTGATAAACAAACCTGTAGTAACCTAGGGTTCTGCAATAAACCAGTAGACCAAGTTACCATTGATCGGAATCCTTCCAATAAGAACGTTGTTCTTCCTGAAACGAGCAACCTCGTGGTTAAATAAATGACCATATGGATAGTTCATAAACCTCTAACTCCACATAAGGGAAACATCTTTGTAGCCTTGAGGTTAAGAAAGTTGCCAATGATTGACTTGCACCATCACAATCAATTACAACCTGCAAGCATTAAGAACTATACTTAGTCTGTAAGTTGATTTCATAATAATATATTTTCACCCTATACTTAGTCTACTAAAACCATGGAGTAAGGTGCAAAGAGAGTGAACTTGAATCATTCAGAAATGCTAATAAATATGATCGGTCTGTTGATCAGCTTGTACTTAATCAAGCTCATACCATGGCCATAATGGAGCTTCCATCAATGAACCGAAGAACTGGCTTAGTGGTATTCAGGTCGATTTTTATTGATTCTAATTGACAACTGAACTTGACTGTTGCTGGAGGAAGTGCAGTATAAAGAGTGTCGATAAGATCCCTTCTTTTCACACAAATTATGATCAAAACATACCAACCTATAGTACAAAAAAAGCAACAATTTACAAACAAAAAAATAATAAAAAATAAGCAAAATTAACAAAATACATATAGTGAAAATGCAGATCAAACCAACATAAAATATATAAAAGAGTACCTTAATTTTACTTAAACAAGGATTATAACACCTAATCTGAAAAGGGTATAATCAGATTCAATCGGATCCCTCAAAAGCTGCAGGGTATAATCAGATCCAATCGGATCCCTCAAAAGCTGCAAAAAGATTCACAAAACCAATGGCGGTGGAGTGGGGCGGAGCCGCCGTGAGGCGGTGATGGAGTGAAGAAGAGAGGTCGACGGAGCGGTGGAGTGAAACGCCGTGAGTTTCCGATGGAGACGATGGACTAAGGTGGATAAAATGGGATGGTGCACGATAGAGACGGCGGCTTTGCGCGACGGCGATGGCGAGCAGGAGACGTTGAGTGGTTCACCATTTTTGTACCTATGAGTGTAGCCTTCTAGTCGTACATATATCAATATAAGGTTTATTATTTTAATCCATGTTAAATGACCAAAATACCAAGTTGCTCATGTATTTGTTGCCCAAAAAACAAAAGTTGCCCAAAATACAATACGTTCGATGTACCTCGTACCAACAGTGGTTGGTCGGACACGTGTCATCCTGTAGTTGGCTATACGCTAGTTGCCCATGGCAACCCGGGCTAAATCAAAAATATTGCAAAATCGGGCTAAAAATGCCTAGACCGCAGGACAACGGGCCATTTTGGTAATTATCCCATAATTTATTATATTTTTAAGGGTATTTAAGTAATTTAACTAACCATAAGCCTCTATAAGCCCCATTTTATGGGGTTGGGCTTATGGAGTCTTATGGCTTATTTTATAAGCCATAAGACTCTATAAGTTTGTGTAACAAATGTGACTTATTTTATTAATCGACTTATTTTAAAAGCTCAAGTCTTTATAAGCCTCTCATAAGCCCTTGCCAAACACAACCTGTATGTAGGAAAAACAAATTCCATTTTTCTTACCGAATGAAACATGTCTAAAAGTCTTCCCAGCTATTTCTTTCTCATGTTTAATAGTTGTGCTGGTCTCTTCTAGAAAATAAATTCATTTCTTTTTGTAAAACACATTAATTTACAAACCTTGCTGTTAATATCAGTTCATTTAACTAAGCTGAAGGAAAGTAATACTAGTATAATGTTGCTCTTTCCAAATCTTTTATATAATAAAACAAAATCTTTATTAGGAATTTTGTATTTCAAAAAAATCAATTCATACCTGACTTAGTAATAATTTTATTTAAAAAAATATTATTTTTTTATTAGGTAATATTTTATATTTATCCACAACACAAGTAATAGATAAATACAAAAAATATAGATAAGATATTTAAAAAAATATATTATTTATTTTATATTTATCCACAACAAAAGTAGAAGATAAATACAAAAAATATAGATAAGATGCAATTAACAATATGTTTAAAATTTTTAAATAATTATTTCAAAAAAATTTTAAAAAACAAAAATTTAAATAATTATTTCAAAATATTTAAAAAAAATCTACGCATGCGCGGGCATTATAACTAGTATACCAAAGAAAAGAATGTACAAACCAAAATTGAAATGACATGTTTGCTTATTTATGATCAATAAGCAAAGACCTTAAATAAACCATAAACGTCAAATTAAGAAACATGGACATACGCTGTATAATATCATCATATCATATCACTAGTTTATGCTAAGAAAGTGTTCTTTCACGATTCATTTTAGCAATGACGTATTATTTAGTAGGATTACTAATACTGCGAAATATAAATACCTTAAAACCAAGAGAATACTCCCCTGAAACCGGCCAACTCCCATGACGAAGAAATCTATCACCTGCAGTAACCCTCCTCATCACATCAATAAACAGTCCAACAGCCGCATCAGCTACATCGCCCGAAAACACATCACCCACGTTAGTAACACTAATTCCCCTCCTCCTACTATACACTCAGCCATATCAATATAGTTCACTCCAGTAGCTGCAGAAACAACTAGTTCTAGCTAGTGCGGGAAGTTCACGAATGATGTCTGCTGTAATGGGACGTGCACCTGAGCATACGAGAACTTTAACAGATTGAGCATAGGCACGTAGGAAGTCGTGGGTTGGTAAATGTGACTCGTATGCTTTGAGGATGTGGAACTTGTTTGAGAAGTAGTGTTCATGGATTGCGAAGACGGGTGGCGGACGGAGGATTAGTATTTGATGGTGATCATCTGGTGGAGATTCGTGGTCCTTTTGTTGATCCATCAAGATGAGAAAGTGAAGTTCTTTATTGGTTAGTGATGAGATCCGTATACTCCAGCTATTAATTAAACATGCACAGTAACATAAAAGACATACAGTACCTTTTTACTGCTCAGCAACACACGAACTAATGAATCCTTTTGGGTGTGGATCGACCCAGATTCAAGATCAACAAAGAAACAAAAACACTGATCAAAGATAGATCAGGCCAAAACCAGTATCCACACTAACGCTCTAACGTCTACCTATAGCTGCTAGGCTCAAAATAACAATAGATCGAGTACGTGCAAGTAAAACCCTGTACACGAACACACAATGTGTTGGTGTGCTTGTGGTGGTCGACAGTCAAACAGCAATGGACGAGACAACAAGTTCAAGAGACAGAAGGTCGGCTAGAACTTCAGCTGTGATTGGACTCCCACCAGAGCATACAACTTTAACTGACTGCGCATAAATGTGCAGGAAGTCGTATGTTAGTAATGACGATTGGTATGCTTTGAGTATATGAAACTTTTTCGAGATATATTGTTCATGATCTTGAAAGACAGGTGACGGAAGGATGACTAGTACTTGTTGGAGATCCGACGGTTGTGATAGCCGCGATTGATGGTGTTCTTGATCAAATAAGTTGAGGAACTAAATTTCGGACTGATCTTCATCACGTAATCTTTTATATAATAAAACAAAACCCCAAGTTAGTAATAATATTATTTAAAAAAAAATTACTTTCTTATTAGGTAACATTTTATATTTATTCATAACACAAATAGAAGATAAATACAAAAAATATAGATAAGATGTAATTAACAATAGGATTAAAATTTTTAAATAATTATCTTTAGTAATAAAAAACTAAAATTAAACATCATAAATCAAATAAAACAAATATTAAATTATTTGTTTTTTAATAAATAAAAATATATGATTCAATTTTTTTTTTTAAAAACCCGCGCGTGCGCAGGCATTATAACTAGTAATAAATTATACTTTATGCCACACGGTGAAAACTGGATGGATCGAATATTGTCCAAAATATAATAAACTTGTATAGCACTAATAATTAAGCCATTAAAGAAATCAAATAATTAAGTGGTATAGCTTATTATCACTATCATTCAAAGCTGACAGCATGAGATATCTTCTACCAACACTACAACTTGCATTTATCCCATTAGATAGCTGCAAATTTTCTTTGATAAGAATAATTACATGCATGAATAACTATTCTTGTCCATGGTTGAATTTGAATAGTTGGGAAGACTTTTGGTTTTAACGGTCTTGTTTTTGTCATTCTAGCTTCTTTGATTGATAAAACACATTTTTTAAAGTAATACATTTGTCTGAACGGTCAAAACTGGTTAGCTTTTTTTTTTTACTACGTATATACTTTTGCTTTATAGACAGTATCCATATCAATAAAGTAATATATTTTCTTTCTATATATAGTATCTCTTTATAATAATATAGAGTGGCAATATCATCCGGAGATTGTTGTATACGACAATGACTAACCCAAAATCCAATTGTGATACTAACAAATTCTTCAGACTCACACAAAATCCAGATGGGTCAGTGACCCGACTCAGCAAGGTTCCATCTTTACCCGCGACTCCTTTACGGACAACTGAGTCTCAACTTACTCTTTCTAAAGACATACCACTCAATCCCGCCAACAAAACATTCCTACGCCTTTTCTGTCCTGTCTCACCGCCCAAAAACACGAACGTAAAACTCCCCATCATCATTTACTTCCATGGTGGCGGTTTTGTCTTCAATAGTGCCACCTCTTTTACCTTCCACAAATTTTGTTCCGCGGTGTCTGCTCATACACCCGCGGTGGTATTCTCTGTTGAGTATCGTCTTGCACCTGAACATCGCCTCCCTGCAGCGTATGATGATGCCATGGAAGCGTTGTTGTGGGTGCGTGATCATGCTTTAGGGATCAATGGTAGTGATGATTGGTTGAGCGAGCTCGTGGACTTTTCTACTGTGTTTTTGATGGGAAGCAGTTCAGGTGGAAATATAGTGTATAATGCAGGTTTGCGAGCCCTTGATCTTGATCTTCATCCGATCAAGATCGCAGGGCTTATAATGAACCAAATATATTTTGGCGGGGTCGAAAGTACTCCATCTGAGCTTCGACTAGCAAATGACCGTATTCTACCTTTGCATGCAAATCATGTCATGTGGTCTCTTGCATTGCCGGAAGGCAGTGACAGAGACCACATGTAGGTCATGTTTGGCAACACCTTTTTGGAAGCGTTTAAGAGCGGTAAGCGACAAGCGACAAGCGTTTCAGTCTTAATGCTTGTTTGGCAACACTGCTGCTAGCGTTTAACAACACCTCAAAAGCTTGCAATCTTAATGCTTCTTAAAGAAGCTTTCCAATATACTGCTAGCGTTTACTTTTAATATTACCAATTTACCCTTAAAAAATAACATTTATTCATAAGTATATGCCCTTTTTTGTAATTTTACATTTTATAATTACAACTACAGCTACATTACCAAACGCGTTTTTTAAACAAGCAACTAACGCTTACTGCTACTGCTTACTGCTACAGCTTACTTCTTATTACTACTACTTACTGCTACCTGTCGCCAAACATAGCCGTACTCTAACCCGTTACAAGATAAGGATATATCTCGTAATGGAAAAATCACACGACTACCGAAATGTCTAGTAATAGGGTATAACGGGGACCCGCTAGTTGATAGGCAAAGAGCATTTGCAAATATGTTAGAAGCATGTGGTGTTCGAGTGATAAAGAAATTTGATGATGAAGGGTACCATAATGTAGAGTTCTTTGACCCCCAAAAGGCAAAAGTGTTGTATGATGATATCAAGAGTTTCATCAGCTCTCTCGAGAAGAAGATGTCAAGTTTGTGAATAGTTTAAATTGGCTTGTTTGAATAACTTTCTGTTAGATTTACATTTCAATGGATCTTCAATATCGCTTAATGTATTGCACGCTTGTTATCAAATCTTATAAAATATGTATTTTAATTAAAAAAAAAAGAAAAAAGAAAAAGAAAAAAAAATAATCATATTTAGGTTTTGATCTGTTTCTCGCTAAAAAAATTGACGCACAAATCTAATAAAAAGGTGAGCAATCCGCATAATAATCATCTCCCACATACATTTATTTATATTTTACACTCATTATACATATACTAAAACATAATACAATAAAACATCTAGTAAAACTCACGGTCAGGGAAGATGAGAGGAGCGACAAGACACCAAATATAGAGTCCAGCAGTGACCCACTCGGTGCATATACGTACCCACACAGATGTCCATCCGACGTCAATGAGGTCTGAGTTTTCTGAACTGCTCCATCCTGATAAAAGCATAGCCGAGTACATGCTAGCTAATGCAAATATCAGATGGAAAAACGTGTAGGAGTAACTCACTGGCTTTGATTCGGCTTCTTTCTTGCCTTTGCCTGATTCCAGTTCTTCTGAATCTAGAAGTGCTGATCTCTCGCCTGGTTTGGATAGTAAAATAAGTTGTCAAGTCATGAAATTTCCAATTAAGGGGTGCTTGGGGCTATTCACGCTAAACTGGTTAAAAAATAGCGAATTGCTTATATGTAAGTGCTTATTGTTGAATTAATTAAACATATGAAGGATCAATCACATGTAATCATACCATAACAAGAACATTAAAGTAAACTTACTTGATGATAGAACCGATTGAGGATTACGATTAGATGATGAAGCCATAACGTTAGGGTTAGTCGATTCCGGTAGTAATGTCATCAATCCGATGGAAGGATTAATCTCACAAGTTATGGTGTTTTATTGAGAGAGTTTTTGTTATGTGACAAGATACATGAAAAACCACAAAGCCCGATGATTTATTGTTATGACAGTTATTTCTAGGGCAAATCGCATAAAAAGGTATTCATCTTAGGTCCAATTTCAATTAAATGTACTACTCTCTTTTTTCCTCAATTTAAGGTACCCGACTTTTTTTTTGGGCCGATTAAGGTTTTTTTCTAACTTTCGTTAACTATTTCGTTAGTAAATTACATAATTGGTCCTTGAGTTTGTATAGGCATTTCATGTTTAGTAAATTACATGATTTAGGTTTTTTTTCTAACTTCCGTTAACTATTTCGTTAACTTTTTACGTTTTCGTCAGATTTTTTACGTTTTCGTCCGTTTTTTCACGTTTTCGTCCGATTTTTTACGTTTTCGCCCGATTTTTTAAGTTTTCGTCTGTTTTTTACGTTTTTCGTCCGTTTTTCACGTTTTCGTCCGTTTTTTCACGTTTTCGTCCGTTTTTTCACGTTTTCGCCCGTTTTTTTTACGTTTTCGTCCATTTTTTCACGTTTTCGTCCGGTTTTTTTTACGTTTTTGTCCCTTTTTTTACGTTTTCGTCCATTTTTTCACGCTTTCGTCCGATTTTTCACGTTTTCGTCCGTTTTTTCACGTTTTTGTTGTTTTTTTTACGTTTTCGTCCGTTTTTTCACGTTTTCGTCCGTTTTTTCACGTCTTCATTCGTTTTTTACGTTTCCGTCCGTTTTTTCACGTTTTCGCCCGTTTTTTTTACGTTTTCGTCCATTTTTTCACGTTTTCGTCCCGTTTTTTTACGTTTTTGTCCGTTTTTTTTACGTTTTCGTCCGTTTTTTCACGTTTTCGTCCGATTTTTTACGTTTTCGCCCGATTTTTTACGTTTTCGTCTGTTTTTTACGTTTTTCGTCCGTTTTTCACGTTTTCGTCCGTTTTTTCACGTTTTCGTCCGTTTTTTTACGTTTTCGTCCATTTTTTCACGTTTTCGTCAGGTTTTTTTACGTTTTGTCCGTTTTTTTACGTTTTCGTCCATTTTTTCACGCTTTCGTCCGATTTTTCACGTTTTCGTCCGTTTTTTCACATTTTTGTTGTTTTTTTTACTTTTTCGTCCGTTTTTTCACGTTTTCGTCCGTTTTTTCACGTCTTCATTCGTTTTTTACGTTTCCGTCCGTTTTTTCACGTTTTCGTCCGTTTTTTCACGTCTTCATTCGTTTTTTACGTTTCCGTCCGTCTTTTCACGTTTTCGTCCGTCTTTTCACGTTTTTCGTCTATTTTTTCACGTTTCCGTCCGATTTTTCACGTTTTCGTCTGGTTTTTCACGTTTTTGTCGTTTTTTTTTACGTTTTCGTCCGTTTTTCCGCGTTTTCATCCGTTTTTTACGTTTTCGTCCGTCTTTTCACGTTTTCGCCTATTTTTTCACGTTTCCGTCCGATTTTTCACGTTTTCGTCTGTTGTTTCACGTTTCCGAAAACGTGTAAAATTGGAAGAAAAAGTGAAAAAATGGACGAAAACGCGAAAAAAACGGACAAAAATGTGAAAAACCGGACGGAAACGTAAAAAACCGGACGAAAATGTGAAAAAAACGGACGAAAACGTGAAAAACCGGACGAAAACGTAAAAAAACGGACGAAAACGTAAAAAAATGGGGCGAAAACGTGAAAAACAGACGAAAACGTGAAAAACCGGACGAAAACGTGAAAAGACGGACGAAAAACGTAAAAAACAGACGAAAACGTGAAAAAACAGACGAAAAACGTAAAAAACAGACGAAAACGTGAAAAATCGGGCGAAAACGTAAAAAATCGGACGAAAACGTGAAAAAACGGACGAAAACGTAAAAAATCAGACGAAAACGTAAAAAGTTAACGAAGTAGTTAACAGAAGTTAGAAAAAAAACCTAAATCATGTAATTTACTAAACATGAAATGCCTATACAAACTCAAGGACCAATTATGTAATTTACTAATGAAATAGTTAACGAAAGTTAGAAAAAAACCTTAATCAGCCAAAAAAAAAAGTCGGGTACCTTAAATTGAGAAAAAAAAAAGAGTAGTACCTTTAATTGAAATTGGACCTAAGATGGATACCTTTTTATGCGATTTGCCGTTATTTCTATCAAATAACTGTCAATTGTTAATTAGGGTAGATAATGTCATTAAGGCATAGTTAAGGGTCTAAATGGTCAAGGCCACATTAGTTAAAGGTATTATTCTAACACTTATTTACTTTAAAAAAAAGCATAAAAACAGTTTTATCCACACACTTCATTGCTTATCTGATTTAGGAATAAGCATATAAGCACTTAAATAAGCAATCCATAACACATTTGACCCATCCTAGCTGTACAAAATTTCCAGTTTTGACCAATCCCATTTGACGCTTTACCCAACCGCCCATTTTGCCACCACTCATCAGTTACGATCCTAAGGTGAAAGAGCTAATTAATTACCTGCTCTGGGAGAAGACAGAGGGGATGACACGAAGGTAGTGGAAGATCTAGCACGAAGTGCTGAATAAAGAACCGAGAGAACAGTTGAAAGCATCCCGAGGATAAGAGTACTTGTGGTAACTGCTTTAGAACTGTTTAGACCATTGCAGGCATAATCTCGAGGCTCTGCAGCGAGACCAGTGTAACACACGTACATACGCACAGTACACTGATATCACTAATTAGTTGAGGAACTAAATTTCGGACTAAACTTCATAATGTAGTAATAAATTATACTTTATGTCACACCGCGAAAACTAAATCGAATATTGTCCAAAATATAATAAAATTATATAGCATTAATCAGCCATCAAAGAAATCCAATAATTAAGTGGTATAGTAGCTTGTTATCACTATCATTCAAAGATAGCCTAAGATATCTTCTACCAACGCTACAACTTGCATTTATCACATTAGAAACTTTCTTGTCCATGGTTTAATAGTTGGGAACACTGATTTTGGTTTTTAAAAAAAACGGTTTTCTTTTTGTCATTCTCCTTTTGGTTGATAAAACACATTTTTAAAGTAATATTTTTTCTTTCTATTTATAGTCTAAAAGACAAATCGGTCAAAACTGGTTAGCTTTTTTTTATATACTTTTGCTCTCTATCAATAAATAATATTTTTTCTTTCTATATATAGTATCTCTTTATAATAATATAGAGTGACAATATCATCCGGAGATTGTTGTATACAACAATGGTTAACCCAAAATCCAGTTGTGGTACTAACAAATTCTTCAGACTCACACGAAATCCAGATGGGTCAGTGACCCGACTCAGCAAGATTCCATCTTTACCCGCGACTCCTCTACGGACAACTGAGCATCAACTTACTCTTTCTAAAGACATACCACTCAATCCCGCCAACAAAACCTTCCTACGCCTTTTCTGTCCTGTCTCACCGCCCAAAAACACGAACGTAAAACTCCCCATCATCATTTACTTCCATGGTGGCGGTTTTGTCTTCAATAGTGCCACCTCTTTTACCTTCCACAAATTTTGTTCCGCGGTGTCTGCTCATACACCCGCGGTGGTATTCTCTGTTGAGTATCGTCTTGCACCTGAACACCGCCTCCCTGCAGCGTATGATGATGCCATGGAGCCATGGAGGCGTTGTTGTGGGTGCGTGATCATGCTTTAGGGATCAATGGTAGTGATGATTGGTTGAGTGAGCTCGTAGACTTTTCTACAGTGTTTTTGATGGGAAGCAGTTCAGGTGGAAATATAGTGTACAATGCAGGTTTGCGAGCCCTTGATCTTGATCTTCATCCGATCAAGATCGCAGGACTTATAATAAACCAAATATATTTTGGCGGGGTCGAAAGTACTCCATCTGAGCTTCGACTAGCAAATGACCGTATTCTACCTTTGCATGCAAATCATGTCATGTGGTCTCTTGCACTGCCGGAAGGCTGTGACAGAGACCACGAATACTCTAATCCGTTACAAGATAAGGATATATCTCGTAACAGAAAAATCAAAAAACTACCGAAATGTCTAGTAATAGGTTATAACGGGGACCCGCTAGTTGATAGGCAAAGAGCATTTGCAAATATGTTAGAAGCATGTGGTGTTCAAGTGATAAAGAAATTTGATGATGAAGGGTACCATAATGTAGAGTTCTTTGACCCCCAAAAGGAAAAAGTGTTGTATGATGATATCAAGAGTTTCATCAGCTCTCTTGAGAAGAAGATGTCAAGTTTGTGATTAGTTGTTGAAATTGGCTTGTTGAAGGTGTGTTGTTCGAATAACTTTGTGTTAGGTTTACATTTGAATGGATCTTCAATAACGGTTATATGTATTGCGCACTTGTTATCAAATGTTATAAAATATGTATTGTTACTTACAAATAAATAAATAAAATAAAATAAAAAAATAAAAATGGTTTCGATCTGTTTCTCGCTAAAAAAAATTGACGCAAAAATTGTAGTAAAAAGGTGAGAAAGGGCTTAGAGCACAATGTATCGAAAGGTTTTTGATATTTTTATAGGTCAAACTTTAAATTTTTTAAAAATTAACTAATTATATAACCCGTGCACGCACGGGGTTTTGAAATAAATTCTTACTTATGTATTAACACTGAATATCATGAGATTATAGCTAAAGACATTGATTATAGTTTTTAGACCCGTGCACGAGTTATTGATACTAGCAGAGTACCCGCGCGATGCGGCAGCGGGTACCCTGAAACTTAAATTCCTGTTGTGCAATGTTTCATGATTATACATATTTCGTGACAATAACTTTATAGATGATGATAGTTTTAAGTAGGAATAACTTTAAGCAATAACAAACTATTTCGTATAAAAATAGTAGGGTACGAGAGATGCAAATACAAATCTGGGATATAAAGACAATAGTTCATAATATTATAACCGCGTGTGGTCAAAATTGTTCAGTTTGCTTTATAGTAAATAATAGGTGCATCTAATAATTTTTTGAATGGATACATTGTATCACTTTTATTTGTTTTTGTATATGTGCACCATTTTCTATATCAAGTTTACGTTTTTATATAGTAAGAGTTTGGATTGATCATTCATGTCACCAACACAATTCTTATAATTTATGCATTAAAATTTACCAACATTTCACGCATTAAACCAAATATTTTTTTCTAAGCTTTTAAAAGATAAGCCTTGTCTAGTCAACAATTCTTTGGTCTCATTTAAAAAAAAAAAAAAGGCTAATATATATATATATATATATATATATATATATATATATATATATATATATATATATATATATATATATATATATATATATATATATATATATATATATATATATATATTCATTTTGGCTTAGTAGACGCAATGGTTTTAGAATTTTAAACTAAAGAACATTGCAATTAGTAACTTGCCATCTCGCGTTTTCTCCACCGAAATGTGAATCATTTTTTTATTGGAAGCATCATAGCCAAATAATATATTATTTTATTTATTCACCAAAGAGTGGTGGTTTTCAAGTAAAATGGCCACAAATCTAAAATCATATGTTTCCAGCAAATAGATATCCACAACACAAACTATTCTGGCCGCATATTTCAAGCAATTCAAACCATGTTGGCCACATATTACAATCTTTAGACACAGTCTCAAATAGATTTCGAAACATTTACACAACTAACACCACTTTCATGGCAGTGTTCACAGCGGAGTTCATAGCGAGATTTTATATAAACAACACAAAGCCACTACAACAAATAAACTACAGCAAAACTGTTATATCATGCAAAACTAACCAAGACTATTATGAAGCCACAACAAACTAAATATGGTGGTAACCCTTTCCGTAATGGTTTTCCCGATTTTGTCAATAACATATAACCACCTGAAATAATAATACCCCTTGACATTTCGAACCCCAAGTATAACCATTAGCCAAAAGACTATACTAGAATTTTGAATTATCAAATTAGTGTCTAAAAGCCACTAATTATTGGTTATAACATTTGCAGCCAAAAATATCAATTCCATCACTATTGGGCTGGTATCATCAGAAAACCATAAATTCGGCCCAACCAGCCCGTTTGTCAACCCGGTCCAAACAAATCACTACCAAAAATCCGGTATAAGAGATATACCCTAATCCCTCGCGTTTCATTTTACTTAACCCTAAAACACACATCAAACCATCCGCCATCATTGTCTTCTCTCTCATTTCAGTACATACAAACGCTACACCAAATCCATCTCCCTCTATCCTTCAATTAATTTCACAAATACAAACAACCACAACCTTTTAATCTCTATCATTAACCGGACGAAACAAAAAATAAACAAACCCTTATACCACATGCGGTTCGAATATTAGAGACAACACACAAGAGACCTCAAATCATTAATACTTCACTTTTATGCTCGATTCGTTAGACGGTTTCGCTACAAGATCCAAAACGGGTCTCGGTTAAGGTTATGATTTGATTGTGTTTTGTTTGTCTCTTAATTGAAACAAAGAAAGAATTTAACAAAGTTGTTATAATTCTTTCTTTATGTTCGGATATTGAAAGGAGGCTTATCTTCAACAAGATCTATGACGAGATGGTTATTTCGTTTACCTTAAATTCTTTTAAGGTTCTTTAAATTTCATATGAGACGCGAAATAAACCGGTATGAGATCTTTTGCACCATTTAATTTTGGTTCGATTCTTGTTAAGATCTATGATGTTTGTTTTCATTCGTGTTGTTGATCTTTAAGAGATCTTTATTTGTAATACACGAAAAGAGAACTGAGAACTGAGTATAGATAATGTAGAATTGGTTTTAATGGAGTGTTGTACATTATGTTTAAATAATTGTAATAATAGGTCCAGGGGTGTTTTAAACGCTATTTAATGTCTAATTTTAGTATTTTGGTCTGAATTTCGAGTTGTGCTTTTTTTCATTGTACACAATGCTTTGATTGTTATAATTCTGAAAAATCTTTGCTTTAAAGTGTTGTAAATATTGCATAATTTTTTGTGCATTTGGAATTTTTGGAGAGAGAATCATTTGTCTATTATATGTAGTATAGATGGTGCAATACCACGTAAAAGACAAAACATTTAAAACATTTAAATGCAAGTATTGTCTTTACATCTTTAAACATACACACGGTAAACTTTGTTAGTTTATGGACATTATTTTAGTAGTCGTATGTTAGGATCGAACTCGAGATCATGCGATTGCACACTTTACGTATGAGACTCGATGTTTAAATAATTAATATAAAATGTTATATTTAATTATTTAATTCACAATAAACTACTAAAGAGCGTTAGGTAATTAATGTAATTGACTAACGGTCGGTAAATGTCAATGGGATACTAAGAAAGTAAAACAAGACAAGAGAAGGTTCTAAAAATCCTTTCTTGAGCTTGTTTTGGTCGAACTATGGAATCCCACATCGGAAACCATAGCAAATTTGATATCTATCATAAGGGTATAAATACATCCCCATGTATTCATCCTTGGGTACACTTGATTTCAATAGAAGGCCAAACTTCTTTTTTTCCTCTCTTCTTCATAGGACAACGAGTGAAACCCCAAGAAAAGAGATTTGCGATTAACTTTGAACATTACAAAGTATTTGGTAAATCTATTGTGATCAAGAACTAGCATTCACATCGAATCGCTAATAGTACGTGTGTACAAAAACGTGATATAACCACACTATTGGTTATATCTTGGATTGAATAACAAAAAGGTAAGGGTTATTCTTACAATTCACATAAACCCTAATTAGGGTTCATAAGTTGAAGATTGTTTTAATTGATTCTTGTTCGGGCTAAAATCACAAAGGTGCGTTTACTATTTATTATTAATTAATTAATTACATGTTATATGATCTTGTTATAATTGCTTCCGCTATGCTTACTTGATGTTATTGGTTTATTTATATGCATGTCATGATATTATAGTGGTTCGATGATTTATAGTGGTTCGATAAATGCAAGAATGAAAGTAAAAAGATAGGAGAAAGAGGATGCAAACTGGACACGATGATTTATAGTGGTTCGGCTACAAGGACACCTTCCTTGCCCTACTCCACTCCCCGAGTCACCTACTCGAGAGTTTTCTTCACTACTCAACAAGCTCCCTTTTAGCGGAGAAAACCTTACACAACTTTTGCTTACACAATTTAATGACACTAAGCTAAATGTCGAGTTCTAATAGTAGCTAGAACCAATCTCACACCTGTCACACCCTCGCCGAAGGCGGAAACACGAGGTGCAACGAAATCGATATACATCACCAAAGAGAAATAAGACAATACCATAATTTACATTAAGGAAAAGTATAACATTACAACGTTGTTATTGCCGACCTTGGCAAATATATGACATAAGTTTGATTCCCAAAAGATGGTATTTTAATACATAATGAAAAGAAGTGACATGTGAAAACTTCATTATGCAAGACCTTGCTGACAAGCTTACTGACGATCACCTGAAATGCATGAGAGAAAACGGTCAACTATAAAAATAGTTGGTGAGTATAAACGTTTTATTTAATATGAGAAACCATTAGAGAAAGTTCACAAGCCAAAGGCGTTGTCACGTATTATGTCTTGTAGTCAAGCACCCGCGGTCATAATAAGTCACAATATAAGCACCACCTATATAATAATGTATGCCATGCAAAGCCCCTAATTAAATAATATGCGTCCCGTAACATGGTGGACGAGAGGTTGGCCGACCTCTAATAGCGCTATCCATACTACTAATAGGCGTCGAACAATGCGAATGTACGAACAGTACATCATACAACTATTATATACGATTAAGAACGCTCCAAACATGGGAGACTTAGCACGCTCCACCAATAAGGTGAGACTTTAGGGTTAAGAACGCTCCACCAATAATGGCGAGACTTTGCACGCTCCACCAAAAATGGCGAGACTTTAGGTCATAGCACGTACAGTACATTATGTTCAAAAGTTCAAGTTGAGTTCAATAGTTCAAAACAAGTTATAAGGTCAAGACAAGTCAAAAGAGTTCATAATAATCAAAGGGTTCAAAACAATGTTCAAAGAGTTCAAGTAATAATTCATGCATCCACCCCAAAGCGATTAAAATAGTTAGAAAAAGGGGTTCGTGAATACTCACCTGATATAAGCGATATGATAACAAAAAGGTATGAACTAAAGTAAGGCGCGCACTCTATCCGCAACCTAAATGAATGATATGATCTACTTTAGATCATGAAATGAAGAAAGGAATGTACATGCACATGTTCCCTATACCACTCTACTCTTTGTAAAAACACTTGTGTTATCAAAATATATAATCCAAGAATTTGGAAAAATATTGCTATTAGAAAATATAATAAGCTAGTTGTAATATATATATACTTATATATATATATATATATATATATATATATATATATATATATATATATATATATATATATATCGTATGTTTCCATGTTAGTGTTGAAATACTCGGGTTGTAATCTTTGAAATGATGAAAACATACTCGTGATAACTAATACTACATTAGTTATAAAGCTTGGTACTTAATATTACTTCTAGCTTGAAAATGTACTTCATAGTTTTTGCGCCAAAATTTAATAAAAGCTGTCAAATATAAAGTGGTTTTAGCCGATATTCAAACGTGTATATCTTTGTCGTTACTTGTCCGTTTTACTTGTTCTTTATGTCCACGGTTACGTCTTAGTATGTAGTAATATATTTTGGAAAGCTCGGCTCCTCCGGGTTACGTCTAAAGCCTCTTTTTGACCGACGAAAAACGTCCAACAGCAACTAATTTCCAGAAAATACTTTTCGTCAACAATCTTGCAAAAATCATAACTCCTTCGTTATAGACTCTTTTTAATCCGTTCTTTCGCCTACGGATTCGTTTTTGAAAGTATTTTCTAAAAATTTTGCCAAAGTTTCCTTGGTGTTTACTGATTTTCCAGATTTTTACAAAACGGGACAGCATGTCTAAAATAGGTTCCAAATCAAGTTTTCAAGGTTAAAAACTAATTTCTACCATCACCAAACCTCTTGTAATCACCACATGACTAATCTAATCTTACCATACACCTTCTTAGGGTGCCAGGGACTCCTAACCAAGTTATTAGAGCTAGGGGATGCATAACTAAAAAGTTAGGGTTTGTATGTTCCATTTTTGACAAAATAAATGGTGGTATAGCTAGTTGTACATGGTTTTTAGCATGGAAATCATGTAATACAAGTAAATATAAGATGTTTCATGTAAAAATAAAGTTGATAACTTACTTGATAAAATGAGATGATTAGATGATGATTATGCTTGTTGTTCTTGTGTTTTTGTTGCTTGATTCTTGATTAGGTAAGTATAATGAACAAGTTTGATGCTTTAACTTTTGAAAAACCATGGATGGATCATGGAGTGGTGATGAGGTCGTGGGTTTGCAAGAGTGGGGAAGAGATGAGAAAATTTTCTATCTTACTAAAAAGTGTAGTTTATGATTTTAGGTTTTTGGTTAAGTAATGTTTTAGAGGTTTATTAGTAATATAATAGAATTCAATGCACATGGTTAAAGGGGTGTTTCATGGCTGGTTTTGGGTGTGAAAAGGAGTAGCCAAAACGGTTTTGATCACTTAGAAAATATAGTGTAGCGTTAAGTGTTATTACGCGTTAGTCGTTAAAATCGGGTACCGGTTTTAATAGCAATAAACGTTCACGAAGTTAACCGGGATGAAATAAAAGTCATAATAATGTTAAAAACATATTAAAAATATGTTGGGTACATTTACTGAGTGATCGGGTGATTATTGTTTAGTTTTCACGAAAACCGTCGTTATATTCATACGCGTACGTTCTAAATAAAATAAATTTCCAAAATACTGGGTAACTGAATGTTATAACTTTTATGATGTTAAAATGGATATAAAAATATGTCGGGACCATTGTGGGAATATTTAGATATATTCGTCGTGTATAAACCGGGTGTTAACGTTTAATTATAAATACTTATACGTAAAACGTTAAATATACTAAATATATTAATTTGAGAATCCTAAGAGTGGTATAGCATGTAAATGACATTATGATGATATGCAGACTATTCTAGTCCGTATGAGAGGTCCTTACTGATAATGCACGTGAATAGTGGAATTTCTTCCGGAATGAATAGTGTTCTGTGAATAGTAAAATTTTCAAATGTTTCTCAGAATATCAAACGGACATCAAAAACGATGAATAGTAAAATAATGAATAGTGTTTTGATGAATAGTAATCGATGAATAGTGAATTTCCAAAGTTGAAAAAAAATAAACGTAGACGTGGAAAATATCGGGTTGTTACAACACCACAACACACCTTCTTCACAACACTACAACTACACTACTTAACACACCTTCACTACTTCTTCTTCACAACACACCTATTTTTTCACTGCTTCACGACTTCTTCATGGCTTCACAACTTTACGACTTCTTCACTACTTCACAACTTCTTCACACTACTTCTTAATCACTCATAAACTCACTACTAAGTAAGATCATCTTCATCTACTTATTACATATACAAAGCTCACAACTTTACATAAGCACTAACTACATCTTTGGCTTTATGATGGGGAGGATTCTTCTCTTGCACTTTGAGCTATGAGAGATTGGATCACTTGAAACAAAGATTAATAATCTTATGATCAAAGGGTTTTAGAAGGATGTTTAGAGAGAATTGGATCTAAAAATCTTTGTGCAAAAGGTCAGAAAAATACCATGTTTGAGGTGGTATTTATAGGAGAAGATTTCTGACAGAGGAGCGTGTCGGTCCCCTTAATTGTATGGCCGGTCCCCTTAATTATTAAGGGGGCCGCCCTACTGAAACGTCCAGAAATCTTTGTCTTTTCTGGTGAAAGTTTATTTGGTGAAAAACTAACTGATTTTGGTTAAAAATTTGAATTCATATATTTGTTATGAATTAAACATTTTCCTTTAATTACCAAAATTATTTTTCAAAAAATATATAACATGTTTATATCATTTTATAAACTTTGTAATGTTTAAATAAAATCCATTTGATCATAAAATGTATTAGACATTTGTTTGTACATAGCTTAAGTGACTGTTGAGGCAAACTCGAGACGTTGAGATGTCGAGGCTTGTTGACGTAAGAATGCAAAGATGAATTGTGATCACAAGTAACTTAAGCATTTTACGTTATATGTTGTAACTTACATCTTTGTCATCATCAAAACATGAAAAGAATGTTTAGATTAAATATCGTAATATTCATACCAACAATTCTCATTCATAGAATAGCAAAATATCTCAGATATTTGATTAATATGTTGAGGTTATGATTTACAGGATTATTGTAAACCTGATAATCATTATGATACATTACCAAATATAAATTAGGTAAAGTATACATGATATAAATGATTAAGATGTTGTCCATAAAGATAATAAATTTTAGAAACTTGGTTTATCTTAATAGTTAGACTAGAAAATGAAGATGAGTTTCTTCAAAGATAAGGTAACCATGGTGGTTTAAATCTTTATATAGAAATCATATGGACAATATTGTGCACGTATTTAATGCATGTCTTATGAAAAGATTATTAATCACACTTAAGCAATTAATTGTGATTACTTGAGCAAGGACGATAAGTAATCAAAAGGAGTTTATGAATTCGAATAAATCTTTGGTAGTGTACAAAGTGCAATAATCCATTGATGGATAAATGCATGCATCTAGAAGATTATTTTTATGTTTAATTATTAAATCCATGTTTTGATTTATAATTAAAATAAGATAACTTCTAAGTATTCCTGAAAGCTAGTGGGAGTATTATGTTTAATTTCCTAAATCATATATGTTGTAAAAACATATAAAAAGTAATATTCCATATAAGTAAATGGTAAGTCTTAGAATGGAATGAAACTTTACTTGAAAGATTTAGAAAATAAAACATACAACCTTGGAATAAAAGTTTATAAACATGTGCGGTAAATGAATCTAATATAACATGATATATCATTTAGAAAGTCTAAATGGATATGTATAACATGAATAAAATCTAAGTATGACTCAAAGATTTTTCATGAACATCATGTTTTGTTGTATCATGTTTGATTATAAGATGATTTGGCAATATTAATATCTAATTAAAAAGTTATTAGATAACTTGTGTAATATTCTATAAGAATATGTTTGATTATAGAATCACATCCTAAGTCTTGAACAGTGTCCAAATTCTATAGATGAACAATTGGTCAATTGTTGTGCAAATTGTCATAGCCAACAAACTTGAAAGTTTGAAGGGCATCAAACATTACAAAATAGATATTAATGTTTACGGGAAGTTTTAATAGCATATTGTTGCTGCATACAATGATGCTAATGAAATTGAGATGACACTCAATACTGGTTATGGTAAGGATTTCATACTTGGGTATTACTAGTTATGCTTACTAAAAGCATAGTTGCATTATACATTAAGAGAACAAGAATACTTTAAACTTTAAAATGTTTAAAAGTTTGATTATTATAAATTGGTGGTTAAGGATGTCACACATTTTATGAAATATTATATGGCATAATCAAAATTGTTGAGTATGCACATATAAGAACTTCAATAGTTGAATTATTGAAATAATTATTCTTAAAATTTCGATAGATCAAAGTTGGATGATTTATGCCTTGTCAACAAGTATGAATGTCATTACTTGAGACATAATTCATCAACAATAGTTATCATGCATTGATCTATTTAGTATTTGGATAAGGGATGTTAAACAATTATTATAATAAATTTAAATACATGGTATGTTTAATTTATAATAAACTGTATCCTATATTTGTGTGTTTAATCCATGAATAAATGTTATTCTAAATTGTCCATTGTCAGTTAATAATATGGGAATATTATTAAATCAAGACAAATTTGAAGGTTGGTATAATATATTTAAAGTATATTGATGCGTAGTCATGCCATTTCAGATGATATTCAATGATACCGAATATAGGACTTATCCCAACTATATGATGTTACTTATGGATCTTGTCATTAAGTAAATCATAAGAAGTTATCCTCAGACTTGAGATTCAAGATAAGTGTCATGAATGTAGTACATTTTTGTGGAACAACTTAACGCTATACGTAACTGGTAGTCATAAGGGTTGTTTTCGGAAGTTTTACAAAGTTTGTGGGTTTTGCTTGTAGTCAAGATAGAATTTGTTTATTCAAATTTATTTTAGGAGTTTAATACTGCTGGGCCCCTCGTAGGGTTGTCAAGATTTTTGCATGGCCGTGCCCAATATCTTCCCTGAATATGTTCAGAAGATTTGGTAATCTTGATCAATCACAAATAACGAGAAACAGAATGGTTAATTAAGGAATGACTTTGATCCATATCCTTATTAACATTGTATTAGAAGCAAAAGGATAATAATAATGAGAAATCATTAAAAGGTTTTTCCAGGAGCCTTACTCGAGTTGTACTAGAGGCATCGAAGTGTTGCTAGACGCTAACCGATGTGATTACACTATTAAAATATGTCCAAGTGAGAGCTGTTAGTTTATGGACATTATTTTAGTAGTCGTATGTTAGGATCGAACTCGAGATCACGGGATTGCACACTTTACGTATGAGACTCGATGTTTAAATAATTAATATAAAATGTTATATTTAATTATTTAATTCACAATAAACGACTAAAGAGCGTTAGGTAATTAATGGCATTGACTAACGGTCGGTAAATGTCAACGGGATACGAAGAAAGTAAAACAAGACAAGAGAAGGTTCTAGAAATCCTCTCTTAAACTTGTTTTGGTCAAAACTATGGAATCCCACATAGGAAACCATAGCAAACTTGATATCTATCATAAGGGTATAAATACATCCCCATGTATTCATTCTTTGGTACACTTAATTTCAATAGGCCAAACTTCTTTTTTTTTCTCTCTTGTTCATAGGACAACGAGCGAAACCCCAAGAAAAGGGATTTGCGAGTAACCTTGAACATTACAAAGTGTTTGGTAAATCTATTGTGATCAAGAACTAGCATTCACATCGAATCACTAATAGTACGTGTGTACAAGAACGTGATATAACCACACTATTGGTTATATCTTGGATTGAATAACAAAAAGGTAAGAGTTATTCTTACAATCCACATAAACCCTAATTGGGGTTCATAAGTTGAAGATTGCTTTATTTGATTCTTGTTCGGGCTAGAATCACAAAGGTGCGTTTACAATTTATTATTGATTAATTAATTACATGTTATATGATCTTGTTATAATTGCTTCCGCTATGCTTACTTGATGTTATTGGTTTATTTATATGCATGTCATAATATTATAATTCTAACAAACTTACCAAAAAGAAGTTTTTTTTTTTTTTTTTTTAATGAGCGACAACAATAAAAAGTAACAACAAAGAGATTCTAACTTGGCTACGTCAACAATAAAAAGTAATAACAAAGAGATTCTAACTTGGTTACCCGCTTCATGTTACAAAGTGCAACAACATAAGACAAACTTGGTCAACAAATCTAAGCCTGAAAAATAACAAAAACTTCCCAAGAGTTGCACTTTGGACTAAAGCCTTTTCCATCTTATCCAGTGTTGAAAAACAAGGCCTACAAGGCCGATTAATCACCGCCTAGGCGCTACAAGGCCACCAACCTTTTCGATTTGTGAAAATCGGTCAAATAGCTTGGTCAACTGTGGTCAACGATGGTTAATAAAGGTCAACGATGGTCAAGCTTGCCCGAAACCTTCAAACCTTGTTAGAAATACCCAAAACGTGCCGTAAAAATGTTTAATAAGTTATATTAGAAGTTTATATCTATTTCAAGAGGTTTTTTAAGAAAAATCTTGCCACTAATACCTAAAATTTTCCGGAAATACATAAAACTTGTCAAAAATGCCAATCCGATTAATCACCAATTAACCCCGCCTAGACCGATTACAAGCTACAGGGGGTCGACCGCCCGACTACTAATTCACGATTTTTGCAACCTTGATCTTACCTATAGATTGCATGTTTAATTAAACATAAAAAGGGCTAAAGCTGGACAAAAATATGAAACAAATACACATTTTCTATAAACAAAAGAAAATTGTTTGATAATCTAGCTTGCACAATATAAAACATGAAAAATGTAAAAGATATAGAAATGTAGAATGTAACAAATATAGACTTTTAGTATTCTGATCCCTTTTCTTCTTGTGCATCACTTTTCAAATTAACTTGACATAGCTACTGGTTCCAAACTTGATGAGGCGAGACTTAAAGAAGGAAGAAAAAATGAGTTAATTAAAAACCAAGAAAATGAGCAACTCGTCAAACTAAAATAATACAATAGAACTTTGCATACTTGCCTTACTTGCATGCATAATCAATAAATCTCATAGTTGTAAATAATTAGGGTGCGTTTGGTATGAGGGGTTGAAGAGGTTCAGATTCAAGGATGTGCAAAATCAATTGTTTGGTTCATCTACTTTGGACTCATATACACAGATGATCCCCAAATTTCTATCCCCACAATATTGGTGGGTTTGTGAGTATTCCGTGGGACCAAATGTTTTATCAACCACAAATATTGACATACAAGTACTACATGTCTTTATTATTCTATGTTTTAATTTTGAAAATAAATATATTTTATTTTAAAATTCTTTTAAATTGAATTTTTTAATGTAATATAAACTTATAAAAAAAATATTTATATATAATAATATATTTTCTCTCTCCTATTTTTCACTCATATCAAACCTAAATCTTTCAAACATTTCCCAAATTCAAATTTAATTCCAATCTTATTTACAAACCGAGTGAGCCCTTATTAATATAGGCCATGTAGTAAAAATAAGATGAAAGCTCAATCCGATTACATTGCACACCTCATGTAATCTTTCAAACATTTCTCAAATTCAAATTTAATTCCAATCTTAATTACAAACCGAGTGAGCTCTTATTAATATAGGCCATATAGTAAAAATAAGATGAAAGCTCAATCCGATTACATTGCACACCTCATGTGTCCTACAACCACATTGCTAAAATAACAAAATAATAATATGGCTAAAAATTAAGCCGGTGGTATACACAAAATAATAATAAGGCTAATTAAGCTTAATACGATTTCAGACAAAAGGGTTATAAGAGATGCACCATTTTCTACAGCCTTTCAACATACATGCATGTATTACCTTGTCATTTCAAACCAGCAGAGCTAATAAACCAACTCACTGTGCCTAGGGTGACCCTTAATTTCACAGCCACATAAATTTCAGGATATCTCCAAAATTATGTAAAAAGGTTAGTGTTTCTTACTCATACAACAAATTATGTAAAAAGGTGGCTTGAAGCAGTGATTGCAGCAAAAAAAAGTATTGTTTAAAGAACTTAATGACGATGGGTGTATGTTTAGATACGGGGCAGTTGGGCCGGTTGGGGGTGGCCGAGCACCTGCTAGCCACCCTATTGCCTCCGCCTCTGGTTAGAAGCATGTGGTGTTCAAGTGATAAAGAAATTTGATGATGAAGGGTACCATATTGTAGAGTTCTTTGACCCCCAAAAGGCAAAAGTGTTGTATGATGATATCAAGAGTTTCATTTGGTCTCTTGCGTGAAAGATGTCAAGTTTATGAATAGTTGTTGAAATTGGCTTGTTGAAGGTGTGTTGTTCAAATAACGGTTATATGTATTGCGCGCTTGTTATCAAATGTTATAAAATATGTATTTTACTTTTTTCTTTTATATATATTTTTTTAAAAGCATATTTTGATTTTAATCTGT
Source organism: Artemisia argyi (assembly GCA_030686995.1). Lineage (NCBI taxonomy): Eukaryota > Viridiplantae > Streptophyta > Magnoliopsida > Asterales > Asteraceae > Artemisia > Artemisia argyi. Next base: position 159,552,463 of record CM060704.1, on the reverse strand, counting down.
TTCTCGCTAAAAAAATGACGCACAAATGTAGTAAAAAGGTGAGCAAGGGCTTAGACTCCTTAGAGCATAAGGTATCATAAGTTAGCCATTTGGCCTTATTGATACCACATCAACATTCTGACTTTTAACACTTACACATCGAAATACCCTTCACTCACAGCATACCCATTTGGGCTCCACTCAACCACAATTTTATTTTATTTTTCCATTTTTTTAAACAAAAAATTACAAATTTTATAAACTAAAAAATAAACTTTTTAAATATTTAAATGTATAAATTATAACTATTTAAATGTTTGAAAGTATAAACAAAAACTTTCTAAATGTTTAAGGGTATAAACTAAACTTTCTAAATGTCTAAAGTTATGAACTGAAACTTCTAAATGGGTTTTTAGCATTGCATTAAAAGCTTTTCGAAAAGCTTTTTTATAAAGATTTAATAAACTTTAAGTCTTTTACAAAAGCTTTAGGTTGTGTTTGGTTCACCGAATTTAGTGGGTTTTAATGGGTTTTGCATTTTAGATACAACCAAATATTGTGTTCGGTTGTCAAAAAATCTAGATTTAAAATACTATAAAATCTTTAAAGTGGGGTCTTTAAAAACCACTCAACACTTGATGAATTATAAAACCAGTGGGCCCTGTATCTTTAAAGTGAGTCAGGTATCTTTTAAAAAATAGTAAAAGACAAAATTACCATTCCGTTATTTTTTAGTTGGGTTCTTTTTGACCCACCATGAATATATGACAAAAGGGTGATTGAATCATTAGTAGCATATTTTAATGTTTAAACAAAATGTGTCAACCAAACACATTTAAGTATTTCAATTATTGGAATTATAAAAACACAAATACTCTCTAATTCAAATTACAAGTTTTACGAACCAAACGCCCCCTTAGTTATTAAATGTATCATGTTTTAAATGCATCAAATACATCAAGTCTTTAAAGACTTGATGCATTATAAATGCTCTTACATCACTGTCATGATCCACATTTTAAAAAGTTTTACTTCATTAATTTTTATATTACTGATGAATTTACATGTACATGGGCTAGGGTCAACATTGGATTTGCTAAATACCCCCTCCTTCGCTTCATCTGCAGTTACCAGTGTCATAAAGCAATGGGAGAGCAAATTAATAGTCTACGTTTCCCTTTTGGGATATCACAATTTAATTGTCCACTACTAAAAATAGATATGGAAGTTTGATCCACTTTACTATATTACCCTTGGTTGAAATTAAAATTACAAACTTTAAAGAAGAGATTAATTAATTAGTTAAAGGTAAAACTGTCATTTTGCAAAAAGTAAGAGAGAGAAAGCAGTAATAATTATGTTTTTATTAAACTGTGTGTTTTTTGTCAGGTGATAATAATTTTGGGACGGAGGGAGTAATTATTTGTATTTAAAATAGGAACATTGGATTTGCGATGAATTTGCAAGGTTTAATATTTTTATAGGTCAAACTTTGATTTTTTTTTTTAAATTAATTCGTAACATTTTACTTCGTAAGGTCAAATCTTGTGATTTTTTTTTGAAAAATCGTAAAGTCAAATTTTGCGATTTAAAAAAAAAATACAATGTCAAATCTTGCGAGTTTTTCAAAAGTTTGCAAATTCTTGCAAATCTTAATTGTTTTTTTCTTTTTTATAAAAAATGGGTATTTGGTGCAGTATGTTTGTAAAATTGATTTTTTTTTCTTCATTTTCCCTTTAATTAATCATTCAGTGATGTTTATCATTTATTGTTTGATTTGTTATTGTGCTTTCTTCTCTATTGCTTTGTTAGGTTAAACTAATACTCTCTCGATCTTATAATTTATTGTCCAGTGTTAACTTTTAAAGTCTTTATTTTATAACTTTAACCTTAAATATTTTTATTTATGTTATATAATACTTGATGAAAATTATACCAATTATATACCATTACACCAACCTAAGGATTGAGGGATGAATCTTTTTAGTATTTTTAGTTTATTACAAAGCAAGTAAAATTCGAAATTTTGTTTTTAAACTAATAACAAAATGTGGAAAAGTTAAATTACAAGGAAAGTAAATTTGGTGGGAACTCTTATGCGAGAAAGATGTATTTACCTATAGTGCATTACTTTCTAGTAGTGATCAACTTAATATATTGAATTATCACGTCCTTGTCCTTGTTACTATAACATGAGATATTCGTAATTACTAGTGGTGGGTTGGTTACTCCCACACTTATGCAATAGTCTAAGTGAGTGACACCCAAAAACAGTCAAAAAACACCAAATAACTAAAGCACACAATAAATATCCCTACCAATTAAATACCTAAGGCATAAGTACTTAACTAGTTGTTTCCGGTGGACGTCCAAGCTAAGACGGATTCCCTAACCAGATTTTCAGCTCCTAACGCGCACATTTACTAACAAGAGACATTAGATTAAGCATCATTTCATGCATTCCTAGATAAATACTACTCCCTCCGTCCCATAATTATTGTCCAATGTTGACTTTTGAAATCTTTATTTTTCAAGTTTGACCTTATATATTTTAATTTATGTTATATATTACTTGATGAAAAATATATGAATATATTGAGTTTAAAATGTATTATAATTGGTATAATTTTCATCAATTATTATATAACACAAATAAAAATATTAAAGGTTAAAGTTGTAAAATAAAGACTTTAAAAGTCAACACTTGACAATAATTATGGGACATAGGGAGTATTAGTTTAGCCTAACAAAGCAATAGAGAAGAAAGCACAATAACAAATCAAACAATAAATTATAAACATCATTGAATGATTAATTAAAGGGAAAATGACCAAAAAAAAATCAATTTTATAAACATACTACACCAAATACCCATTTTTTATAAAAAAGAAAAAAAAAAAAAAAAAAAAAAAAAACAATTAAGATTTGCGAGAATTTGCAAACTTTTGAAAAACGCGCAAGATTTAACCTTGTAATTTTTTTTTTAAATCGCAAAATTTGACTTTACGATTTTTTCAAAAAAAATCACAAGATTTGACCTTACGAAGTAAAACGTTACGAATTAATTAAAAAAAATGTTTGACCTATAAAAATATCAAACCTTGCGAATTCATCGCAAATCCAATGTTCCTATTTTAAATACAAATAATTACTCCCTCCGTACCAAAATTATTATCCCCTGACAAAAAACACACAGTTTAATAAAAACATAATTATTACTATTTTCTCTCTCTTACTTTTTGCATAATGCCAATTTTACCTTTAACTAATTAATTAATTTCTTACTTTTTGCAGAAAATTATACCATATGCGACCAAGTCCCCAGCCTATGTGGCAGACCTCCTCCCACCCCAGCACACAGCCCACAATCAGATGCCTCGCGGGAAGGAGAAATGGATGAATCGGTCGCATATGCGATCGACTTGAATGGAAGAAGGGACGAGCGTTTAAGTGTGTGTAGGTATTCTTAATTATTTTTTTGGGTAAGTTTTTTGTGGTGTTCTCGTCTCCTTATTATATTAATTTGGTCACGAAGTAGTCCTGGAGTGAAAAAAGATGATGCGGCAATAGAGATGTCGGTCTTCTGATGGTCACCACTACACCTTAGGGCTGAGCAAACCAACCGAACAGACCGGATCGACCGAGACCGTTCAAAAACAGACCGAACCGAAGGACCAGCAGTCCGGTCTCGGTCTAGGTTTTTGGGCGAATTCAGTCCCTGTTCGGTGTACAAACCGACCATTTTGCCTTATTTGACCTGACTGACCGTAGGACCGGACCGGACCAACCCGACCACATTCGGTCCGATCCTTGGTCTAAGGTTTTTGCCTACTACACCTAGTGTTAGACCAAATCGAAATACACTTTGAGCCTACCTCACTATTCTCCTAGATAATAGTCAACCCTCTTAGAGTCTTGCCTACACTACATTACAACAGTTAGATACACGGCCTAAAAGGTCATAAAACGTAAGTGTTGCAACCGCAGTCGCTTAAATAAAATTAGTTTAATCCTCTTTATTTTCGTACTCCACTCATGAAATGAGTTGTGCGTTCCTGCTAATACTTTGCATCTCTTTTTAATTCATCGAAATCAACGTTTTTCTGAATTACAACGTTTATACACCTAAATGAGTATAGCTAAAAGAGTTAAGACGCATAATATACCTCCGACCCAAAATAATTGTCCTCATTTGACTTTTTAATGTCTTAATTTCTCAACTTTGATCTTAAATATTTTTGTATGTGTTATATAATACTTGATAAAAATTATACTAATGAAAAAGTATTTAAAAACCAATCAATTCATATATTTTGCATCAATTAATATATAACATAAACAAAATTATTAAAGATCAAAGTTGAAAAATTAAGACTTTAAAAAGTCAAATGAGGACAATTATTTTAGGATGGAGTAATTCTAATCATTTCTAATTGAAAACACATAATTTGAGCGAGAATAGCATCTCGTCACAACGCGTATGCAACACAAAACCATGTATACATCAAACTCAACTTGAATATTCCTGACCTGAAGCTTGGGCGAAAATAAAACGTGCAAGCTTATTACATCCATCAACACTATAGCTAGGATGATAAAGTACGACGATACAGAGTTTTGTACTTATATTGCAAAAGACAAACACAAGAACAGCAGATTGTATCACGACCCATAAATACGAGAAACATCTTTACAACAACCATCAACACCAAACCACTTTCCCCCGCTGTCCGCATAACAATCATCTCCACATACATAGACTACCAGATTACTCTTACACCTCACCACATACATTTATTTACATTTTATACTCATTATACACGTACTAAAACATAATACAATAAAACATCTAGTAAAACTCACGGTCAGGGAAGATGAGTGGAGCGACTAGAGACCAAATATAGAGTCCAGCAGTGACCCACTCGGTGCATATACGTACCCACACAGATGTCCATCCGACGTCAATGAGGTCTGAGTTTTCTGAACTGCTCCATCCTGATAAAAGCATAGCCGAGTACATGCTAGCTAATGCAAATATCAGATGGAAAAAAGTGTAGGAGTAACTCACTGGCTTTGATTCGGCTTCTTTCTTGCCTTTGCCTGATTCCAGTTCTTCTGAATCTAGAAGTGGTGATCTCTCGCCTGGTTTGGAAAGTAAAATAAGTTGTCAACTCATGAAATTTCCAATTAAGGGTGCTTGGGGCTATTCACACTAAACTGGTTAAAAAATAGCGAACTGCTTATATGTAAGTGCTTATTTACTTTAAAAAAAAGCATAAAAGCAGTTTTATCCACACACTTCATTGCTTATCTGATTTAGGAATAAGCATATAAGCACTTAAATAAGCAATCCATAACACATTTGACCCATCCCGACTGTACAAAATTTCCAGTTTTGACCAATCTCATTTGACCCTTTACCCGACCATCCATTTTGCCACCACTCATCAGTTACGGTCCGAAGGTGAAAAAGCTAATTAATTACCTGCTCTGGGAGAAGACGGAGGGGAGGACAGCAAGGCAGTGGAAGATCCAGCACGAAGTGCTGAATATAGAACCGAGAGAACAGTTGTAAGCATCCCGAGGATAAGAGTACTTGTGGTGACTGCTTTAGACCTGTTTAGACCATTGCAGGCATAATCTCGAGGCTCCGCAGCGAGACCAGTGTAACACACATATGCACAGTATACTGATATCACTGAAGCAGGCAACAGGCTGCCATTAACCTGTTAAAGACAAAATAGCACAACATATTATAAAGTTACGATTTACAGTTCACATTTGGCTTGAGGGAGTTTTGGAAGTGCGTATTAAGAAAATGGGTCAAATGGGTGGGAAGGCCAAAAGGCACCAAATAAACTTATAAAAAAATAGATTATTATTACAATTTTTGTAATCATACTTGAGTATTAAATAAACTTATAAAAAAATAGACAGATAGTGTCCGGGATAACCCAAGTGACTTGACCCATTTCCACCTTTCCGAAAATGAAATACCCGTTTTGACCCATTGCCAACCCGCTAATTTTGCCATCTGTAGCCAAAATGTATTGTAATATCTTGGATAAAGATTAGTTTACCGCCGGATGCAAAGCAACAATGCCAAATATAAGTGCAAGAATCATTGTCATGACAAGAAAGAAAATGTTTAAACCGCAGTCATTGCCAGAGGGATTGAACCAAATAAACAGTAGCCCCGAAATTGTAAATGCAGCAATATAGCAAGTAACTGATACTGCAAGTAAAGCAACGAACCTGAAAATGTACATTATATTCATCACATAAAGATACTAGAAATGAAAAAATAAAACAGTGGATTGTAAGTGTAAGGTCAAGTCTCTTTATAGACGTTAACGTAGCAGTTTCTTTACTAACCACTTTTGTTCATCCTTGGCAACCCAAGCATCATTCCATGAATGTGTGGCGTCCAATAGTATAATGACTTGAACTAGTAAGAAGAATCCTGCTCCGACTGTTGATATAACTCCTGCAATTTTTACAGAGTTTCGATTTATAATCAGTTTTGGAAACAATTGTATTAATAATGTGATGTTTAGAGGGTGTTTGTGATTGGTATTCAAGTGCTTATCTTCTTATTTTTATAGCAGATTAACAGATAAGTCCTACTTACTTTTATAGCAGATAAACAGTTAATATAAAGCAATCCTAGGCACCCCCTTAAATTATCAGTTTGGATACATATTTCACACCATACTAATCGCAACAGAACTGACTATCCAAGGGTAAATAAACTTTACCAATATAAACCTTCTTTTAACCCAACTTTAGACACTTTTACTGCCATTCCATATAGCGTTATTCGGTCATTCAATCTATTACAGTAATTCCTTAAACAATTCTCTATACGCTCAAACATTCATTATCTTATTATTAAAACTTTAAACAGTGGAACTACATCCAAACGCTATCTACTATAACATTAAATAATCCCTTTTAAAACGACTCTGATTATATATCATTAGATAATCACTTTCAAAACGCTAATATAATGCTAGCAAGATGTTATTTTGAAAATATACTCTAATACATGCTTAAGGAGGCAAGGTTAATGACTTGATGGTGAATACATTACAAGACCAAACTTTTTACATGTGTAACAGACACAAGTATGTTTGTCAAATCAAAATGCAAAGGAAAACATGGCAATATGGCATGTAGTCAGTACTAACCATAAACGGATGTGACTGGATTTGGAAGGAAAAATGTGAGGATGATAAGCAAAGCCCATATGATAATCTTGAAAATCCATCCACCATGGTGCCAGGCATCGCGTCTGTCATTTTGATCCTTTATACCAATCATCAACAGAGCAAGTATTGTGAAAAACAAGCAATTTCCAAGGCTGACACGAAGAACAGCTTCTGTTTGAAAAAATTCATCGGAAAGAGTATCGGAAGTGTTGATCCCTATAAATCCAAATATAAAGAAACTTAGTAGTTAGTGCTATTTAACTTGAATTAATACAAAACTTGTCAAAATTTAATATGATATAAATTCCCATAATATACAGTATTCTTATAGTTCCAAAATCAATGCTATGATAACATTAGGCCACAGTTTGACGAGTGTCTGAATCTAAGTCAAATATATATTCCAACTCAACAACAACGACATAGACTGATCGTATAGATCAAAATCGATATACTTGTAATGCATACCATTGCATACAACTGTAAGTCTGTTTCTTTATCTCAAAATTTCATCTAAAAAGGCAAAGTTACATTTATTTTGCGATAACTAAAGAAGAAGATTATTATATGACTTTAAACCAAGGGCGGAACTATGTACGCACTGAAGGGTGGTTCATCTGAACAAATCTTAGTTATGAACAGCATATTTTGTATACAAAGTGTTTACTAAATTTATTCATAAACATGCTAGGGAAATATCTAGCTCCGCATCATTTGGAACCCATCAATTCTATAAAAATTAACCAAATTCAACATTAATCATACCATCCCAAAAGTGTCTCATCAACCAAGTATTGTCGGTTCAAACCTTTAGACGTGAAAAAAGTAATACAATCCCAAATTGCTGTAGTAAATCTAAATTAAGTAAACTCATATAAAACTAACATCATAGTGTACTCAAATCTGTATGCCAAATCCTATTTCAATGAGTTATCCAATCTCCGTATCTAATCATCACTACCACAACCTATTATTAGCTAAAGTCCACAACTAAAATAGTAAATAATTTAATATGCGGCTCACAAAACGCCAGCTAAACCAATTCAGAATCTCATAACTTCATACTTTCTAGATACCTTTTTTTAAACAGGAGTCTCAATTTTTGATACACAAGTAACAAAACATCATCTAACCAATCAAAGACACAACTGCTAATACAAATTCATTGAACCCAATTCAATTAACCCAAAACTCTCAAAAAAAAAAAAAAAAAAAAAAAAATCCAATTCAAAATTTCACAACTTTATATACAAACTTTACTAATTTTATTTATAAACGTTTGTGTGAAACTTTCTAGCTACGCATAGTTTGGAACCCATCAAATGCATATAAATAAACCAAATTCGAGGAGTGTCTCATCAACAAAAAGTTGTCGGTTCAAACCTTTGGTCATGCAAAAATCATACCATCCCTAAAGTTTCTGGAGTGATTCTAAGTTCAGTAAATTGATACACTACTAGTATCATATTTTACTCATTTCTGTACGTCATGCCTTACGTCACCTAAGTTTCCTATAAAGTAACTAAATCATCACCAGAACCTATTCTTAGCTAAAATCCACAACTAAAATAGTACTAAAATTTAATATACACATTAAAAAACCTCAGCTAACCACATTCAAAATTTCACAACTTTGAATTCCAAGATACTTTCCTTAAAACAAGAGGGCCAATTTTCATACACAACTAACATAACATCATCTAACCAATTATAGACACAAACTCTATAACAAAACCAAAAAACACCCAATTCAAATTTCACAACTTTATACTTCCAAGATACTTTTTCCTTAAAAAAGAAATCCCAATATTAACGTACAACTAACATAACATCATCTAAACATTTAAAGACATAACCTTTAATACAAATTCACTATACCCAATTCATATAATCCATAAACAACACAAACTAGCAAAACCCAATTCTAAATTTCACAACTTTTATACTTTTCTAATTTATTTAAAAAAACGCATCTAACAATCACACAATATACGATACAAATATTCCACACACATTTCCAGACCGGACATCATCTAACACCATCTCACATACACCAATATGACGCTATGGTACAAGTTTACTTTTAGAACGGCAAGTAACTATCTCACAATATACACGCCACATACTATCTCACATGTCCTAAGCAGGACAAGGACTTAACCCACAACCATTTGGTTGGGGCGCTTCTCACACAACAAGGGATACCATTGCTACAAGTGCTTTGGTCACAACTTTTATACTTACAAGATACTTTCTTATATACAGCTAACAAAACATCACCTAAAGGCTAAACACATAAAGCCACAAACTTTATAACAAACTCACAAAACCCAATTCATATAATCCTTAAACAACACAAATAAACAAAACCCAATTCAAATTTCACAACTTTAATACTCACAAGTCTCCTATAAAAGTAAGAAAACTCATCTAAACAGCTAAAGGCACAAACTTTATAGCAAAATAACTTATATAACCAAAAACCCATAGTAAATAAATGCTTACAAGAAATCTTTTTCAAAAGGGGAGTGCCAATTTCACGAAGGACCCAAGAAACAACCAAAGAAAGGCCAAAAAGACCACAATAACCAAGCCTAGCTGACTTTTTAGTGATTGTTGATGCTGCTGATGTGCATAAACCACATGTTAATGATGCACAACATCCTACCAAACACGACATCTTTGGTTTTGTTTTTTTGGTTGTTCACTCACGTTATATGAAATGAAATGGATCTTGTTAGAAGATTCGTGTTTTGTTTAGTGGTTTGGATAAATGGAGTTGAATGTTTCTTTTTGGGGTTTTTGTGATAAGTGTGAATTTATGAAGGGGTGAAGTGTGAATATTGTTCTTAAATCTGTTTTGTTAAGTGCCATTTTGAATCAAATAATCTTATTTTATTAGAGTGAGAAAAAGGAATATCTGTTTTATGCTGTAGATTATTCGAGATCTTATCGAGCTTGATATAAGTAGTACTTTAGTAGTGAGTTCAATTCAAATTAATAAAACTTACAACACTGTGTTTAATTCATTTTTTACGTTAAAGTAAAGAGTGTTGATATTCACACCACAATTTTTTTATACTTTTACAGTTTTACTACAATTTATACATTACAATATTGTACAGTGTGCTATATAGCTTGTACAAAGTGATATAACTATCAAATAAAATGATATGAGTATCAACACTCTAAAATAAAACCATAACTATTGTACCTAACATTTTATAAAACAAAAGTACAAAAATGTTACTCCTAATTACCTAAAATTGTACTCTAAATCAGAGCCGGTGATTAAGGAGCCTCACAATCTTTTTAGGGTGCGTTTGTTAAAAGTAGCAGCTTACTGCTCACCCTTCTTAAACAAGTATTAAAAAAATAGGCATTCTTTCAAAATAGCAAAGATCACCGCTCATTTGTTAAACGAACAATAAAAATTAAAAAACTTATTGCTTATCACTCGTCTTCTCAAAAAGCTTCTTGCCACACATTAACCTTAGTCCATATTTGTGCAATTTTTGTTTTTTTACTCTATTAGTTAAATACAGTTCATCTTGCCAATATAAATAAACATCAAATTGTTACCACATAAATATAACCTTTTTCTTTGTAAACCAATTATTAATGAAGACCATTTTTTGGTTTTGATGAGGTTTCTTTTTAATTATCGTACATGGCTTTCAAAATTCATGTGAGGACCCATGAATTTTTATCGATGAATAATTATTTTGAGACGGAAAGGTACTAATATCCACGGTAACTTTAATTTATCCGCAATAAATAAGATTAATAATCTCTGAAATAAAAACTATTTTCTTGCTAGGGTTATTACACAAAGATGTCACTAATATTTCCCAAAAATTTGCTTTAAGTTACTAAAGTTTTTTTTTGTTCAAAGAGGTTACCATTATTTACGGGTTCGATTAATTTTGTCACTCAACATTTACATGATTTGCATTATGAGCACTTTGATAGTTTGTTACCGGCTGAGAACAAGTTAACCTTGCCAAGTCAGCCAAGGCTTGTCCACCCATGTATTCGACCTCACCCAAATATGTCCACCCGTATATTCCACTAAGAAAACCCAATTTATAACCTATTATAACACCCCCTCCCCCTTACCTCAAACCCTAATCTCACTCAAATCTATCTTCTTCTCCCAAATCATCAAATCTCCAAACCATGAACATCCTATGCGGCTGCGGTGAACTAGCAAAATGTCGAACCTCTTGGACTGAGCATAACCCCGCAAGAAGGTTTCTTGGTTGTCCCAATTTCATGGATCCCACAACCAATTGCAACTTTTTCCAATGAGTTGATGTCCCTTTACCAAATCGTTGGTACCATGAAAGAATGTATCAGCTCCATTTGCATAGGAGGAATGCACAAGAGCAACTTATTCAAGTGAACAATCAAAACTCTCGGATTCGCTTCTGCAATAGGCTGTTGATACTGTTGGTTGTTGACATATTCATAAGTCCTAGCACAAGCATGTTCCTCATTCAATGTCTTAATTTGAAAGGTTCTTTCATTTGTCATCCAAGATGCCCACAATCTGAATGGACATTTTCTATCCTTGGCATCTCTACAACATTTAGCAAGAAGTCTCTTAGGATTATTAACTTTATAATACAACTTGTAACCACCAGCCAAGGCATAATATGTCAACATTATTTTAAGTTGTTCAATTGATTCAAACTTTTCACCTAAATGTGGTTTCATTAACTTCCATTTGATATCAGGATTATGGACTGGCCAATGATCACCTATCTTATCATCATCCTCATGTGAAACACTGTTATACTTAGGAGCTACATCATCTTCAGCATACCCATCCCTAGGTAACCCATTGTAAACCCTAGTCAGAAAGTTCTCATCAAACATTTTTTTACTTTTTGCTTTAGGAGCAGGGTCTGGTCTCTTAGTCCTAACTTCAAAAAGTTCATCTTCACCATCAGATAAGTGATCTATAGATGCAGTGTCACTCTCTTTTTCAGTATCATACTCAAAGATGTTGTAGTCACCCTCTAAGTAACTATCAGTATCATCATTAGACTGAGCATTTTCAATGTCGGGTAAAGCTCTAGGGGAAGTGGCATCATGTAGTTCAAACACAGAGTGAGACACATATATATCTAAAACATGATCATGTTTTTCACCTAATTCAACACACTTTTTTAAGTCACTTTCATTCTTTAAGGCTCTCAGTCATGACTCTAAGTCTAAACCAGGAACAACATAAAAAAATTGTTGGATGTCACTAGAACTTTGACTTACTAAAAGTTTAACTAACCCAACATACCCCAACTTAGACACATTAACATCTGCTATTTCAGTGAGCATGTCATAGTCATACGAAAAAGGATCCCTTACAAATACACCACCACGATGAAATTTTATGCGAAAAGTAGAATGTGATGATGAAGATGCCATCTGAAACAATAAATAGCGAGAAAGAAGTGTTAATTTCAAAAACCCCTAAATTGTTACGCAAAACCCTAATTTTTAAAACATTAATCAAGGTTAACAATCAATTGAAAATAATAAATAAACTCCAAAAATTACCTTGTTGGAAGATGACAACCATAAATCAATGACAGAATTTGATTTAAGAAGATGGATTTGTGATTTTGGAAGATATGTGTGTTTTTAAGGTTTGGAATTGTGATTAAACAAATGATCGGGATCTACCCTTAATATAAAATACATGTGTTGGTCAACGCAACTTCAATATTGACTTTGCCACTTAGGATGCTAGCGTGGATAATAACCGGTAGTAATAGGTTACAACATGTTAGAATGGGACGAGTGAAATATACAACCGGTCACGTAAACAATGATAACCTCTTTCAACAAAAAAAAACTTTAGTAACTTAAAGCAAATTTTTGGAAAACATTAGTAACATCTTTGTGTAATAACCATTCTTGCTACATCACAAACTTAAAACACTTTGATCACACAACAAATCAAACACACTTTCTTTAAAAAAAAAAAAAAAGTCAAGTCTACATCATTAGTTATTTAATTCATCGTTTTTAATCGACAATCAACATCACTAGTCAAGATTTTAACATGACATACGTTAGACTTTAGTATCAACCGTAAAAAAATCTTATGTTCTTGTACGATCCTTTTTAGTCCTCTCAATTATTTCTCGAACAACACCTACTAAAACAATCAATTGGAAGAAAAAATACTAATCTCCAAAATACCATTTTCTTAGAAAAGAAAAGGCCTGTGATCACCCAACAAATCATAAACACTTTCTTTAAATATTACATAAAAAATGAATCATAATCCATCAAATTAACCATTTTTACCCATCAATTCCCAAAACAAAAACAAACCCACTTGAGAAAACCAAATTCAAACATAACCCATTTGTGATTTCATTTTTTACAAAATAAAAATGCATGCTTTAAGCGCAGGACAAATGATAAGAATGATGACAACAAACATGAATAATTCATTAGAAGCAGAGATTGAATTTGGATCAGCCATGTTTTATGTTTATGTTGGGATATCATGTTTCTTGGTAATCTTTGCAGGGATTATGTCTGGTTTGACTCTTGGTTTGATGTCTTTGGGTCTTGTTGAGCTTGAGATTCTTCAACGTAGTGGTACTCCTACTGAAAAGAAACAAGCAGGTTGTTAGTTATTTCTGTTATGGATTCTGTTATGTTAGCATGTATTGTGAGCTAGATTGGTTTCTGTTGACTTTTTGGAACATGGGTAGTTGACCTTTTTAAGTGGAATTATGTGTGTTGGATTTGGTGTTATTGGAACCTTTATCTATCGAATGTTGCTTTTGTGTAGGGGGTGTTTGTTTAAGCTTTTTTTGGGCATATGAGTTTGTGTGGTTCGGCTTATATTTCAAAAGCTCATTTTTAAGCTTTAAGCTGCAAAATTAGCCGAAAAAATTTGGGCTTATGAAAAATAAATGGGACCAAATAAGCTCATAAGCCCCCCAAAAAAAAGCTTAAACAAACACCCCTTTTGAAAACAATGGTTAGTTATCCATTTTGTTATTATTTTTGCCATCGTTTGTGTATTGATTTGTTTTAACTAGCATTTATCGTGAAATACATTGGTTTTGTTGACTTTTTGGGATATGGTGTTTGGCCTTTTTTAAGTAGAATTATGCATTTTGGGATTGAGGTTTTATTTGTGTTGGATTTGATGTGATTGTTATTTTTGGTATGGCGAAATGAATGCTACTTATGTGTAGTTGACCTTTTTAAGTGGAATTATGTGTTTTGAGATTGAGGTTTTGTGTGTTGGATTTCGTGTTAGGCCAAATGAATGCTACTTATTGGACACTTTTTGGGATTCTTTTTTATTGGAAACTTGGGATAAAGGTGTAATTTTGTTAGGACGAAAAGGTCTTGGATTATATGGAACTTTTTTCGACTGAATGTTACTTTTGGTACTTTAAAATGCTTACCTGATTATGTTTCGAATGGGTGTTTGGGATATAAGCTTAGTTTAGTTTGAATTAATAGGTCTCAAATTATTTTGATTCGGTTATTAATGAGTATTGCAGCGAGATATTATTCTGTCGTGCTAGATATGGTAAACAGAAGTTTAATGTTTGTATGATTTTTTTTGACAATAATGCTTACCTGATTATGATTGATTGGGAACTTTGGGGCATAAGGTCCATTTAATTAGAATTAATAGGTCTCTATATTTTGATCCGGTTAGTAACGAGTGGCGACATCTTATTCTGTTGTGCTACTTATGGTAAATGAAAGTATAGTGTTTGTATTGGTTTCTCAAGAAGGGACGTGTAGGACTTCTTATGAATTTAGGATGCCTTAAATAAGTGTAATGGTGAGGATAGGCCTCGAGGGTGTTTGGGATTGCTTAGTTTTTTTGCTTATAAGCAGAAGAAGATAAACACAGTTGCGAAATAGTATTTTGATTTGGTTATACTGACTCTGAAAAAAAAAAAAAAAAAAAAAAAAAAAACCTTTAATTAGACCTGAAAAAAGAATAATTGGGCAGAAGGTGGAAACTAAGTCCATTTTAATTAAGGGTTTTGGGTAGATATGAGGGTAAAAGGGTTTTAGTTCATCTCAATTCTCAAATAAGAAGATAAACACATAAACAGAAAAAAGTAAACAATCCCAAACACCCTCTTTTTGTTAGTTTCTAAAGAAGGGAAGTGAACTCATTATGAATAAGGAATGCGTTTTTTTTTTGGGTAAAACAAGTATACTGGTGAATATGTTTTTTCGTGTTCAAGACTCTTTTCTAGTTTTCTAGAGTTGTAACCATGTTCTGATTGAAGTAGCTAGTGCTAAACAACAGCGGATTGAGGTATTTGACTTTCTGAAGTAGAATTATGCATTTATGGGTTTGAGGTGCTGTGTGTTGGATCTGATGTTAATAAATTGTTGGGTAAAGTAGAAGGGAATGTTACTTATCTGAACCTTTTCGATTGAATGTAGCTTTTGTGTACTTTTTGGTCCAGTCATTAAGGGGTATTGTAGCGTTATCATATTCTGTCGTGCTAGATATGGTAAATGAAAGTTTAATGTATGTAACTATGTATAGATTTCTTGGGTGGGAAGGGAGGGGAAGTACATGACTACCTAATGAATAAAGGATGTTAGACCTTAAAATAGAATAATTGGGTAGAAACTGTAAATCAAATCCATTTAAACCAAGGGTATTAGGTTAGATATGAGGGTAGACTTGTAATTTTTAATATTATCTCACCTGTAAATAATCATGTGCCTTCCTACTTATTGGAAACTGCTTATTTACCACAGAATAGTAGATAATCAGAAGCATTTTGTTTTATCCAAACACTCCAAGCTGCTCATTTGCTTATTTTCCCAAACTCCCTCTTCGTGTCCAACCATGTCCTGATAGAAGCAACTAATTTTATAAGGGCACTGGAAATCAAAATGCCCTAATTCATGATGAGCTATGAATGAATGTGAGAAAAAAAAAAAAAAAAAAAAAAAAAAAAAAAAAAAAAAAAAAAAAAAAAAAAAAAACAAACTTAGTTAGAATCTACTGCATCAATGTTTGGTTATGCTATAAGTTGTATCTATCTGTAGCAGTTTTAGACAATCTTGACTCCAACAATATGCTGTTCGGGTCTCTTGATTTCTAATATTGGTTTTATGTCTTCAGGTGTCATATTTCCAGTGGTTCAGAAACAGCACCAGCTTCTGGTAACATTACTTCTATGCAATGCAGCTGCCATGGAGGTAACATAACGACACTCCTAGCTTATATTCATGGTCTGTCCTGTATTATTCAAGCCTTTATTTCCTTTCAGAACATGTGATAGATAGTTTTTTAGGATTGTTCTCCTCCTAAGTCTATTTTTGTAGAGGTTTCCTGTGAGCTCATTGGTACATCAATCTTTTGCAGTTATCTGACAAAATTTCACATACAATGATACAAAGTTATAAACAAAAAGTTATACCCCTTTCCGTTATAAGAGTTAGTAGCTAACCAGTGCTTGGTTGTCACAATACGTTCATATGCAAAGTACATAGATGTAGCACAAATGAGCATAAAACTAAAAACTTCATTTTAAAGTTTCTTTCGTTAAATACTGTTATATAGTCACCCAACATATTTTTGCTGACCATTCCTAATGTACATGGTTTATTCTGTTGCAATCTGCAGGCCCTGCCAATATACTTGGATAAGATTTTCAATCAAGTTGTCGCTATAGTGCTTTCTGTAACCTTTGTCTTGTTCTTTGGAGAGGTAGCTTGGATCTATCAGAAAAAAATTCTTGTCTTTTATTAGATTTGACATCATGTATATGGATCACTCTTTGTACCAATTGTTTCGACAGGTAATTCCACAAGCAGTATGTACCAGATATGGACTCGCTATAGGTTCTAGCTTTATTTGGCTAGTGAAGTTTCTGATGATAGCTTGCTATCCAATTGCTTTTCCTATTGGCAAAGTAAGTTTGTACTTCTCTGTCGTATCATGTCAGTTGTGTGATATGAAATAAAGTCAAACTAAAGCCTTTACACCTAATACATCCTTGTAATTTGAGCAGATAAGTCATAGTTTTAATTGCTATATTACTTATCTTCTTTCTAGTTCATTAATCATTATGATTATCTAAGTACATTTAGTAATATTTTTGTTTATGAGTTGGCCTATACGTTCTAGTTTTCTGATCCAATACAATGATAAAATATTGCAGCTTACAATTACGTTATTTTGTGATTCCAGATGCTTGATTGGGTACTAGGACATAATGATGCCCTATTTAGACGAGCTCAGTTAAAAGCCCTTGTTTCGATCCATGGTCAGGAGGTAAGCTCTGTTGTGATTTAAGCATTTAGCATTAGTCTTTTTCTTAACAAACATGGTTATGAAATTCTTAATTGGCATTCATATGCTGTATGCCTTTACTGCAATTGGTGATATCCTCATTCTATTACAGGCCGGTAAAGGAGGTGAACTCACTCATGACGAGACGACAATTATCAGTGGAGCACTAGATTTAACTGAAAAGGTATTAGGTGACATAAATAGTACACTGCTTGCATTTTGTATGATTGGCTTTGTTTCTTGTCAATATTGTATGTTAGTTTGTAAAGTTGTGTTTGAAGTACTTCATATACTTATACCTCCACGTCCCCCACATAGACGCAAATACTACTGCCCTTATATTGACAATGGAGGTCGTGAGCTGTGCTCACTTCTTAGATTTTCTATTTCAGCCCACATTCTCTAGTAACACTTTTATGGCATATGTTCAAAAGGAATGATCTGTTACTATATGAGGTCTTTGACGTTGGTTTCACTGTAAAGGTGCATATGCATTTCCCCATAGTATTTGTTTTAAATTAAAATAGGGTGGGGGTTAATTGTTAAACCAATGTTTATTTTTATTTTTTTGTTTCTTTTATTATTATTTTTAATGAACATGTGGGGTCGGTTTTTAATGCTGTTGGCAAGTCCTGAGGCTATGTGGGAATAATCAGTACTTGGTTTTGAAGTATAACTAAGTTCTCTTCTAGTGACTAGCTCGTCTAAGATAGATAATTTTTCTTCAATGTTAATATTAATAATTAACTTAGGTTAGAAGGGTAGTTTTGGATTTTCACTTCTCAGTTAGTAAGTAGTACCACGGTAAGTATTAAAGAGAGACGAGCAGGGTGATAGAAGGTATTAGAAACAAATGTGTTCAGTTCTTATTTTTTCATTGCAGCAATACATATCTTTATGGAATTCTGTTTTTATTCAAAATTCGCTTCTGATCGTTTATGTTCTGGAGTGAACTAAAATCAGCTGTACTTTTTCTTTTGAGGTGAATATTCTTACATCGTCAATCTATGCATGTGCTTTTGTTTTCCCGTAAACTCTTCTTGTCATGATATATATTATTACTTTGCTGTCAATGAAATTTCTTAAAGTGATTGTCAATGTTTATTCTGATCAGACTGCAGAGGAGGCTATGACGCCAATCGAGTCCACCTTTTCCTTGGACGTGAATTCAAAATTGGATTGGTATGTTTGGTACCTGTACATGATTTTTAATCTAGCATTCTCTTTATGGGTTTATGCTAACTTTGACAATATGCTTAGCACCTAACATGACATTACATTTTTTGTCGACACCTTTCCAAACCTTGCTGATAGTCTGTACTTGAATAACTGAATAGATTTAAAGACTTGTAGCTCAGGCATGACGGTCTTGACTAGAGCTAATAAGCAGCTTGATCCCAAACTTGTCAATGTATGACTGCAACTTCTATATCTGATATTTTACCAAAAATGCACTAAATACAATTGATATTGGCAATAGTGTGAACTAGTAACACGTTACTGCAACAAATTTAGGTTTAGTCATGTACTCATGGGACCTTAGTACGAAATTAAGAACCAATGGAATGATATAATCTAATACCATGAGTTTTTTTAGTCATAGTACTGTACTAGTATACCTCTTAAAAATGGTTCCCAACAATCCAAAGTCAACACTAAGAGAACAAAGTTAACATGTGGCTATCATGAGAAGTTAAATATTCAACGAATTCTATAATTTGTTACTATTTTTTCTCTCAGAGGTTGTTACTTGACTTGGTTATTGATTTCTTTCTCCGTTTAACTTGTCAGGGAAGCAATGGGAAAGATTCTTGCAAGAGGTCATAGTAGAGTCCCTGTATACTCTGGAAACCCAAGAAATATTATTGGACTTCTATTGGTAGGTTTTCACCAGACTTTATATGTCTCTCTAACAGAAATATTTCAAGTGGGTCGAAAGCTGCCGAAAAGTGTATTAAAAATGCATAGATTGATATTGTAATTATATAATTTTGCAATGACAGCTAACACGTTTGTCATCCGCACTAAAAAAAAAAAAAAAAAAAAAAAAAAAAAAAAAAAAACTTTAACTGTTTTAACCAGTTACCCAACATGGCCATATTTGTAGCTCTAGTTTCTTCTTTCTGCTATTTGTCTCTGGAAAAAATCTTCTAATACTATCCTTTGTTGAGCTTTAGGTGAAAAGTCTTCTTACTGTACGAGCAGAAACAGAGACTCCAGTAAGTGCAGTCTCCATTAGGAGAATTCCAAGGTGTGCCTATCTCGTTTTCTTGTTATGCTTCTTTTTAAGTATGTCTAAAGTTACTTAGATTTTAATAATCTAAAGGCAATTTGAATATTTTCAACTTTTGTAAATTAGTTAGTATATACTTTTTGGCCAGGGTTCCAGCGGACATGCCTCTATATGACATACTGAACGAGTTCCAAAAGGGAAGTAGCCATATGGCAGCAGTTGTCAAAACTAAAGGGAAAAGCAGAAAACCACCTACACTTGAAGAAGAACCAAATCAAGAAACAGTCACCTTTCAATATTCTCAATCTGCAACTCCAAATAGGTCATCAAAGCAGGGTGACAAGGCAGAAAGTGTGACAATTGATGTGGAAACTGCTGCAAGACTGACCGCACAAACAAATGGAGTGCCTTATTCAGCCGAGGACATTGAAGAAGGTGAAGTGATTGGTATAATCACCTTGGAAGATGTATTTGAGGAACTTCTTCAGGTTCTCTTAATTGTCTCTTTGCCCAAGTCTTGTAAAAACAAATTTCTAGCTAGACCCTTGTTAAATGTTGGCGAAAGTATGATAGTCTAAAGTTGTGAATTAATGCAGGAGGAGATTGTGGATGAGACTGATGAATTTGTTGATGTGCATAAAAGGTACATAAATTTTCTAGAATTTTGTTGCATGTTGCTTTGTTCTTTAAGAATATTAAACCAACCAGTCTGGTTTTCTCAGGATACGTGTAGCAGCAGCTGCAGCAGCTTCATCCGTAGCCCGTGCTCCTTCCATTCGGAGATTAACTGCTATTGCTGTAAGAAGCTTATCTTTTTTCACTATAACCTATGCATTTTTTTTTTTTTTTTTTTTTTGGTCATGACATCATTAAGTTCTGCATTGTTTAACTTATGAACCAAATAAGTTACTAATACAATCATAGTAATGAGAATTTGTTTAAATCGTGAATATAGGCAGTTAAATTCTCGATTATCGGTTACTGCCTATATAGGCTTTACCCACTTGACTCCTGTTTATTATTTTAAGGTGATTCATTTGGCCTGCATTTTGATAGTAGTTATGCCTGTTACAATCCATTTTAGTGATAACGGGTCGAATGGATTTTGTGAAGTGGGTTCCTTTCATCTCTACCATATGTTTATATGTACATTTCTCCCACATGGTGAACAATGAACAATGCAATAATTCCCTGCATATGATGTATGGTCCACTAGGGAAAAAGGGGTGGGCCAATTGTATTGGTGAATGGGTTCGGGCCACA
This sequence comes from Artemisia argyi, assembly GCA_030686995.1. Taxonomy (NCBI): domain Eukaryota; kingdom Viridiplantae; phylum Streptophyta; class Magnoliopsida; order Asterales; family Asteraceae; genus Artemisia; species Artemisia argyi. Next base: position 159,531,459 of record CM060704.1, on the reverse strand, counting down.
CATGTCATTTTTGGGTCGAAACATGTTGCTTTGACATGCATACACTGTACTTTCCTTCTATTAATACCATTTGTAATCTAGTTAATGCATTGGTTATGATTACCAGAACGAATTTCAATAATAATCTAAATTTTGGAATAATGCAATTTAGGAGGTCATATGAATTAAAAACACATTTTGGACTTTAATCGCTATTTTCTTTAGTTTGACTTGTTGGTGATAAACACGAGTCTTGCCATTCATAAGTAAATGACTTGATATTGTAAATCTCTAATGAAAACTGTGGCTACTTTGCATTTACGGACATTTTTGTTAATATAATCTCTTTTACCATCTTGTTAAATACGGCAGAGTGGCCAAAATAAGCCAGCACAAACTCCAAGAAAGTCTGGTGACGATGATTCTACTTCAAAGTTGCAGGGGGCTCTTGTTGAGCCTTTGCTTAAAAAGGAGACGTAAAACACATTCTTGATCTCAATTTTGTAAGCTGAAGTTTCGTGATAAGTGGTTTCCAGCCAAAGGCTTACGCAGTTTAATTGCCTGCCAATCAAAATATAAATAAGAAAGGGTTGTGCAATTTATTATAGATGTGCGAGATTTTATGATCATTTGGTACAGTCTTGTATTAGTTTTTTGTATGGAGTTGAGGTCATATATTGTAAAGTTAATAATGCCGGAATCGTGTTATTTTTCTGCATGTTTTGGTGTTAGTCCACATAAATATGTTTGGCTAATTTTGTTTAAGACTCATGTTACTTGGTATTTCTGTTATTTTCATAGACATCTTAATCTTGACTACATATAAAGCATTTAAGCCTTATGTCTTAACTATAAAACATCTAAGTTAACACTTTATATCTAGATCACATAACAATGTCATAAAGTTTTTGTCACAAAAAGCGTGCAATCAAATAAAATTGTCAACCGAATAATTCAGTCACATCAGTGATTGTTGCGTCGGGGTACCTTAGTAGTGTGACTGTGAATAAACCATGTGTAGAGATTGCCTCCTTGAGATCAAGATTAAGTGATCATAACTTAGTATAAAATATCTAAGTTAACACTTTATATCTAGATCGCATAACAATGTCATAAAGTTTTTGTCACAAAAAGCGTGCAATCAAATAAAATTGTTCACCGAATAATTCACTCACATCAGTGTTTGTTGCGTCGTGGTACCTTAGTAGTATGAATAAACCATGTGTAGAGATTGCCTCCTTGAGATCAAGATTAAGTGATCATAACTTAGTAGTATAAAACATCTAAGTTAACACTTTATATCTAGATCACATAACAATGTCATAAAGTTTTTGTCACAAAAAGCGTGCAATCAAATAAAATTGTTCACCGAATAATTTAGTCACATCAGTGATTGTTGCGTCGGGGTACCTTAGTAGTGTGACTGTGAATAAACCATGTGTAGAGATTGCCTCCTTGAGATCAAGATTAAGTGATCATAACTTAGTATAAAATATCTAAGTTAACACTTTATATCTAGATCGCATAACAATGTCATAAAGTTTTTGTCACAAAAAGCGTGCAATCAAATAAAATTGTTCACCGAATAATTCAGTCACATCAGTGTTTGTTGCGTCGTGGTACCTTAGTAGTATGAATAAACCATGTGTAGAGATTGCCTCCTTGAGATCAAGATTAAGTGATCATAACTTAGTAGTATAAAACATCTAAGTTAACTTTTATATCTAGATCACATAACAATGTCATAAAGTTTTTGTCACAAAAAGCGTGCAATCAAATAAAATTGTTCACCGAATAATTCAGTCACATCAGTGATTGTTGCGTCGGGGTACCTTAGTAGTGTGACTGTGAATAAACCATGTGTAGAGATTGCCTCCTTGAGATCAAGATTAAGTGATCATAACTTAGTATAAAACATCTAAGTTAACACTTTATATCTAGATCGCATAACAATGTCATAAAGTTTTTGTCACAAAAAGCGTGCAATCAAATAAAATTGTTCACCGAATAATTCAGTCACATTAGTGTTTGTTGCGTCGTGGTACCTTAGTAGTATGAATAAACCATGTGTAGAGATTGCCTCCTTGAGATCAAGATTAAGTGATCATAACTTAGTAGTATAAAACATCTAAGTTAACACTTTATATCTAGATCACATAACAATGTCATAAAGTTTTTGTCACAAAAAGCGTGCAATCAAATAAAATTGTTCACCGAATAATTCAGTCACATCAGTGATTGTTGCGTCGGGGTACCTTAGTAGTGTCACTGTGAATAAACCATGTGTAGAGATTGCCTCCTTGAGATCAAGATTAAGTGATCATAACTTAGTATAAAACATCTAAGTTAACACTTTATATCTAGATCGCATAACAATGTCATAAAGTTTTTGTCACAAAAAGCGTGCAATCAAATAAAATTGTTCACCGAATAATTCAGTCACATCAGTGTTTGTTGCGTCGTGGTACCTTAGTAGTATGAATAAACCATGTGTAGAGATTGCCTCCTTGAGATCAAGATTAAGTGATCATAACTTAGTAGTATAAAACATCTAAGTTAACACTTTATATCTAGATCACATAACAATGTCATAAAGTTTTTGTCACAAAAAGCGTGCAATCAAATAAAATTGTTCACCGAATAATTCAGTCACATCAGTGTTTGTTGCGTCGTGGTACCTTAGTAGTATGAATACACCATGTGTTGTGATTGCTTCCTTGAGATCAAGATTAAGTGATCATATGGTCTCTTTGTTGGTACTATGGAAACCAATAAACAATAATAAGAAAGCTAAATATAGTATTTGCATTCTTTTTCTATACTTTATATGCAAACTGGTTTTGAAAAGTTTATTGCTACTACAAAAGTAAAAACAATACTAGTTATCATAAAATACAAATTACCAAAGATAAATTCCAAACGTACATAAGAAACGAAAACAATTTGTTTATAAAATAACGATCTAATTAGCTAAAACTCAAGTATTAATATATGGTGAAATCATGGCGTATCAGCATTCTAAGTCCTTGATACATGAAGCTGGACAATCTATACATTCTGTTTGTTTGCAGTTAAAATGTTTTTTTGTAAAGTAATACCAATTTTTTGTCACAATCTATTTGTTTTGTAAAGTTTTTGTTTTGCCTGTGGTTAAAATATTTGTTGTTAATTTTGTTTGTTAGCACTTGATACATGTTTAAGACTTGTTACAATGTTGTAAAGTAATACCATGGTTTTCGGTTATCGGAGATTAAGCAGCGTGAGTTTATAATAGTATCGTCTCTGTAGTGTTTGTATTATGATCTGTAGTGTTTGTATTATGATATGATCTTCAACTTTTTCTGATTACCATCCCATCTTTATAACCACATAAAAAGATATATCATATTCCTTGATCGTCATCACAACATCATATTCCCAGTTTCTTTCTAATGAAAAATATAGATCTGGATTTCAATCAATTGGTGGTAAAACGACATATAACAGTGTGGCCAAGCCGAGGACAAACAACAAACGAAAAATAAAGACTTCAATGGCTTGAACACCACTTTAAACATCGAGTAACTTGTGCATAATGTTGCCTTGTGCTTAGTGGCGGATCTAGAAATTCAACATAGGGTGTGCACTGTTGGACCATAATGTTATAGAAGCAAAAGTTAGGGTAGTTTAGTGTAATTTTATGTATGTATTCTGTAAGTTTGTATAAACCGACCCATTGTATTGGGCTGGGTCACAAGAAAGAAACGGTTATATAGTGTAGGGTTACAACGTTTAGAATAGGTATGACAGTTAGAAGGAAACGATGTGTCTCTTGTGATGCAACGTTTCATGTAGTATAAATAGATAGGATCTCTGTAAACAGAATGTAACCCATACATTTGTAAATATCAGTTATCAAAAGGGTTCATCCCATCATTCTTTTGTTTCTATTATTAATTCTTGTTTTGGTATACACATGATGTTGTTTTGTTCAAATTCGATCTTGGATATGGAGATGAAAGGACCTGTCAACAGTGGTATCAGAGCTTCAAGGGAATCAAACAACATTCAAATCATGTTTTACAATCAAGATTAAACCTATTTTTTGAGGAAAAAGAACAGCGGGTTAAGGAGAAAAAGATGGCGTTTGAAGAGAAAGAAAGAAGGGAAAACGGTTACCCCAACCGGGGGTTAACCAAGAAGAAGAAGAAGAAGAACATGGTTTTGTGTTCTTGTTGGTACGAAAGAAAGATAAACCAGTGGGTTTTTGGTGACCATCAATCAAGAGAAGAACTGCAACATCGATTGCAGAAGTAAAGAAAAAAAAGGGGTCTATCATTTGTGTTATTTCTCTGTGTCGACAACCAAAAGAGGAAAAAAAAAGGGGCTCTTTTGGGCAAGATCAAGAAAGAAATTTTTGTGGAACGACATATGTTTGAAGACCGACACAACAGGAAGAAATACTTTTTTGTTGGAAGCGACATTTGAAGACCGACACAAAAGAAAGAGATATTGAAAGATCGCTTGTGGTTCACAAAGTAAGAAAGTAAGAAAGAAACGCGTAAGTAAGCATGCTTATAAGAATGAAGGCGTAAGTAAGCACGCTTGTTTAAAGAACGCGTAAGTAAGCACGCAAGTAACAAAGTAAACGTAAGTAAGCACGTTTACAAGAAAGAAAGCATAAGTAAGCACGCTTGAACGAAAAAGATACGTAAGTAAGCACGTACCAGAAAGAAATAAAGAAAGAAGGCAAGAAAGGCGAAAGCACGTCAAAGAAAGAATGCAAGCAAGAAAGCATGGCGAATGAAGTCAAGTTAAGAAGCCTCGATTTGCGTCTATAACATTAGGAGGTGAATGTTGGACCATAATGTTATAGAAGCAAAAGTTAGGGTAGTTTAGTGTAATTTTATGTATGTATTCTGTAAGTTTGTACAAACCGACCCATTGTATTGGGTTGGGTCACAAGAAAGAAACGGTTATATAGTGTAGGGTTACAACGTTTAGAATAGGTATGACGGTTAGAAGGAAACGGTGTGTCTCTTGTGATGCAACGTTTCATGTAGTATAAATAGATAGGATCTCTGTAAACAGAATGTAACCCATACGTTTGTAAATATCAGTTATCAAAAGGGTTCATCCCATCATTCTTTTGTTTCTATTATTAACTTTTGTTTTGGTATACACATGATGTTGTTTTGTTCTAATTCGATCCTGGATATGGAGATGAAAGGACCTGTCAACATGCACAAAGTATACTTGATAGGATTTTTTTTCGGCGCAAAGATTTTTCGGTGCAAATCGGATTTCACGATATTTTTTTAAGTCGTAATTTTATGGTCACATTTTCGAGACAATAATCAAATATTAACAGTTTCGAATTTATTTCTTTTGTTGACAACTTACTATTATTCGTGTTCATTGTGTATTTTACATTTTTACTTGTCTCGAAACACTAGAAAATAGTTGAATTCGTGTAAAATTTTTGAATGAAATTCGTGTAAATGAATGTGTATATAGTGTAAAGCATTAAATTATTTGAATTCGATTCGGTTTTTGAGTTGACCCAAATTACATAATATTTTTATCCTTCATTTAATTATATAGATTTTTAGCAAAAAAAGATTGCAGCTAAAAGAGTGTTATGTTTATACTAGGGGTGTTTACAAATCGGGTATTAATCATAGTAATCGAAAGCCGAAACCAAACTGTATTCATAATCAAAGTAGATTGATAACCTAGCTGTATTAAGTACACGGGCTAGAAAAAAACAATCGGACCCATGTCCGGTCTATGAACAATTCGACCCACCAGAATTTTAAAATACATTAATTCTCTTTTTTATTTTTATTTTTTCCTTTTGTTTTGAACAATGGTAAGTTAAATTAAGGTATGCACTCATAATTTTTTAGTGTTTAAGAGGGTATGAACTCATAAATTTGTAGTGTATCTTGTAGTTACTTTTGTAATAATAATAATAATAATAATAATAATAATAATAATAATAATAATAATAATAATAACCGTTTGTTACTGTGGGCGAATATGGAGATCGGGAGATCGACCTTGATCTCGCTTCTTCTTCCCGCTCTTCCTTGTCACTTCCTTTCAACATTCTCTGTTGATAATTGGTGATCTTAACGGTGTCTTCCCTTTGGTACTGTTTTCGTTTTTGCTTGTTCCGTTTTTTTAGGGTTTTCGTTTTAGGGTTTTTGTTTTTGGCTTGTTCCGTTTATTAGGGTTTTCACGATTGTGGTGTGGTGGTTTGGTTGTCTGCTAGACTGTGGTTACTTCTTGGGTTGTTACCGTGGTCTTGCTAGTGGGTTTGTGGCCTGGTTGTGTAGTGGTTTGACTGGTTACACGGTTGTACATATCGGTTACTTTTTCATACGGTTTGTGGGTTTCTTTGGTAGTGTAGTTTTCTGCTGCGTTTTCTTTCTGTTCCTGGCTGTTTGTGACATCAGTCTTGAGGTTCAGTTGGTTGTTGGTTACGATTGCTGCTGAGGTTCAGTTGGTTGTTGTTTTCGACTGTTTGGTTACGACTTTTTGATATATTCTGTAGTGGTTTTTCTGCTCCTTGCATGTGCTACAGTAGCCTAAGTCTTTTAGGTTTCTGTTTGGTACATGCTGCTACAGTAGCTTTTCAGGTTGTATGAGCAGTTTGCATTTATTGGTACTTTGGTGCTTTGTTGCTTGAGGTTTGGTTGCGAGGGGTTGTGCTTTGTTCATTTTGTTGCTATGCCCGTGGCAAAATTTCATTGCCCCTTCGTGGGCCTCAATGGATGTCGGGATGGTGGTGGAAACGGGCTAACTAAAACTTATTTGATCACTCATCTTCGCGATCGGCACTTTAATGGTGAGGCTCAACTTATTACTAAGCATTCTCTTTTAGCGGATTTGGCTATTTTCGAAAGGGCTGAGACTACTCTTAGGCGTATGGGGATGTGGTTGTGTGGTGTTTGTTTTAAAACGCATACCTTCCGGGCTAAGTGTCGCCATGGTACGGGATCTGATTTTGTGTCTCCTCTGGATTGTGGTGATGGTGTTGTTCGGTTTGTATTATATGATCTCACCAAACCACAGGTTCCCTCCCATGTTGATGTTGTTGAGGATTTGGTTTTGGATGGGCTTGGTGGTTTCGATTTACCTCTTCTTGATTCCTTATTCTCTAAGGGGCTGCGTTGTCAAATCCATCCCTCCTAAATGTCGTTTGGAGTTCTCTTGTGTTTTGAAAGGAGCCCTTGACAAGGTAATCTGCGCTCCTAATGACATTTCTTGTTGGGTTGGTTTGTTAGTCTTGCCTCTTTGTCTCCTTAAAACCTTTTACCCGAGGAGTAGTCAAGAATGTAGGTCGGCCAATAAGCGTCAACGCCAGGAAGAATATATTGTTAATGCTATTCGGGCGTGGGGTACCCCTAGTGGTAGTATACATATTGTGCGTGACGTTTTAGCCGAACCCTCACCTGTTTGGTCTAATATTGATGATGACAGTTCGGATTTGGGTGACCGCAATGTCAAGCAATGTAAGAGGAAAATTTGTGATGGTCATTATACTGCTGCGGTGAGAGTTCTTTCGTCCTCTGGTATTGCACCTTACGATGTTTCTACTCTTGAGGACTTAAAAGCTAAGCACCATTTCCAGTCTGCTCCTCTTTTGCCTGATATACCCATTGATCATCATCACCTTACTGCATCTACTGCTACGGTTCTTGACATGATTAAGAGTTTCCCTCGTGGTACTTCTTGTGGGCGAGATGGTTTGCGCGCTCAACACCTTTTGGATTGTTTAAATGGTGCGGCTGTGGCTATTTCTGATGAATTGATCGCATCTATTACCCAAGTGGTAAACCTTTTCCTTGCTGGTAAATGCCCGAGGGAGTTGGGTGAGTACATTGCTAGTGCTCCTCTCACACCCTTAGTCAAACCAGGTGGGGGTATCCGTCCTATTGTTGTTGGGACTGTTTGGAGGCGGTTAGTTTCCAAGGTTTGTGCGTCCATGATTGGCTATTCTTCAGACGGTTATTTAGATGATTTACAATTTGGTGTTGGGGTATCGGGAGGAGGGGAGGCTATTCTTCATGCAGTGAATCGTTTGGTTGAGGATCGTGGGGGTGATGTTGGTCTTTCTATGTTGTTGGTTGATTTTAAAAACGCTTTCAACATGGTGGATCGAGCTGTTATGTTGCGTGAGGTTCGGCTTCATTTTCCGGCTATTTCACAATGGGTGGAATTCTGTTACTCTAGCCCCGCCAGATTATATTATGGTGAGCATACTCTTTGGTCTCATCAAGGTGTGCAACAAGGTGATCCGCTTGGGCCTCTTCTTTTTGCTTTAGTGTTACATCCTCTGGTATGTAAGATTAGAGACTCTTTTAACCTTTCTTTTCAAGCATGGTATCTGGATGATGGTACTGTTATTGGAGATACTTTGGTTGTGGGTAAGGTTTTAGAGTTGATTATGATGGATGGACCTAGTCGTGGCTTACACCTCAACGTTGATAAAACTGAGGTCTTTTGGCCAAAGGAAGACCCTAGAAGCAGATATGCGGGTGTGTTCCCCCCCAATATTTCTCGCCCCGTGCATGGTGTTAAATTATTAGGTGGGCCTGTTAGTGTTGATTTTGAGTTTGGTAGTAAGCTGGTTTTGAAAAGGGTAGCTAAAACCATTGATCTTATGGATGCTGTTGCTAAACTTAACGACCCTCAATGTGAGTTGTTGCTACTCCGTGCATGTGCAGGTATTTCCAAGTTGTGTTTTTCTATGCGCACATGTTCCCCCAGGGTCTTTGAGTGTGCTCAGGTTTCTTTCGATACAGCACTTCGTTCTTCATTGGAACGTATTGTCACTGCCTCTGGGCCTGGTTTTGGTGATTGGCAGTGGAGACTTGCCACCCTTCCCTTTGCCTTTGGGGGGCTTGGTGTTTATTCTGCAGGAGATATCTTGAAATATGCTTTTCTTGTGTCTAGACTTCAATCTGCTAGCTTACAGACCAAGCTTCTCCATAGTTCTGGTATTGTAACTGATGGTCCCTCTTTTGATGATGCTTTATGTACTTTTAATATGGATATGGATTTTGACCTTTTGAGTAACCTAAGCGAAGTCGCTGCCCCCAAACTCATGAAGAAATTGGCAGATATATATTTCGGTCGGGTTACCCAAACTGTTGAATCTACATTCCATCTTTCTCCTCGACAAATGGCGCTATGGAGCTCTCTAAAGGAGGATCATACTTCAGATTGGCTCAGGGTGGTTCCTATATCTGGTTTGGGTCAAACTATGAATGCCCGGACATACCGTTGTGTGTTGTGCTATCGGCTGGGTGTTCCTCTTTTCACTGTTCAGGTACCGTGTTCAGCTTGTTCTCGTGTTTTTACTGGAGATATTTATGGGGATCACGCGGTTTCTTGTGCGGGTATTGTTGGCATTAAACATCGGCATAATATTGTGCGTGATGTTCTTGTTGATATATGCTCTCGGTCCGGAATTTCAACTAGTAAGGAGGTGGATATTGGGCTTTATGGTGATAGGGATAGATCTTTGCGCCCAGCTGATATATTACTTTACTCTTGGGATGGCGGGCTTGATGTTTGTGTTGATCTTACGGGGTCCTCACCTTTGACGCAATCTGGTATGATTGATTTTAGGCCAGGTCGTGCGGTTTTTGAAGCTGCACAGCGTAAACGTATCAAATATGAGGCCAAATGTGTGGATATCGGATATGGGTTTCTCCCCTTCTCTTTCTCCTCTTTTAGAGAACTTGAGAAAGATGCAGTAACTCTTCTAAAACGTATTCGACATTTTTCTACGACTCAAGACATTGGAGCACGGGCTGCCGTTCATATTTTTAATAGGATTAGTTTCGCTATTGCTAGAGGTGTGGGGGCTCAGTTGGTTTCTCGGCTCCCCACCAATTTCTTGTAAAATCCTATTTATTGTTAATAAAAGTGATAGTTTATAATAAAAAAATAAAAATAAAAATAAAAAATAAATAATAATAATAATAATAATAATAATAATAATAATAATAATAATAATAATAATAATAATAATAATAATAATAATAATAAAATGCTAGAAATTTACATAGGATATGCACATACTCTGTGCTCAAGCTAGATCTAAATGCTATCAGAACTTATATATTTTTGTTTTAGGGATAGGGTTTTATTGTTAATTTATGTGTTGCTTGTGTCAAATCTACTAATGTGTTGTTTTGTCAAGTTTTTCTCATTGTTAATTTTGTTTGTCTGCACTTGATTTTTGTGTTTTCTGCATTTTTTGTTTCAAATATTTTTTTTGTTTGCGGTTAAAATATCAAGTATTGTGTTTTATAATTTTACCTAGATCACGTTTTATAATTTATAAGTCTCGTTTACCTATGATCTACGTAGCACTATCGGCCAGTGTACACGGTCGTGGGTAGTTTAGTTTGGTAAAACCGAAGTTGTCCCAAAAGCTATGTGTTGGATTCTAACTTATGTCTAGTTGTCACAAAAAAGGGTTTTAGAAATGATTTGTATTAAACTAATACAATAACAAAAATTAAATTGAAAGTGATTCAGTGGGAGAAAGATGTGATAACCTATTTACTAATCTTATTACGCCATGACTTAGTTTTCCTAAAATTGTCTATTATCGCTTTATGTGGTGGTTAATTGTCGCTAGGATCAGTTGGTCAAATCTCCTAGCCTATGATTCCCAAACCCGTACCTCCTTTGGTCAATTCGGTCGTACAGTCCGGTTTCAGTCATTAAGTGCCAGCTATCAATCTAGACCTAATATGTACCAAGGTGTGTGGTCCTTTGGTCAATTCGCACAAATACGTCAAGGTCCCGCATTTCTTATCTATGTTTGCTAGGATTGGTAGTCCTTTGGTCAATTCTAACACTGGTGATGTGTAGTCCTTTGGTCAATTTTGACACTCCTCGCAACCTACCGGCTAGGGTCCTTTGGTCAATTCAAACTAGCCTAAATAGGTACTACCTAGCATTCATATATCCAAACGCAGGGTTCATAGACAGACTAGACTGATTAACACATAAAACGCATAATATACGGGAAAACAATAATTATGGCAATAATAATTTCATAACTAGGCTAACACAGAAAGTGTTTAGCCTCCATATTATAAAATGCAGCAAAAGCAATGTAAAATTTCATAATGAAAGAAAACATTGGATTCGATACAGTTACAAGATTCGATGCTAAAGCTAATGAGTATATGATTCGATTTCTCCCTTGAAATGAGGTTTAGAGTTGCAGAAATTCGTCCTTGATGAAGCCCTAATTTGTCCCTTGAGAGTTTTGGTAGAAAGTTATATGAAAATGCATAATTTAGGGCTTGTATTTATAACCTCGACATTGTTACGGCGTAACCTTAAGTAAAGGGTTATGCTGTAACCTCCGTATCTTAGATGATCTTATCTTTATAATAATACTTACGGCGTAACCTCAAGAAGAGGTTACGACCGTAGAACCCTCGTTAACATTTTATTGGGTTTCTACGCCATAACCCATAAATGAGTTACGGTGTAACCTTATTGACCTCTGAATTTGTCTAAGTCCTTGGATATCTACGGTGTAACTAAGTCAATAAAGTTACACCGTAACCTTCAGCAGTCGTTGATGGACAGAGGTTTGAGAAGACCAGTTATGATCTTCTTTTTCGTAATACTGAAATGGTTTGCCTCGTGCCGGCATGTTATAATCTTCTCTTTTAGACAAATTGTTTATGATTTTTAATGGTATTAAGAGCTTGGGGTTAGTGTATAACAATTTTTTATTTCTAGAGACTGAGATGAATGAACTTTGGTGGAGATCGGGTGTGACTATTTCCGAAAGTATATGCCAGCAAGGTTGTACAATGATATACTACCTAATTCAACCATTGATACACCAGCAGTGAATAGATCAGGTCGACGGCTAAAGTTGACACCATGGAGAAATGGTTAGGTTGTTTATACAGATGTCCATAGGAAGGTGGATCAAGACATGCAGTATATGGGGGAAGTCATGCCACCTAGAGCAACAATTATAGCTCAAATGGCTAATATGCAACTGCAAATTAATGAATTACATAAATATGCTGGATTGAAAGAAGTTTCACCAACCACAATGCCGAAGCACTTAGCTCTGACCCTATTCTTATCACATTGTATAACCAAAATGGCTCTCCTTGCCTGCAACACATTAATCTTCACCTTATCAATCGTTGTTTTTCTTGTAACAAACTCATCTTATACCTTAAAATAACCTTCTTTGATTTTATACTTACCCCTATAAGTCTTTCTTATTACCTTTAACCTTCTCTTTCGTAGCCCTGCACCCTCTTCAGCATCTGCTTCATCAGCACTATCAAGGTCATCCATTAGAAAGGGAGGTGCCCCTTGTTCAGCAGCCCCTCCCGGATGAAGTTTGTCAGCAGCTTCTCTCCTACTTTCTTGAATGTTTGCATCTAGATGAAATGAGAAACCACCCATGTCAACATGAGTGTCAGTTGTTGGCATGTCACTTTCTGGTCAAGGGCGTCTTCATTTTCAGGTTGTTCCCTTTCTGCTACTTCCTCATTAACCTCTTGGACAGTATTTCGAGGATTCACACCACCATTTTATGTATATATGTACTCATCAATCATTTCTGCAACATCTTCTGGCCTATCACCAAAGCATGATCCAGGCCTATCTAAAGACACTACATTATCCTGCTGGAACAAGTCATCCTCAAAATATGTCCCAAGTTGTTTACCCTTCGAATGCATAAAACTACCCATAGGGTCACAGTCACTTAATTCCATCAAATTTAAGTAACTGAATCCATGGGATGAGGATTGTGGCTGATTTTCAAAATGCAGTAATCCTACATTATCAGTATTAACAGTTCTTTCAACCAATGGACAAACATTATAAGATGTTTGTGTTGGTGCCATTTCATCATTATGCCAATATAACATCAACAACTTTCCTTGCTATTCTAATGAGGTGCACTGACCACATCATCCTGAACAATCTCTTGTATCACTAGACCCTCTGAGGCCAGACGCCAACACGTATGCTCAAACATGTGTTTTTCTAACAACGATACATCCGTCTCTACGAAAACATCTATCTCCTTATACCTAGGTACAAAATTTAACAATACCTTCACATCCTGATCCGACATCAATGCAACTAATCCATCATCAATTCAGACCAGGGACCCTAAAATGAATAAACAACTTCTGTTTGTTATCACTCAAACCTAGGTCACCTAAGATTTTGACCAACACACGCATTGAGAAATTGTCACAATCAATTAGGTCTACATGATCAGTGGAATCAAACTTGTACACTCTATTAGGTGGATTGGAATACTCACCACTGTGGTGGATTTGAATACTAAAGATCCTTGGGTTCGATTCTGGGAACATAAATCAACGAAACAAATAAACAAAAATCAAAAAACATCCACAACATTATCATGAATCAAGGTAATATGCTTTCCTTTCCATATATACACTGCATGGTCATTCGAAAGAAAAGTACACAAAACAAATCGTACCGTATAAGGTAGCAATATCCAGATTTGGTGCAGTCCAAGCTCTAATTTGCCAGCCACCCATCATGGATCTACTGTTAATTTGGGTGATTTCGACAATATGCAAGTTGGGAGCAAAGGTTCGATGTTATAGGTTTGCTGGTGTGTTAAGTGTATACGAATGAAAGAGGATAAACTTTAGATGCAAAAAATGTCCCTCAACACAAGTGTAGGTGTACTAGTGGATTTGATGGCAGGAAATGTGAAATGACGAAAATATCCTCACGTGCAACGCACATGAGGTCTAACTAAAGGGTTTTCCTAACGAGCGTTAGGCAAAAAACCATTTTTGCATGAACAGTAACCGTTCAAGGGCATTATTTGCAAAACATAAACCGGTCAGGAACACTTTTTGCAAAAGTTTTCGTAAGAGGACACTTTTTGCAATTTTGCCAAACCTTAGAGACATTTTTGCAATTTTCCCTAATATTTATACTATGATATAATGCATTTAGGACTATTCTAAAAATAGAAAGACTTAAAAATTCAGACTTTTTATTTCTTATTATGGAAAGATTTCAAATATTGATTGAAGAAAGGATTTCAAATATTAATTGCAGAAAACTGAAAACATAAAACAGAAAAGTGAAAAGCAAAAAACTAGAAAAACAGAAAACTGGAAAAGTGAAAACTGGAAAACTGAAAAACTGAAAACTAGAAAACCGGAAAATTGGAAAACTGAAAAACTAGGGGTGCGTTTAGTTAGAGAGAAATTCTCCATTTTTCCAAGAAATTTTTCATAAGAAAATGAAAAAACTTGTCACTTTTTGTCATTGTATGTAGCGACCTTTTTTTTTTTTTTTTTTTTTTGGCCCTAACTTTTCAAATCCGTGTCATTGTGTGTATCGGTGACTTGCTTGACCTGTTACAGCAGGTTGAGTTAACGATAGTTAGTTTTATTATTGCAGCGTTAGTCCTTTATACTAACGACAGTTTATAAATAACTAAATGGAGCCTGTTAATATTACGATCGTTTATTTTATTATTGCAACATTAGTCCTTCGCACGTTTTCGACCGTTTTTTCACGTTTTCGTCCGTTTTTACACGTTTTTTCCCGTTTTCGCACGTTTTTCTCCGTATTTACACGTTTTTGTTCGTTTTCGTCCGTTTTTACACGTTTTCGTCCGATTTTACACGTTTTCGTCCATTTTCATCCGTTTTCACACGTTTTTGTCCGTTTTCGCACGTTTTCGTCCACTTTTGACCGTATTATTATACGTTTTCCTTCGTTTTTCTTATAAAAAAAAATTAGAAAATAAAAAAAATTTGTTTTTTGAAAAAAAATTTTGAAATTTTTTTGATTTTTTTTTATTTTCTTATTTTTGATTTTCGAAAAAAAAAATTGATTTTTTTTTAATTTTTTTATTTTCTTATTTTTGTTTTTCGAAAAAAAAAATTTTGAAAAAGAATTTTGAATTTTTTATTTTCTTATTTTTTTAGTTTAAATTTTTTTGGAAATTTTCTATTTTCTATTTTATTTTTTTTATTTTCTAATTTTTTAAATTTGATTTTTTTTTTCCAAATAAAAATTTGATTTTTTTTTTTATTTTCTAATTTTTTTTATAAGAAAAACGAAGGAAAACGTATAACAATACGGACAAAAGTGGACGAAAACGTGCGAAAGCGGACGAAAACGTGTAAAAACGGACGAAAATGAACGAAAACGTGTAAATACGGACGAAAACGTGCGAAAACGGACAAAAACGTGTAAAAACGGACGAAAACGTGTAAAAACGTCGAAAACGTGCGAAGGACTAACGTTGCAATAATAGAATAAACGATCGTTATGTTAACAGGCTCCATTTAGTTATTTATAAACTGTCGTTAGTAGAAAGGACTAACGCTGCAATAATAAAATTAACTATCGTTAACTCAACCTGATGTAACAGGTCAAGCAAGTCACCGATACACACAATGACACGGATTCGAAAAGTTAGGGCCAAATTCAAAAAAAAAAAAGTGGCTACATACAATGAAAAAAAGTGGCAAGTATGATGCCTTTTCCTGCCATTTTCCCAAAAAAAAAAAAAACAAAAAACCATTATACCCCTAATCTCTCGTATCATCCTCCACCGCCGACACCGCCATTCGTCGCCGCCGCCATCGCAATTTGAGGTAATCTTCTTATCATTTTAAAAAAAGAAAAATATAACTACAACTAAACGGGTTTTCAAAATTCTCAACTCTTCTCTAGAAAAGAAAACTCATTCCCTTCTCAATGAAATTAGAAACTGAAAAATAGGAAAATTTTTCTACAACTAAACAACACCTAGAAAGCTGAAAACTTGAAAAACTGGAAAACTTGAAAAACTGAAAAACAGAAAAACTTTGAAAACTGAAAAACTAGAAAACTCAAAAACTGAAAACTAGAAAAAATGAAAAACTTCAAACATTAATTGCAGAAAACTGAAAACTGAAAAACTGAAAACTTGAAAAACAGAAAACCGAAAAAGTGAAAACTGAAAAACTGAGGGGCCGTTTAGTTGGTGAAAAATTTCTCAATTTTTTCATCTCTAAATTCCTTGAGAAGGGGATGATTTTTCTTTTCTAGAGAAGAGTTGAAAATTTTGAAAACGCGTTTAGTTGGAGTTATATTTTTCTTTTTTGAAAATGATAAGAAGATTACCTCAAATTGCGACGGTGGCGGCGACGGTCGGTGGTGAAGGATGACACGAGAGATTAGGGGTAGAATGGTGTATGTGTTTTTTTTTGGTGTTGGGAAAAAAAATGAAAAAGAAAAAAGTGAGAATGGTAGAATGGACTTTTCAATTTCTTAGTTAAAATTTAGAAAATGAGATTTTTTTTTTTTTTTTTTTTTTTTTTTTTTTTTTTTTTTTTTGAAAATTGTTGGAAAAAAGTGCGACTAAACGCGTTTTCAATTTCTTAGAAAAATAAAGAATTTCTCTCCAACTAAACGCAGCCTGAAAAACTAAAATCTGGATAATTAAAAAAGTGGAAAAATGAAAAACTAGAAAACTAGAAAAAATGAAAAATAGAAAAACTAAAAACTGAAAAAACTGAAAATTGAAAACTGAAAAACTAGGAAAATTGGAAAAACTGAAAAGTAGAAAACTAGAAAAACAGAAAAAACTGAAACTGAAAAACTGAAAACCCGAAAAACCGAAAAACTGAAAAATGAAAAACCGAAAACTGAAAACAGAAAACATAAAACAAAAAAGTAAAAGCAAAAAAGCAGAAAAAATCTCTACTTGTAAAGAATGAAAACAATTAAATGTGTAACCGACCGCAAAAAATAGTCATAGATTATCATTATCTGTTGCCGCATTGCGCGGAACCCTTCTACGTAGTAAATAACATATGGAAGCACAAACTCATGCCTAATTTAAGTATGGGGCATTGAGTAATTGGGACCCACTTCGTTATAAACTTATAAGTTAATGCCACTGCACAAAATTAGTCAATGACTCATTATTTCTCAAAATAGGAGTAAATGACAGAAAAATTAATTAACACCCATGGCCAACCCTTCCAACTAGAGCATCTTCTTCTTGAAAACTCAAAAATCTAATTGAGATCCGATACAAAAACCAGAGAAATGAATCGTTTCACATATGGGTGGTCGGAGAATGCACATGCAGGTGGCCCAAGTTTGTCATCTTCACGTTTTTGTAGGCGATGATGTTAGTAGATACAGGTATTAAGAACAATCCCATAATTTAGTTTCTTTTTTTCTTAATTATTATTACTTTGATTTAGTGTTAATTTTTGTTTTAGGGTTTTATTTATTTTATTTTTTTGGTTGCAAATCTTTGTTTTGTGTGCCCGGTTAATATATTAAGTTATACTCCGGTTTTAGTAGTTGTTAATCTTTGTTTTCTGTGTAGTTTCCTCTTTAGCATTGTTTTTATTTTTTTATAAATATATGCATTTTATTATCTTTTTTTTGGTACCTCTTACATGCTCTTTTATCAAACTATATGTTCTTTTTATTAACACATGATAAATTCCATTGTTATGGATGTGTATTTAAAAGATTTAATATCGTCAGGTTATCCTTTCTTCAACATTGACATGGATGAAGTCGCTAGCGATCTGGCCAGTTTTAAAAAGGAAAGCATTACGACGGTATAATTCATTTCTTCCTTTCTTTTCCATGTATTAATGTGGATCTCGAGTTGTCTTGGTACATGTGTGCTTTTGCCTGCAATGTATTTTTTGACCCCTAAGAAACAAAACTCCATTTTTAGTAGGATTGGGTTTGCCATCCAAACGGGGTTGCAGCACAGCTTGTTTCTCGTTTGCCTGCCATCTTATTGTAATTGATATATAACGTCCCAATGAGATTAAATGGATGTAAAAAAATATATTCATTAAAAAAAAATGTGTGCTTTTGCATCTTGTTGATTTTTATTTGTTGGAATATATCTCTGCTACGCACATTTAACTTCACACTGGTTCACTCTTGTCTATCTTACACATGTGTAACCTCACTTCTATGCGTTGAGTGATAACATTTTTCGGACGGGTCTTCCTTAACAGAGACAATTTTCTTTTTACAATTTTCATAATCCTAGACTTATGGATTGGTGCCATTGTCGACCCTACGCGTTGTAGGGTGGTTAAGGTTCTCGTGGAGGAAGGACTGCAAGTAAAAAAAGGGCAACGTTTGCTCGTCTTACATTCTCAGTGCCCTTCAAGTTCCTCCCCATATTTTACGCTAACTGAACATAAAAGGTCAGAAATAAAGAAGATTTTGGAGGAACAGTCGGGCGTGGTAGTAGATTTGGAAAATTCTGAACACAGCAAGGCAAAACAATATGACAAAGATACTATTATGAGGACGTATTAAAGACTTCAAGAAGTTTGGTTGTGTTAGCGACCACTCTCTGATCATACTTTTTTCAAATAAAGTTAAGGTTTTTCCATCAAAAGAGGTAAGTTTTTTTTTTTTTTCCTCTGGGATTATTCACCTGTAAATCTTTAAGAATAGGTTTTTAACCTCTCATCAGTTTGTGCCACGTACATATGATTCACATCTTAGTTGCAACTAAAACAATGGATGTGGACACAAGTGAGTTTAGAGAGAAAAGGGCTGTGAGTTTTATAGAAAAAGGACTTTTTGTGTGTTGTTTGGGACAAAGTAGACATGGGGCATAGAGAGTATTTTACCCTCATGTGTATGACAGTACGAGGGATGGAACGGCGACAAGCTTTGGTACTCGGGCTCTAGGACACCGAAAAACGGATTTGGAGTCGTCATGGCGGTAGGTCTTAAGGAATCACGAAAGCTCAAGCGGGTGGGTGGAAGTGGTGGAACTGAGAATGCCAAGGTGGACTTATGGTAAAACCATGTTTGACATGATTCCGAACGGAGTTTTCAGAGCAGAACTTGAAGTCGAAACTATAATCTCGAAGATGAGAGATGGACGGTTAAGGTGGTTTGGGCATGTCAAGAGGATGCCGCAATCAGCGCCAGTCAGGAGAGTCAAAGTGCAAATAGTCGACGGTTTGAGAATGAGGGGTAGACCTAAACTAGGTGGGAGGATAGACTTAAGAAAGACATGAAGGAGCTTCTCTTGTTCGAGGACATACCTCGGATAGGATTAGAAAATGCGGGTTGTTCGGGCTAGGTTGTTTGAAGGTATGAGGTAGTTATTGCGTTTAGGCCTTACAGGAGTCTCTTAGTAGCCTTGCCACTTGCGTTTTAGAAATAGAGCCCCTTAGCTAGTTTCCTTTAGGCTTTTTAGGCGTTTAGTGACCTCTCTTGTTCCTTTTGCTTTGTCTTAGTTATAGGCCCTTTGCTGCTTTCTTAGGCCTTGGTTTTGTTTTCGCCATTAGCCCCGTTTTCTTTGCTTGCGTTTTTCTTGGTGCTTTAGCCCATTCGCTTTTTTGCGTTTATGCTTTTGCTCGTGTCCCCCTACCACTTTAGCGCTTTATCCTTTCTATTTTCTGTGTTCAATTGAGGCGTTTGCTTATTTGTTTATGTCCTTTTCTCTTATGTTCTTTTGATGGTATTCTGCCGATCAGCATTGTATGCTTGTTTTTATCCTTTTTCCTTTGACTGCTTAATGTTGTTATTGCTCACTTTCACACACGCACTTATTTTTGAGCACTCCCACAGTCCCACCGCATGCTTTCACTTGCGGGAGGTCTTCCTAGAAGCATTCTTCTTACTCTCGGGTTTATCCTCCCTACTCTCGTGTTTATCCTGGGGTAGGGGTAGGGGTAGGATCTGTCTACATTCTACCTCCCCCATACCCCACCCCGGCGGGATTGGGTATGTTGTTGTTTTTTGTTGTACCCTCATGTGCATGTCACATGAGGGGCTTTAACGGCGAGATTTGACGGACATCTTAAGACAAGGATAAACAGTGTTACAAAGTTTCAAGATAAGGATCATTCTTGCAAAAAAAAAGATCAGGGACTATGGTAGGGATTTGAGTTAAACGACAAACACTAACGGTGTAATTTACTTAAACAAAATTAATATTACTACACAATCAAATATCACTGTCCCGAAAAGTCAAACCAAACTTCCTGACACCTTCATCATCAAGAACCAAACCAAACCAAATCTGTGTTTATTGACAAAACCAAATTCCAACATAACCCATTTGTGATCTCATTTTATATAAAATAAAAATGTATGCTTTAAACGCAGTACAAATGATGAGAAACATGAATAATTCATTAGAAGCAGAGATTGAATTTGGATCAGCCATGTTTTATGTTTATGTTGGGATATCATGTTTCTTAGTAATCTTTGCAGGGATTATGTCTGGTTTGACTCTTGGTTTGATGTCTTTGGGTCTTGTTGAGCTTGAGATTCTTCAACGTAGTGGTACTCCTACTGAAAAGCAACAAGCAGGTTGTTTTTTAAATTAGCTATAGTTTCTGTTATGTTAGCATTTATTGTGAGCTAGATTAGTTTTGTTGACTTTTTGGAACATGGGTAGTTGACCTTTTTTAAGTGGTATTATGTGTTTTGAGATTAAGGTTTTGTGTATTGGATTTAGTGTTATAGGAACCTTTTTCGATTGAATGTCGCTTTTGTGTAGGGGTGTTTGTTTAAGGTTTTTTTAGGCCTATGAGTTTGTATGGTTCGGCTTATATTTCAAAAGCTCAATTTTCAGCTTATTTTTCATTTTTAAGTTGCAAAATTAGCCAAAAAAATTTGGGCTTATAAAAAATAAACGGGACCTAATAAGTTCATAAGCCCAAAAAAAAAAAAGATTAAACAGACACCCCCTTTGAAAACGATGGTTAGTTATCCATTCCGATGATTCTGTTATTATTTTTGCCATCTTGTGTGTGATTTGTTTTAACTGGCATTTATCGTGAGCTAGATTGGTTTTGTTGACTTTTTGGGATATGGTGTTTGACCTTTTATAAGTAGAACTATGCATTTTTGGATTGAGGTTTTATTTGTGTCGGATTGGATGTGATTGTTATTTTTGGTATGGCGAAATGAATGCTACTTATCTGACATTTTTACGGATTCTGTTTAATTGGCAACTCGGGATAGAAGTGTAATTTCGTTAGGACGAAAAGGTCTTGGATTATTTTGATCCTGTCATTAATGAGTATTATGGCAGCATCTTGTTCTCTTGAGCTAGATATGAAGTATAATGTTTGTATTGATTTCTTAGGAAGTGAAGCACATGTTTCTTTATGAATAAAGGATGTCTCAAATAATTATAGTGGTGAAGATAGGCTCAGAGGTTGTTTGGGATTGCTTATTTTTCCTTCTTATAAGCAGAAGAAGATAAACAAGCACTTCGTTAAATAGTGTTTTGATTTGCTTATGCTGAGTACATTTTAATCAAGGATTTTGGGGTTGATATGAGGGTAAAAAGGTTTTAATTTATAACAATTCTCAAAAAAGCAGATAAGCACATAAACAGAAAAAAAAAGTTAAATAATCCCAGCACCCTCTTTTTGTTAGTATTTAAAGAAGGAAGTGCACTCATTATGAATAAGGAATCCCAGTTTTTTGTTAAACAAGTATAATGGTGAATATGGTTTTTCATGTTCAAGGCTCTTTTCTAGAGTTGTAACCGTGTTCTGATAGAAGTAGTTAGTGTTAAACAACAGCGGATTAAGGTATTTGCCTTTCTGAAGTATAATGGTGAATATGGTTTTTCATTTTGATCAAGGATATGGGTTGCGTGTGTTGGATCTGATGTTATAAATTGTTGGGTAAGTAGAAGGGAATGTTGCCTTACCGGAACCTTTTTCGATTGAATGTTGCTTTTGTGTACTTTGAAAACAATAGTTTAGCGATTCTGTTTGGGTCATAAGTGAATATTTGGTTATGCTATAGTGTCAAAGTCAACAATATGCTGTTTGGGTCTCTTGATTTCTAATTTTGGTTTTACATCTTCAGCTGTCATATTTCCAGTGGTTCAGAAA
This sequence comes from Artemisia argyi, assembly GCA_030686995.1. Lineage (NCBI taxonomy): Eukaryota > Viridiplantae > Streptophyta > Magnoliopsida > Asterales > Asteraceae > Artemisia > Artemisia argyi. The sequence continues at coordinate 159,509,557 of CM060704.1, read as the reverse complement.
CAGCACCAGCTTCTGGTAACTTTACTTCTATGCAATGCAGCTGCCATGGAGGTAATATAACGAAACTCCTAGCTTATGTACATGGTCTGTCCTGCATTATTCAAGGCCTTTATTTTCTGTCAGAACATGCGATAGATAGTTTTTTAGGATCATTGGTACATCATTTTTTTACAGTTATTTGACAAAATTTCACATACAAAGTTATAAACAATAAATTGAAAGTTATATCCCTTTCTGTTATAAGAGTTCGTAGCTAACCAGTGCTTGGTTTATCACAATAAGTTCATATGAAAAGTACATAGATGTGGCCCAATAAAACTGAAAACATTCTTTTAAAGTTCCTTTCATTAATCGACCAATATATTTTTGCTAATGATTCCTAATGTACATGGTTTATTCTGTTGCAATCTGCAGGCCCTGCCAGTATACTTGGATAAGATTTTCAATCAAGTTGTCGCTATAGTGCTTTCTGTAACATTTGTCCTGTTTTTTGGAGAGGTAGCTTGGATCTATCAGGAAAAAAAAAAAAATCTTTTATTATATTAGATTTAACATCATCTATATGGATAACTCTTTGTACCAATTGTTCCAACAGGTAATTCCACAAGCAGTATGTACCAGATATGGACTGACTATAGGTTCTAGCTTTATTTGGCTCGTGAAGTTTCTGATGATAGCTTGCTATCCAATTGCTTTTCCTATTGGCAAGGTAAGGTTGTACTTCTCTATCGTATCATGTCAGCTATGTGATATGAAATAAAGTCAAACTATCTTCTAATAAATCCTTGCAATTTGAGCAGATAAGTCATAGTTTTAACTTTTAATTGCTATATTACTTATCTTCTAGTTCATTGTGATTATCTCAGTACATTTAGTAATATTTTGTATATGAGTAGGCTTATAAGTTCTAGTTTTCTGATCCAATGCAATGATAAAATATTGCAGCTTGCAATTACGTTATTTTGTGATTCCAGTTGCTTGATTTGGTACTAGGACATAATGATGCCCTATTTAGACGAGCTCAGTTAAAAGCCCTTGTTTCTATCCATGGCCAGGAGGTAAGCTCTTTTGTGATTTAAGCATTTTGCATTTGTCTCGTTTTTTTATAAACATGGTTATGAAATTCTTGAGTGGCATTCATGTGCTGAATGTCTTTACTGCACCTGATGACATCCTCATTCTATTCCAGGCCGGTAAAGGAGGTGAACTCACTCATGACGAGACGACAATTATCAGTGGAGCACTAGATTTAACTGAAAAGGTATTAGGTGACATAAATAGTACACTGCTTGCATTTTGTATGATTGGCTTTGTTTCTTATCAATATTGTCTATACATGTTAGTTTGTAAAGTTGTGTTTGAAGTACTTCATATTCTTATACATCCACATCACCCACAGAGACGCAAATACTACTGTCGTTATATTGATAATTGAGGTCGTGGGCTATGCTCACTTCTTAGATTTTCAATTTAAGCCCACGTTCTCTAGTAACACTTTTGTGGCATATGCTGAAAATCAATGATCTTTGACGTTGGTTTCCCTGTAAAGGTGCATATGCACCGCACCTCTCCCCATGTTGTTTGTTTTAAAACAAATATGGTGGGGGTTAATTGATAAACCAATGTTTATTTTAATTTTTTTATTTCTTTTATTATTTTTTAATGAATATGTGGGGTCGATTTTTAATGCTGTTAGAAAGTCCTGAGGCTATGTGGGAATATTCAGTTCATTTCTAGCGACTAGCTCATGTAAGATAATTTCAGTTCAATGTTAATATTAATAATTAACTTAGGTTAGAAGGGTAGTTTTGTATTTTCACATCTTAGTTAGTAAGTAGTACCACTGTTAGTATCAAAGAGAGACGAGCAGGGTGATAGAAGGTATTAGAAACAAATGTGTTCAGTTCTTATTTTTTCGTTGCAGCAATACAGATCTTTATGTAATTCTGTTTTTGTCTAAAATTCGCTTCTGATTGTTTATGTTCTGGAGTGAACTAATTTCATCTGTACTTTTTCTTTTGAGGTGAATGTTCTTACATCGTCAATCCATGCATATGCTTTTGTTTTCCCGTTAACTCTTCTTGTCATGATATATATTATTACTTTGCTGTCAATGAAATTTCTTAAAGTGATTGTCAATGTTTATTCTGATCAGACTGCAGAGGAGGCTATGACACCAATTGAGTCCACTTTTTCCTTGGATGTAAATTCAAATTTAGATTGGTATGTTCTGTACTTGTACATGATTATAAATCTTGCGTTAACTTTGACAATTAATAAGCTTAGCACAAACAAGACATTACATGTTTTGTCAACACGGATCCTAATCCGTGCTGGTAGTCTGTACATGAATAACTGAATAGTTTTAAGGACTTGTAGCTCAGGCATGGCGGTCTTGACTATGGCTAATAAGCAGCTTGATCCCAAATTTGTGACTGTTTCTTCTCCGTAGATTTTACTTGACTTGGTTATTGATTTCCTTCTCCTTTTAACTTGTCAGGGAAGCAATGGGAAAGATTCTTGCAAGAGGTCATAGTAGAGTCCTTGTATACTCTGGAAACCCAAGAAATATTATTGGACTTCTATTGGTAGGTTTTCAACAGATGTTATACGTCTCTCTAACAGATCAAATGGGTTAATTTGGATAATATTAGCTCAAATGAAAAGTGGTCAAACAGGTTGAGTGGGTCGAAAGCTGCCCAAAAGTGTTTGAATAGTGCATAGATTTATTGTAATTATATACTTATGCAATGACAACTAACACGTTTGTCAACAATCTTTCCGGAGTCCAAGTTGGCCCATTTTGATCTGAACTTAAAAGAAACTTAACTGTCTTAACCCGTTACCCAGCATGGCCAGATTTGTAGCTCTAGTTTCTTCTTTTTGCTATTTGTCTGGAAAAAGATCTTCTAATACTATCCTTGTTGAGCTTTAGGTGAAAAGTCTTCTTACTGTACGAGCAGAAACAGAGACTCCGATAAGTGCAGTCTCCATTAGGAGAATTCCAAGGTGTGCCCATCTCGTTTTCTTGTTATGCTAATTTTTAAGTATTTCTCAGTTAACTTGGATTTTAATAATCTAAAGGCAATTTGAATATTTTCAACTTTTGTAAATTATTTACTATATACTTTTTGGCCAGGGTGCCAGCTGACATGCCTCTATATGACATATTGAACGAGTTCCAAAAGGGAGGTAGTCATATGGCTGCTGTTGTCAAAACTGAAGGGAAAAGCAGAAAACCACCTACACTTGAGGAAGAACCAAATCAAGAAAGAGTCACCTTTCAATATTCTCAATCTGCAACTCCAAATAGGTCATCAAAGCAGGGTGACAAGGCAGAAAGTGTGACAATTGACGTGGAAACTGCTGCAAGCCTGTCCGCACAAACAAGTGGAGGGCTTTATTCAGCCGAGGACATTAAAGAAGGTGAAGTGATTGGTATAATCACCTTGGAAGATGTATTTGAAGAACTTCTTCAGGTTTTCTTGATTCTCTCTTTGCCCAAGTTTCTGTATCTCGTTCTCTTATTTGGTGATTCTGATCTAGTCTTCGAAAAACAAACTCTAATCAGACGCTTGTTAGATGTTGGCAAAAGTATGATAGTCTAATTTGGCAATGAATGCAGGAGGAGATTGTTGACGAGACTGATGAATTTGTCGATGTGCATAAGAGGTACATAAATATTCGAGAATTTTGGTGCATATTTCTTTGTTCATTAAGAAGATTAAACCAACCAGTCTTTGGTTTTCACAGGATACGCGTAGCAGCAGCTGTGGCTGCTTCATCCGTAGCCCGTGCTCCCTCCATTCGGAGATTAACTGCTATTGCTGTAAGAAGTTATCTTTTTTGCCAAAATATAATCTCATATGCATATTTTATTCTCTTTCAAACGTGATATCATTCAGTTCTGCATGGTTTAACTTATAAATCATAATAAGTTACTGAAATTCAAACTTATTAATGAGAGTTTGTTTAAATCGTGAATACTTTACCCACTTGACTTGTGTTTACTATTTTCTGGTGATCCATCTGGCCTGCAGTTTGATAGTACGCAACTACTTATGCCTGTTACAACCCATTTTAATGTTAACGGGTCAGATGGAATTTGTGAAGTTGGTTGCTTTTACCTCTACCATATGTGTGTGTATATATATATATATATATATATATATATATATATATATATATATATATATATATACGTCAAACACATGGTGAACAATGTGATACTTTTCTGCATATGATGTATGTCCCACTAAGGAAAAAGGTGTGGGCCAGTCGGGTTGGTGAATGGGTTCGGGTCAGACATGTCATTTTTGGGTCGAATCATTTTGCTTTGACAAGCATACACTGTAAATCTGTACCGTCCTTTTTTAAACCATTTATAATTAGTTAATGCATTAGTTACGATTACAAGAACGAATATCATTTCAATATTTAAAATTTTGAATAAAGCAATTTTGGGGTGACTTTAATACGTTTGATCCTTTTCTTTTTAGCTTACTTTTTAGTTTTCTAATGAAAACCGAGGCTACCTTGCTTTTTACCAACATATCGTGCTTGTTTTTACTTTATTCTGTACCTTCTCAATTCCTTTACAGACATTTTTATTAATTTAATCTCATCTCTTTTACCATCTTGTTAAATACAGCAGAGTGGCCAAAATAAGCCAGCACAAACTCCAAGAAAGCCTGGTGACGATGATTCTACTTCAAAGTTGCAGAGGGCTCTTGTTGAGCCTTTACTTAAAAAGGAGACAGAATAATCGGAGTGGCCAAAATAAGCCAGAATAAACTCCAAGAAAGCCTGGTGACGATGATTCTATTTTAAAGTTGCAGAGGCTTCTTGTTGTGCCTTTACTTAAAAAGGAGACATAAAACACATTCTTGATTTCAATTTCGTAAGCTGAAGTTTCGTGATAAGTGGTTTCTAGCCAAACACGTATGTGGTTAAATTGCCTGCCATCAAAAAATATAAATAAGTATGGGTTGTGCAATTTAATGTCTATGTGCTTGTTTTTCATAAGGTTAGTATCACATCATCATATCTTATATAAAGATTCAATCTTTTTTATATACACTTGTTTGAATCATATTGTTGTTAACTTATTTGATCCGGGTCATTAAGGTTTTATGATAATCTTATTGATCTTGTTTTTTTTTAAGGTTGGTTTTATATATATGTCCTATATTTGTGTTTTTGTTTCTTAGTGTATAAAGATTCAATCTTTTGTTATGTTATTTTATTTGGGTACTTGAGTTATGATTAGATTAGTTACTTGATTGGTTATTTGATCTATGCTAGTGTTTTTATATAAGTTTGTGTTTGTTGGTGGATAAAGATTTAATCTTGGGTGACATTGTGAGGTGTTTAAGTTTCTGTAATTGGTTTTTATTGATTTGGGTACTTGAGTTAAGATGAATGATTGAATGTGATTGGTTGTTTGACAATCTGTATCTGTTTTTGTTCCTTAAATTCTAAGATTTTGCTTGATAATTTGAGGTCTATAATTGTCTGAATAATTGTATTTTCGATTTATTTGATTAGCTAGCTGAGTGTTAAATCAGTTATTGAACTTGAGGTAGTTTTGTGTTGGCAATCTTGATCCATGCTAGTATCATATAAGGTTATTGTTTCTTTGTGTATCAAGTATCTATATAATTCGACATGTGTTGTTGATTTATGTATGTGGACTGCTATTAATTTATTGTACATTCGAAATTAATCCGTTTTGTCTAGAAATGTTGATCTGTGCTTTGTCTTTCATGAGGTTAGTCTATACGTACGTCTTTGTTCTTGTGTCTTGGTGTATAAAGATTCATCTTTTTCCACATTATGAGGTCCTTGATTGTTTATAATCGTACTATTGTCAATTTGATCCGGATACTCGAGTTATGATCTGACTTCTAAGTATTGAACTTCATTAGTACTTTGAGAATCTTGATTGTGCTAGTCGTTTGTAAGGTTAGTCTATATTTGATGTCTATGTGCTTGTTTCTTGCCCAAAAAGATTCGATCTTTTCTCAATATTGTGAGTGCTATAATCATTATAATCAGAATTTGCTGATTTATTTGATCATGGTAGTTGAGTTTTCGAGAATCTTGCTCTGCTTAAATCATTTTCATGATCATATGTGATCTGGCATGTATCATATACATTCGCTGATGATTTCCGTAATTGACAAACTTTTTAATTTATGGCTACATACGCTTTATGCTTTTAGCCTTATATGCATTTACCCTTCTTGATAGTTTGTACGCTCGTAGACTCGTATAAACTTTTGTGTTTGTATGCTCGTATGCTTTTCATGTTTCTACGCGTTATTATGTTTGCATGACCATATTATTAAAAATATGCCGGAGGTGTTTTTGAAAGCAGTTCCTTTACCTTCGGGTAGAGGTAAAATTGTTTACATCCTCCCTTCCTCATACCCTGCTTTTGTGAAATTGAACATTTTGTTGTTGTATTGCTTGTGCAATTTATTATAGATGTGTGAGATTGTCAGAGCATATAGTACAATCAGATACTACTTGTGTTAGTTTTTTTGTATGAAGCCGAGGTCATATATTATAAGGGTGCTATCCTTTATACACCACTGAGACCACTTTTATAATATTATTTTATGTTAGACATAGTACATTGTATATGGCTTATATGACAGATTATTTGACAATGACACATCTCCATTAACACAACCTCCGACCAACCCAAGTATGTTACACATCTCCGACCAACCTAAATATAATACACGCCATTACCACCATCAAGCGACCAAACTGCCGCCGTCACCGGAATCCGTGTCCATCTTTTACAAACAAACACTACATGCATTTTTTATGTTCTACCATTTATTTTCTTTTCAAAACACATACACACACACATCGGACCTACTAGCCATCGTCGGAACATGAAACGTTCGAGCTAATGTCTCAGGCGCCGGATCTGGAATCGGATTTCTAAACCATGTCGGAATCTGAAACGTGGTCGCGGTGGCTGTGATTTGTGGCGTTAGTTTGGTGGAGCAGTGGGTGTGATTCGTGGTCGCGGTGGCTGTGATTTGTGGCGTTAGTTTGGTGTTTGCGCGAGTTTTGTTTTGTTGCTGTTTTTTTTTTTTTTTTTTTTTTTTTTTTTTTTTTTTTTTTCGGTGAGTTTTGGTTTTTGAGAGAGAGAAGGAGATTTTAGATGTATGTGAGAGGTGATAAGATATGTGTGTGACAGAAAAGAGTATACTTTAATAGTGTAAATAATGATTGGTGGTGTGTGTATGCTGAATAGGTGGTGTGTAAAGACACATACCCTATTATAAAGTTAACAATGCTGGAATTGTGTTATTTTCTGGGAAAATGACAAAAATAATAAATTTTACAAACACATTGTACGAAACAACAAACTTTTATCAAAAAAAGCTAAATTACTCATGAAAATCGCAAGACCTTGCTACTTCTTGCGGATTTTTAAAAAAAGTCGCAACTTCTTGCGGATTTTTAAAAAGTCGCAACACCGTACTAATTAAAAAAAAAATTGCAAGATTTCGGATAATTCTTGCGAGATTTTCATGCAAATTTAGGATAAAAAGTTTGGTTCATTATTTCTTGCGGATTTTATCTATTTTCATTTTGTTATTTCTTGTTAGATTGTTATTTCACTTAAAAACTCAATTATGCCATGGAATCCGTCAAGCAAACCATAAAAATACATGTGTGTAAAGGAGATGCATGAAAAAGAGTGGATGGCGCGTTGGAATATATGCCGTTAAATTGTGTAAAACGTATAATAATTTTGCATATTCATGTTTACTAGAAGCAATATAAGAAAGGTTAGAAATCGATATTAATAGTGATTTTATGGTAACTTACAATTTGAATAATGATATTGTAGAGGTATGATGATTTGGAAGTCAATGAATTTATGGAATTTGTTGTTAAAAGTAGTAAAATTGTTACGTTGTGCATTGTTATGTTTGGTGTAAATGGTAGGCCATTATCAACTACGGGAAGCAATCAACAAAGCAATTTTGTTCAGGCTACCCCGTTTGTAAAAAAAATTTGCATGAATAACCAAAATCATCAAACAAACGGTTAACTAACTCAGCAACCGCGATGTAAATAATAATCAATAACCAAAGGCAATCATGAATAACCGAAATGAGTTAGTTAACTACGGGAAGCAATCAACAAACACAAAATTTTCCTAGCTATCAGCAAGTGCATAGATTTCATGGGTATCATATATATGCCCCTAGATTTCTTGGGTATCCTATGTAGGATACTCAAAGTGAGTTATGTAGAAAACTAGAAGGGGGTTGAATAGTTTTACCAATTAAAACTTTGTTTTAAAACTTTTAGATCGACTCATGTCAATCTAGTTTTGACTTGTTGGATATTGATAGTTGTGCAAACATATAAACTACACTAAGAGAAAGAGATAGAGAGAGACAACTATAACACAAGTATTTATAGTGGTTCGGCTACAAGGACTCCTTCCTTACTCTACTCCACTCCCCGACCCGAGTACCCAACTCGAGAGTTCCGTAAACACTACACAAAACAAACTCCTTTCACCGGCGGAGAAGCCTTACAACGCCGCTTACACTTTATCCGGTACAAAGCTATATACCGGGTTCTTCATACAAGGTAGAACCAAACCTTCGTCGCCTACATTTTATCCGGTACAAGGCTAGACACCGGGTTCCATTACAATGGAGGAACCACTACCCGATCAACACCTACTTAGCACAAACATCTTTGAGGACCAACGTCCTACTACACCGATCTACACAACACAACTACGACACTTAGAGAGGAGAGAACAATAAGAAAAACTTTTGTGATATAGTGGAGATGAAGAATCCTAACAACCATATCTTGAGCGTGCAAGTCTTCTAGAGGTCGTGATCTCGCCTTTAAAAGGAACCCTAGAGAATCACTAAGAGAAAAAGCTACATAGAAGATCATTAGATCTAAGATGAAAGAACTTAGAACATAGAGAGATGTGTCTAAGTGGGGTGAGAAACAAGAAAGAAATAACTCACTATTTATAGGCAAATTCAGCACTGTTCACCCGGATCCGGCGGATCCCTTCCCAAAGGGATCCGGCGGATCCCTTATCCCTTCCCAAAGGGATCCGGCTAGTGTAAAGCAAGGGATCCGGGTATCTGGTAGTACTAGTCGGATTTTGGGTATACAGTTCCGGGTTTTGGGTTATGGGTTAAGGTCCATGGGTCATTGGTTATGGACTTTGGGTTATGGGTTATAGACTTTGGCTCATGGATTATGGGTTTTACCCATTTTTGATGTCATGCATGATGTCATGCAATGGGTCATGGGTTTTGGGTCAAGCTCCATGGGTTATGGGTTATGGATTTGGGTTTTGGGTCATGGATGATCCAAGTCTTTACTAGTTTATTTTACAAGCTAGTATTTTATAAAATGTAAGTAACCAAAGTTACTCAAGTGTTTTTATATAATAGTTTTGGTTTTATGTAAACTATTAACTAAACATGTTTAAAAATTTATTTGTTTAGTGAAATGAATTAGTAAATTTTTGGCTCAAAACTTTGCGTATTTTATTTATCTCGTTAAAATGATTTTACGTTTGTTATCAACAAAACATTAGAATATCGTAAAATATAAATAAATATTTTTATGGTTTATTTGTATTAACAAGTTTGTTAACCGTAAACAAAAAAAGGGTTGTTGGTTCGCAAAAAACCCGTACGGCTAATGAAATGGATTTGCTAGATGATGTGAAATTATGGCCTTTTGGGGAAAAGATAATGGGTAGTGTTGTTGAAAAAGTAAAAAGGTTATCTGACAAGAGGAAAGTAGTGAATCTGATGAGTATGAGAAAAAAACGCTTGAAGAGAATAGCGAACCTAATAAGGACATTATGGTTGATGCCTCCCATACTCAAAACACCATCCTACTCCTAGAGGTACTCCCGAGGAGTCGTTTTCCGAACCCCTTTGTACTGTCACTACCCAGGAAATTTTACACATATAGAAACTGGCGATGAAGACAATTTTGAGATTTTTCTTCTTGTCATGGGTGTTGCGGTAAGTATCATTTTTACAAGCAAATAAATGTATAATTTATGATTTCTATTTATTATTCTAATTATCTAAATGTTTTTATTGTAGATTCAAACATTTGTGTCAGACATGCGACCATTTATTATTCTAATTATCTGACGTGTATCGGATCTCTATCCCCTTCTTATTATTGCCATCATGAAGTTTTTTGCGCTCAACTATAGCATCTCAAAGCTGCGGATATTTATACTACCAAATAAACGACCCACAAGAAATTTTTTTCCAACAATCCATATGCTGTCAATGTAGCTAGAGATCAATCATTGTTGCATTGTGAAAATGTAATGCATATATGGAGAAGTTTCTTTATCCTAGAGGAAGATTGCATGGAGATTGATATATATATGTATGAGTAGATCAATTCAATTGGATAGATATTGGGTGAACTAAGTCGCTAGGTCCCCATATTTTATGAACTATAATTGACCTCGACTTAGTAGTTGGAGTGATGCAATCGTTAATACGAGTAATACAATTGTTTATTGGACAATGGTGGTGGCCTATATTTATGCTTTTGTCGGTAACGAAACTTTCAATTATTATTATTAATTTTTTGCCAAGGACCGCTAATCACATTTGGTCCTAAAACGTGGGTCTCAAACATTTCACATTCTAGTTCTATTATTTATGCTCCACTAATATAAATTCAATTTCACATTGCAATACGTTTTCTTTCTCAAAAATAAGAATTATAAAACTGAGATAATATTAGAAATAAATAACCAGAAAACAAAACAATTGGTCGTTAATTTTTTTAACAACAATCTTCCTATATAAAGAGTACATAGTTTTGTTTAAAATTTTAAGGAATGCAATTTTTTGTGTTAATGGTACAAATATTTTAAGCAAACATATGAATGGTACAATAATAATAAATATATATGTGTTATGGTCATAATGAAATTTTAAGTGACTTTGACTCAAAATGATTTAAGGTTAAAAAGAATAATATCCATATCAAAACGTAAATTGTGAAAAATAAAATTAAGTACCTAAAATTTAAAATTTAAATTTACTTAGAAGTGAAATAATCTTTGTGCAATTTGCCTTAGACTAACAATGATTATTAAATCATCAACCTATAGTATTTGTTAGTAAAGATACAATGCACATATTAATAAATGTCGTTCACACATTTGACCACGTATAAATGGCACTCCTAGTTGATGAAATTAAAGCTTAAAAGGTCAAACAATTAATCGTTCAACAGGTATCTTATATTTGAATGTTTCAATCAACTTGATATCCCTCTATATATAATTCACCATTTTCATCCTTCACTCAAGCCAATATTGAACTTTTCATACTTAAAATAAGAAGCAAGAACAAGACCAAGACAATGGGAGGCAAAACATCTCAAAAGAAACCAATTTTGATCATTTGGATCATCATGACCCCGATACGAGCTCTAGGTAAAGTGAAAAAATTCTACGTAAAAGGCATGACCAATTTCGGCACCACCTATAATCGCCCAACGATGATCGTGAAAGAAGCTAACCGAACCATTCAGCTTCCTAGGAGCTTTAGCACTAACATGCTAGATGATGATCGTGGCCGTGAGCAACCATCAGGAGGCTTAGTAAGGGCTAGTTCTGCTAGCGTAACTCAAGTAAGTATGGCTGATATCGAACGATACATGATAGAAAGGCAAATACAACAATTGCAAGCAAGTGAGTCGAGGAAAAATGTTCCTAGGAATTCCAGTGTTGGGATGGGGAGAATCGATGAAGATAGAGCTTCTTCTTTTAGAGATGACACCTTCATTTTCGCGAGTAAGGACGATCTTAGAGATAGTCGTTCAAGGCTATCTAGGAATCTTAGTCATGCTGGTGATTCGCGTCGATTTTGAACCCGGGTTCGTGTGATTTTTGTGAATATATAATATATTTATTTTATAAACTATTGATGAATGTTGTGAAGAGTAACATGAGATCGATCAGTCTAGGGATTATTTTGTTATGTAACTTAGTTATTGTGTATTTGATGCGTAATACATAATAATAATAATAGTAATACATAATATTCAAGAAAACATCATATCTTAGTTATATTCAGTGTCCAGACTCTTAAAACATAAGTCTTTAATGTAAAATGAACATTATATTTTACATTTGACCAAAGTGCCAAAAGTGGGATTCTCACAAAAAATAGCTGCATTAGGTAGCTAATTGATTGTGTACTCAAATAATAATATTTTAGATGATTATAGATTATGTTAATGTCTGCTTGATAAAATGGGAATGCTTTTTCTTTTTAGGGAAAATGATTCCTGCTGTTTACAGCAGGGAGTATATCAGTTGTATAGTGCAAAAATGTCCCTGAGCAACACAAATGGTAAATGGTCCCTGATAACATGTCTGATGTGCACAAATACCCCCTGAGTTAGCCCTTGTAGCAGATATACTCCCTGCTTTAAACAACAGGGATCATTTTCCCTTCTTTTTAATGGGAATGTGTTGACTCTCAATACAAGTGTTTTTGGTTATTGGATATAGTTTATAACAATTGAAATTCGCATTTCAACAATGCAATATGCCACTCATTTAAAAGTTTGATGCATATTGTGACATATTGAAAAATCTGAAAGCGTAATTCATGTTTTTTCATTTTATTTTTGTGTACCCTGTGTATACCTATTTCTCACATATTTAACATTTTATTTAATAGCATATTACACTTCAAACTTCATTATTTCATTTCTCGTCGCACACGTCACCATTCTTACCAGAAATTGTACCATCTGTTGGGATTTGACAATCAAGATTAACTATTAATCACCACAAGTACACAGCAGATAAATCTAGATTGATGATTATGGAAAACAAGTAAACCACATAAATAATACTAACCTTTGTTAATTGAATTACTAAGACGACTAATACTAACCTTTCTATTTTGGGTAAATTGCAAAAATAGTCCCTAAAGTAGCCCAAATGCGCAAAAAATACAACGAGACAAAAAGTATTGCAAAAATGACATTAATGTTTCATTTTTTTTGCAAAATAGCCACTGAGAGCTAACTTTCGTTAGTTTTCTCGTTAAGTGAAATGAAGTGACTAATATACCCTCGTCTTCTTCCTCATTTGAATTTCTTTTGAATTTATATTAAATTTTAATACAACAACAAGAACATCAAGAACATCAAGAACAAAAACCCAGAATTGCAAAAATTAATTGCGTGGTCATCTAAAATCGACTTCAACATGTTGAGACTTCCCTCGAAACAATTCAGCGGACTCTCCATACTTTAACTCGTGGCATTGATCGACCCTTTGTGGATTAATCTCAACCCCAATTCAATCGAAACACTAATCAAAACTTGTTGCAAGTTTGGGTAAAAGGGAACTTCTACCCTGGTAAAATATATTAACTAAAAAAATCGTTTAAAGTACAATGTAATGTGGCTGAAACTCCACATTAACCTTAAGCAACCGTTTGAACAACCACTAGATCATTTATAACATGTCATAAATGAACAACTAGCTACCAACAACTAGAACAACCAATGAAAACAAAAACGAACGTGCAAAAAAAAAAAAAAAAAAAAAAACAAATCCAAATAAAAGATTACTTCCTTGAATGGCCTTGAAGCTTGAAATCAAACTGATTGTTAAATTCCTTAAATTGCCCTGGTATGTCATATACCTATGCCGAATAATCATCAGAAAGATAGCCTTCAAGCTCGTTATGTCCTCCTGCTGATGAAAAGTAACTGTCCATAGGATCACTTGGCTCAAACACCTCATCTACTATCAGAATCAACCACTTCACCCACCTTAGAGAATGGGTTGCCCTTCCTTATACCATCAGCCACCGGAACAGGTTTACCATTATCATCCAAGAGGGTGCCTTTCCCATCAATAATAAGTTATTCAAGCTTCCCAATTTTCTCAACAATAGGAGTGGTCTTCATAGGCGATGGAGAACTAGTTTTGGAAGAACTAGAAGTAACTTCAGGAGTATCCGTAGTGCCAATCACAGGTTCCAAAATGAATGTTGTTCCATAAGCACATCAAAACTGTTCTTTAACTCAACAAGGTTGGTATCATCCACCCAATTATTATTCATAACTTGGTCATCCCGAGGAGGAGCCATACTACTAGTAGGATCAGAAGTAGGTCCATTACAAGTAGAACCTACATTAACCGTTGGAGAACCTGTATTCGATTGGTTAGACGTCGATGCTCCTCCATTCTTAGGCTTAGTAACCGGCCTATAGTAATACTAGACTATAGGCTTTTGAAAACGAATCCCATCAACCTGACAATTAGTATCCTGAGGCTTACCTTTACCTTTCTTCTTATAAGCTTCAACGAAACCCTCTTCATCAACCAACGCTTTATCTTTCACAACCTGCAAGTTCGTCATGTTAAACTTGATTTTCCCCGTTTTGCGTACAATATTGTTATTCAAATTACTAACTACTGATAGAAAAAGGAAGTTGCATTTTAATACTAAAAGGGATGTAATTTTCTAGCATTGTCGAGAAATCTTTATCTACAAATATACTTACAAGAACCTTTAAGGTGGATCAATAGAATTTGAAAATATATTACGAAAGTTTCTAGTTTTAGTAGGATTTTCATCATCAAATCGATGAATCAATTTTTATCATCGGTCAATTTATATACCATTAGTCTACTTGTTCGGATGATACTATAGTATTATTAATGTATGAACATACCAAAAGTTCCGTAACTTACTCTTAACAATATTTTATCACAAGTAACTTCACTTTTTAGAAAGTGTTTGCCCATATATATTACTGATAGGTTGTTATGCATAATATACACATTCATAAACTTGAACGATCCAGGTTGAATTTTTCAGGAGTGGAAAGAAACCAAGCCGTTATTCATTTCACCTCGTAAGACAATCTTACTTAGAGTCAAACCTACAATCAGATAAGGTTGTATTTTGAAAAGCGATCCACAACTCTTATAGCCAAGTATTTATATGTGAGAAATGAACACTTAAAGATCAAGCGTCATCTAGTCAATGATCATGTATTAAGAATACCATCCATTCTTCCAGCTATCTTGCCCAGTTCATGTCCAGGGTAAACGCTTAAATATATCATGCATATTGATGGGATTAAAGAGTGTGATGTTATTGGTGAGTAATTAAGTGAAGTCTTTTTTCCGGCGACATCGGTTTTTTTCAGGCGACTGTTTTTTTTTTTTTTTTTTTTTTTTTTTTTTTTTAATGTATATCTTCTAATAAAACATCATCTCGCATTTTGTTTTTGAGAAAATACCACCAAAATGTATTAAACTTGTCACCATTTTCAATTCTATGTACTAATTTTTTTTTTTTTTTTTTTCTTTCTAAACAATTACTAAACTCTTTAAAATGGTCTATTGTGTGTAAGGGGCAGCCATCGGGCAGCCATCGAGTACACACAATAGACCATTTTAGAGAGTTTAGCAATTGTTTAGAAGAAAAAAAAAAGATTAGTACATAGAATTAAAAATGGTGACAAGTTTAATACATTTTGGTGGTATTTTCCCTTTGTTTTTTGGGTGTTAAAAATCTGAAAATTCTGAGTTTCATCTTGATGTTCTTGATAATTGTTTAAAATTCAATAGAAATTTAAAATGGGAAGATGATGAATAGTGTTTTAGAAGTTAAGTCTTCATTTGCAAATTTAGCCATTGAAATGAGAGTGAAATGGCGATAATACCCTCAATGACGTGACACTTAACGAGGAAAACTAACGAAAGTTAGTGGACAGTGCGTCACGATGGCTATATTGCAAAAAAAAAAAAAAAAAAAAAAAAAAAAAAAAAACATTAATTTCGTATTTGCAATACTTTTTGTCTCGGTGTATTTTTTGCATATTTTGGGCTACTTTAGGGACCATTTTTGCAATTTACTCTAATATTTTAGATGATTATAGATTGTGTTAATGTCTGCTTGATAGAATGGGAATGCTTTTTCTTTTTAATGAGAATGCGTTTGACTCTCAATACAAGTGTTTTTGGTTATTGGATATGGTTTATAACAATCGAAATTGGCATTTCAACGACGCGATATGCCACTCATTTCAAAGTTTGATGCATTTTGTGACATATTGAAAAATCTGAAAGTGTAATTCATGTTTTTTCGTTTTATTTTGTGCATCCGATGTATACCTATTTCTCACATATTTAATATTTTATTTAATAATATACTACATCATTCTTTTCATATCTCGTCGCACACATCATCATTCTTACCACAAATTGTACCATCTGTTGGGATCTGACAATCAAGATTAACCATTAATCACCACGAGTACACAGCAGATGAAGCTAGATTGATGATTATGGAAAACAAGTCAACCACATAAATAATACTAACCTTTGTTAATTGAATTACTAAGACAACTAACGAGTTCTTGAATCTTGAATTACTCGGATCGAAACACTAATAACCAAAATAGGCTATCTCTATCGTTGCATACATACACGTCACGTAGAATATGCGTATGCTAGTACATGTCACGAAAATCACCAACGAAACACGTTCTTTGCTTGTTCTTGAAACTTGCGATCGAAGACACACTTTAGGAAGGTGTTGCCGATCGGTTATGGACAAAGGAGGGGGGACGATTTGCTTAGGGTTTAGTTAACAAGGATTTAGAATGACTAGTCAATAATGAATCACAAGGGTTCAATATATAGTCATGTAACTTTTTTACCAAGTTTGAACTCCTAATCCTCCTAGGATTAGTAAATCGGTCGAACACCCCCTACTAGAAGGTTCAGACTTTGCATTTAAGTCCTTAGTTAATTAATAATGTACAATACATATTAATTACTTAGCTTAAACTCCAAGTAATCAATCCCAAACCCCTTGGTTTTTTTGTTTCAGCCGACCCATAGAAGCTATGGCTCCTTGGGCTCGTGTTGGACTTTAACAAATATTAACATGTCCATTACACTTAATTTAGCTAGCTCGTTGATTTTGCTCAAAAAAAAGCTAGCTCGTTAATTAGTTTCGCATCTAACGGAAAACTAACGACCGTTAATTCATTTTGTGAACTAATATAATTAATATATGACGTTTAATCTATTACTTATATTAAGTAAACATATTTCTCGGTGTCTACGTATATGCCCCAATAGGCTCACGTATTCTCGGTTGTACAAATTATTGATTATACTTTAGAGCATAACCAATAGCTCCCACTTGCGATAAGTCATAATCTAATAATTCATACTAACGATGTTAAGCGTCTAGCAACACCACAATCCTCCCAGAAATACCAGAGTGTTGTTTCGAAAAGCAGCTCAGTTAAATGGTTATAAATACAAATCCCTTTGTTTCAGATAGCGGTTAAACTACGGTTAGGGATCCAATGTCATTCCATTTGTTTAACTATTTTGTTTCTCGTTTTAGAAATTAATCAAGATTACCAAACGTAAACAAGTTTAATTTTGATTTACACTTTGGGCACGGTTATGCAAACATCCACTTAATTCAGCGAGGGGCCCAATGGTATCATTGATGAGGCAAAAAATGATCCGTTTTTAGGGGGTCATTTAAGCCCGGAATTAAATTTATTTGATCAAATATTGCCCTAAATCGTTCCTTTTGTGATTTTAGGTACTTTGGGAGTGAAATCTGGAAAAGGAAGCAATTCGGACGTTTTTGGAGCATAAAAGTGAAGAAAACGCCAAAGACTTAATTTTCCATGCTGGGAACAGTGTTTGACGGCGTCAAGAGGAAGAGTAATGACCATGACGACCCAGTACAAATATGAAGGCGTCAAAAGTAGAGCGTCAAGAGTTAAATGTGTGACGACCTGCAAAAGTGGACTACATGACGGCGTCAGATGTAGATCTAGGCAGTCCGAGGATTATTTTGGCGGCGAGATGACGGCGTCACCCATTTGTTCTTGACGCCGTCACCTCCTAATATCTATATATAGTTTTCTAATTTTCATTCATAAAGAAGGAACAAGTTTGGAGAAACCCTAAGGCCGAACCTTGTACGAATTTTACAGCTTTTCAAGGGTTTTCAACCCTTGAAACCTTACATGTGCTATTGAGATAAGTATTCTCTTAATTCAATCAATATGTTTATGTGTTGGTTGTCTATATCTTGTGCTTGTCTTGATTCCACCATGCTAGGCTAGATTTATCTTGTGTTTGCTTAGATCCAATGAAACCTAGGTGTTGATTATGTGTTGATTACTTGTTTATGGTTGTATTGGATGAATGATTTCAATGTTAGGCTTAAGAAAACTCGCAGATCTCCATTGTGTACCATGCTTGAACATCTTAGGAAACATGAACCGATGTGTACTAGGTTTTATTGGTTGTATTTAATGCATGAGTAAATTCTAATGATCCCATGTTAGGAGCTTCTTGCAGGCTCGACATAGGAGTGAAGTAGGCACTCATAGGATTGGGGAAGTAAGTACGCCACCCCATGAATGGTATTAAGGAATACAATCCGTCATCCACGCAACTATAACAAGTAATTAACGTGTAAAAGATATCTAGGGAGTAGTGAAATCTAAGTAAACACATTTCTCCCACTTATTGCTCACAACCTTAGTTTAATATAGTTTTATTTTCATTTTCGTATTTTATTTTGATTGCATCTTTAGTATTGGGTTAGTTGACTAGCAACTAATTCCGCCCAAATCCTTCAAACCCGAGATTTTTACTTGCTTTCTAAAAAATATAAAAAATACAAAAAGAATCATCCCTCATCTCTAGAACTAGTATTTAGGTTTTCTAATCCTAGCGACACTATTCCTAGCTGAACGATCAATTCCCCGGTACTTGTCATTATACTATACTACATCGATCAAGTACACTGCCTGGTGGGGGTTGTAAGCTTCTCAAGATCCCTTGAGAGGTAAAGCCTGGTGCGATCCCCATGTATCAAGTTTTTGGCGCCGCAGCCCGGGGAATAGTTATTGTCTAGGTTAGAATCTTTTTTTATTAGGTCTACTTGCTAAATTCCTTTCTAGTAAGATTTTATTTTTATTTTTAGGCTCTCTTTAGTCTATCTTCATTCTTCGTGTTTTTGTTTGTACTAGTTTGGTATTTATGGATTTAGAGAGTCGCCGTTTAGAAGTTAGCAAGAGGCTTATAGCGCATAAAAGAAGAAAGAGAGAAGTTAACACATTTAAGGAATTCATTAAGCCTCTCCAAATGAAAATTGAGTTTACAGACTTCGCTCCAACCCCGGATGAATTGAGTTACCGTAGGTTCCTTTTACAACACCCTTGCCCCTCAAAATATAGAAAGACACCATGGATTAGGAGGCATAACTTCAAGAACATAAAAATCCCTTGCATGATTGGGTATATGTCTAGAAAGCATACATACATTGACTTAAAAGCACCCATGAATATCATGTCTAGGCTCTATTACAACTGGATAATGAACGAAAGGTTAAGCCCTAGAAAAGACCCTTACAACTCTAATAGGCTGTGTAATTTCGTCAGGAGAGTTAAATGGGTACACATCTTTATAGGAAATTTTACTTATCAATGCGACTTTGTAGCCCTAGAAGATGTTAGAGGCATAATAGATCCACACCTAGGAGAAATAGTTCTAGGACAACCTTTTGTTGAGAAGACTAAGATGTGCTGTGACCATGAGAAGGGAATTGTTCAGTTTACTAATGGGATAGAAAAGATTACTTTTATAATGCCTCACATGAAGGAAGAATTAAAAGGCATCAAGAATCTACAAATTGATGATATTCGACCTTATGAGGTTAAGGAAGAGGGAATTGATGACGATGTTTATTGTGAGAGGAGGCGAACATACTATTCAGGTTGCATGAATTTAGGCCCTGAGTACAAGCGTGATGAGAATTGGATTAGATGTTTTGAGTCAACACAAAAGTGGGAAAGGAAAACGTAGTAACCCATGACCTTGAGTCTAGCTACAAGACTCGAAATAAAGAAAAGCGCTTCTTGGGAGGCAACCCATGTTTTGTGTGATTTTTATTTTGTTTGTTTGTTATTTGCTTCCATATGCATGCTTTATTTTTATTGTCGGTAGATCATGTTTCTAAACTAAAAAGTGGAAATACTTTACTTTGTTGTTTGGCCTAGTATTAACTTCACCTAAAGGTATTTTTGCAAAAGATAAGTGTAAGGGGAAACCCCAAATATGTTTTTAAGAAACAAGCCGATCATGATTCTCCACAATATTAAGTGAACATGTATATTCGTATTTGTTAGAGTCAAATGCTTGTATCGAGTCATAATGAAGTTTTGCAGGATTTTCCAGGAAGTAGGACCAAGTTTTTCCAGAAATTTTCCAAAAACTTAACATAAGAATTTCTGCAGGTCACTTCTGACGGCGTCACAAGTTTACTCTTGACGGCGTCACATGTAAAAATCTGGAAATTTTACCAGTTTTGTTTTTCTAACGGAGTTTTAAAGTTTTTGTTGAATTATTAAGTTTTATAATCTCCTGGAAATCTGCGAACTTCATTCCACAAGCATTATATCTTATTTTGTTTTCTAGGATTTAGTAACTTATGTAGATTGCCGCCGATTTTATGCAAGGTTGCCTTGTCTGTTTTCTCAGGATTTACAGGTTATGTATGACAAGAAGATGATTTATTATTCTGGAAGGGAAGCTTTGATTGTTCATTTTCTTGGAGGAAGATCTAACCTGGCCACCTTAGTATCCATACCGAGCGAATCAGGGGAGTATTTGATTTCATTCTTTTTACTTTTTCACTTTTACATTCTTTACTTGAATATTGGGGACAATGTTCATCCTAAGTGTAAGGGGAGGGTAAAATGATGATACCTTACAAATACACTTTCGCTTGAGTTTATTCGTTTAATGGTAGATGTGTAATAAAACTATGAGAAATACTTGTTAATGTAATTTTAGCGCCAAATTTAATTTTTTTTACAACATTTAGGAGTGAAACTTTAGCCATAGCAAGCGTCTCATGGATAGGAGATTGTATGACTAGCACATAACCGTACTTTCAGAAAAAATTTTCACCCAAATATGTGAGGTTCGCCTTTAGATTTGATAGGAAAAGCATTTACTATTAGTGCTTATGAGTGTACCGGTAGCATTTAGATTCTAGAACTTGCGTTAGTGATGCATCCCGAGACCGCTAGTGAGACTACGTTCGTGTAGTAGGATTTACTACATGATAAGAGGCATTAGGATCACCCTTGTGTTAAACTCGTATCATAATTACTTGACCATTTAAGTCATATTACTTGGCTAGTTAAGTCAATTAATTTTCCCACACCCTTAGCGTTGTACTCATTTTTAGTACACGAAACCCCTAGTACACCCCTCCGAGCCTATCTTTTCGTTTCTAACTTTAAGCATTTTACTTAAAGGAAGAATTTGTTACACCCCACTTAAATGTACACCCAAATCGCCTTAGCCTTCCGTGTATGCACTCATCTTTAGTGCATTATTCTTATTTGTTAAACCCCAAGTTAACTATCTAATTGATTACATGGTTGCTAAGTCGAGTCATATCCTTGTACATATTGTTTTGGGACGATTGGGACTCATGGGTAAAATACTAATGTTATGGAGTAATGGGGAAGAACATCATATATTACCCCCGTATGTACGTTAATCTTAAAAGTGCTCCAAGTGTTTTGATTATCTTAATTCGAGTCATTAGATTAGTTTATTGTAAAGTATGTAAAAATTCAAGTGTAAGGGGAATGTTCATTCCCTATGATGTATTATTTTGGATTGTAGGGTAAGAGTGTATGCAAAAAAAAAAAAAAAAAAAAAAAAAAGAGAAAAAAACATACGGACTACCATCCCGTTTCATTCTATGTTCATTTTATGTTTTTGTTATTTTTCATTTATTAGCTTAAGTCGAGTCTAGTCTTGGCTTAGCAACGCCATATTTTACATGTAATTAACCAAGATTGTTAACTCGCCACCAGTAAAGACTGCCTATATCCAACAAAACCGTGTATTTCATATCCCTACACCGAACGTTACAACCCTTTAAAAGACCTCTTTGATAGTTTATCCTAGGTGCTTACGCCATGTGGTGGAGGTTTGATCCTTTCCCAAGCCTATGGTAATCTATTTTGCTATGACAGGTAGTGAGAGATATCTTCCGTTTCCATATTGTAATTTATACTTTATTACACCCGAGAGATGTGAGTATCTAAACACTATTTGTGAGGTGCTAGTATATGACCTCCGTGCTTGTCTATTGGTCTTTAGTAGAACGATTATTTGTTGTAATTACTTTTATATTAGTGTTAAATGACCCCTAACTTGTATTTTGATTAGAATAAAAGCGCATTTGCTTGAGGACAAGCAAATCTCAAGTGTAAGGGTATATGATGAGGCAAAAAATGATCCGTTTTTAGGGGGTCATTTAAGCCTGGAATTGAATTTATTTGATCAAATATTGCCCTAAATCGTTCCTTTTGTGATTTTAGGTACTTTGGGAGTGAAATCTGAAAAAGGAAGCAATTCGGACGTTTTTGGAGCATAAAAGTGAAGAAAACGCCAAAGACTTAATTTTCCGTGCTGGGAACAGTGTTTGACGGCGTCAAGAGGAAGAATTTGACGGCGTTAAAAGTAAAGACCATGACGACCCAGTACAAACATGAAGGCGTCACAAGTAGAGCGTCAAGAGTTAAATGTGTGACGGCCTGCAAAAGTGGACTACATGACGGCGTCAGATGTAGATCTAGGCAGTCCGAGGATTATTTTGGCAGCGAGATGACGGCTTCACCCATTTGTTCTTTACGCCGTCACCTCCTAATATCTATATATAGTTTTCTAATTTTCATTCATAAAGAAGGAACAAGTTTGGAGAAACCCTAAGGCCGAACCTTGTACGAATTTTACAGCTTTTCAAGGGTTTTCAACCCGTGAAACCTTACATGTGCTATTGAGATAAGTATTCTCTTAATTCAATCAATATGTCTATGTGTTGGTTGTCTATATCTTGTGCTTGTCTTGATTCCACCATGCTAGGCTAGATTTATCTTGTGTTTGCTTAGATCCAATGAAACCTAGGTGTTGATTACTTGTTTATGGTTGTATTGGATGAATGATTTCAATGTTAGGCTTAAGAAAACTCGCAGATCTCCATTGTGTACCATGCTTGAATATCTTAGGAAACATGAACCGATGTGTACTAGGTTTTATTGGTTGTATTTAATGCATGAGTAAATTCTAATGATCCCATTTTAGGAGCTTCTTGCAGGCTCGACATAGGAGTGAAGTAGGCACTCATAGGATTGGGGAAGTAAGTACGCCACCCCATGAATGGTATTAAGGAATACAATCCGTCATCCACGCAACTATAACAAGTAATTAACGTGTAAAAGATATCTAGGGAGTAGTGAAATCTAAGTAAACACATTTCTCCCACTTATTGCTCACAACCTTAGTTTAATATAGTTTTATTTTCATTTTAGTATTTTATTTTGATTGCATCTTTAGTATTGGGTTAGTTGACTAGCAACTAATTCCGCCCAAATCCTTCAAACCTGAGATTTTTACTTGCTTTCTAAAAAATATAAAAAATACAAAAAGAATCATCTCTCATCTCTAGAACTAGTATTTAGGTTTTCTAATCCTAGCGACACTATTCCTAGCTGAACGATTAATTCCCCGGTACTTGTCATTATACTATACTACATCGATCAGGTACACTGCCTGGTGGGGGTTGTAAGCTTCTCAAGATCCCTTGAGAGGTAAAGCCTGGTGCGATCCCCACGTATCAATCATACTCCAGAAGACTAGTGGAGGAACAAACGTGTCATTCTTGTGCTTCACATAACTTATGAGAATAACCTTTGTAACTACCTTGTTCAGGACATCGTTTAACTATAGTCAAGAAGAAATATACACACATGCAAGACCTGCTTGCATCTCAAGTCTGAGGACGGATAAATATAACCACTTACGAGATATCACTTAATGGCGCCGATCCATAAAGTGATAAATCATAGGTTTGGAAAAGTCCAATATCCATAGCATGTGGATAACATATGAGTTTAGCGAACACATCCTTTAATATCAATCACATAAGTGATATATTACCAAACACTCCCATTTTTCTTAACCTAATAATATTCTCATATTCTCGACTGACAATGGATAAATTTATAGCAATAAATTAATCAATGATTAAAAATGCAAATATTGGACACAGTTAATATATGAATGAAAGCTCCAATACCACGTATATTAATTCATCAAAAACAATAACTACCTGAAATACCCCAATATCCAAATACTAAAGATAAAACAAACTTACATGAGACTTCTAGCTTGTCTAAGTCCAATACTACTAGCATTATCAAAATGCTTGGTTAAAGGTAATGCTTTAGTAAACGTATCTGCTACGTTGTCATATGTGTGAACTTTGGTAAGTCTAATTTCATTATCTACGATAACCTTTTGGAGATAGTGAACTTTCCTTTTATAATTTTTGGAACCTTTCTAAGCTCCAAGGTCGTTGGCGAGAATTATTGCCCAAGTATTGTCGCACATCATCTCCATAAGTTCTTTATTGGTGGGGACTACTTGAAGCTCATCAATAAACTTTCTTATCCAAATAGCTTCCATTGCAGCTTCTGAAGTAGTTATGTATTTAGCTTCTGTAGAAGACTGATGCGTGGGATTGCGCCATCGCAAAAGGTTTTACCTCTCAAGGGATCTCAAGAGGCTTGCAATCACCACCAGGCAGTGTACCTGAATGATGTAGTATAGTGTAGTGGCAAGTACGGTGGATTGATCGTTCTCCACAAGGGATAGTGTCGCTAGGATTAAAACTTAATTAAACTAGGTCTAGAGGTGAGGGATGATTTTTTTTTTTTTTTTTTTTTTTTTTTTTTTTTTTTTTTTTGTATTTTTATGGTTTTTTAGAAAGTAAGTAAAAATCTCGAGTTTTGGAAGAGTGGGCGGAATTAGTTACTACTCAACTAACCCAAATATCTACAAATGCAATAAAAATAAATAACAAGAAAGTAAAATGTGGAGAAAAACAATAATGAGAGAAACGTATTTACTTAGTTGATTAGTATCTTACAATTGCATGGATGACAGGGTATATTCCTGAATACCATTTAGAGGGCCGTGTACGATCTTCCCTAACTCTATAAGCTTCTACCTCTTCCTATGTCGAGCCGACAACTAGTTCCTAACATGGCCTCCTTAGTAGTCACTCATGCAATAAATATAACCAATTAATCTTAGTACACATCCGATTCATGTTTCTTAAGATGTTCAAGCATGTTACCAATTGGAAGTCTGCCAGTTTTCTTAAGCCTAACATTGATATCATTCATCCAATACAATTAATAACAAACAACCAACCAATAATCAATAGCTAGATTTCATTACATCTAAGCAAACACAAAGAAAACCTAGCCTAGCATGTTAAAGTAAAGACAAGCATAAGATAGAATCAAACAACACATAGACATATTGAATGATTATTGGAAGACTTATCTTTATTAGAACATGGATGATAAAAGGGTGAAAAACCCTATAAAATTCGACCTTGGGTTTCTCCACAAGTTCTCCCAAAAGTCTCTCTAAAATTATCCTTTTAATACATGAAAATTAGAAAACTATATATAGATTTTGGGGTCTGATGGCGTCACGTTGTAACTCTGACGCCGTCAACTCGCCGCTAATATTCTTCTCGTATTGCCTAGATCTAGATCTGACGCCGTCATGTGTTAATCTTCTCATGGCCGTCGCATGTAATTTGCTCTTGACGGCCTTGGTGACGCCATCATGTGTTAAATCCCAAAAACATTATGGCGCGTCTCGTTATACTTTTTATCCACCTCTTTGCCATAACGTGACGCCGTCACATGCAATATGTGACGCCGTCAAGTACTATTTCCAGCTTGATTCAGAGACTGCCGTTTTCTTCACTTTTCGCTCCAAAAACGTCCAAAATGCTTTCTTTTCCAGATTTTTTCTCCAAAGTACCTAAAATGACAAAAGGAACGATTTAGGGCAATATTTGATGAAATAATCTCGACTTTGGGCTTAAGTGACCCCCTAAAAGCGGTACACTTTTCGTCTCATCAAATACCCTTACACTTGAGATTTGCTTGTCCTCAAGCAAAATGCGCTTTTATTCTAATCAAAATACAAGCTAGGGGTCATTTAACACTAATATAAAAGTAACTACAACAAATAATCATTCCACTTCAACCAAAATAAGTACAGAAATTATAGACTAGCACCTTACAAATAGTGTTTAGATACTCACATCTCTCGGGTGTAATAAAAGTATATATCACAATATGAAATTGGAAAATATCTCTCACTACCTGTCATAGCACATAGATTACCATAGGCTTGGGAAATGATCAAACCTCCACCACTTGGCATAAGCACCTAGGATAAACTATCAAAAGGTCTTTTTAAAGGGTTGTAACGTAAGGTGTAGGGATATGATAAACACGGTTTTGTTGGATAAAGGCAATCTTTACTGGTGGCAAGTTAATCATCTTGGTCAATTACATGTACAATGTGGCGTTGCTAAGCCAAGACTCGACCCTACTTAAGCTAATCATAAACTAACAAAACATAAAAGGAAACGGGTGGTAGTCCGCATGTTTTTTCTCTTTTACTTTTTTTCTATTTTTTTTTCTTTTTCTTGATTTTTCGATTTTTTTTCCATACACTCTTGCCCTACCATCCAAAATAATACATCGTAGGGAATTTGCATTCCCCTTACACTTGAACTTTTACATACTTTACAATTAACTATTCAAATGACTCGAATTAAGATAATCAAAACACTTGGAGTACGTTTTAAATATTAGCGCACATATGGGGGTAATAATTGACGTCTTCCCCAATACTCCATAACAATTGTACTTTACCCATGAGTCCCAATCGTCCCAAAACAATATGTACAAGATATGACTCGACTTAGCAACCATGTGATCAATTAGATTATTAACTAAGGGTTTAAACATGTAACAATAATGCACTAAAAATGAGTGCATAGAAGGAAGGCTAAGGCGATTTGGTTGCACATTTTGGGTGGATTGTAAACAAATTCTTCCTTTAAGTAAAATGCTTAAAATTAGAAATGAGTACATCGCAAAGGTGTGGGAAAAATTAATTGACTTTATTCGTCAAGTAGTTTGACTCTATTGGTAAAGTAATTATGATACGGGTTTAACACAAGGGTTATCATAATGCCTCTTATCATGTAGTAAATCCTAACTACACGAATGTAGTCTCACTAGCGGTCTTGAGATACACCCTAATTGTTCCTCTCTAATGAATGAAAATTGCAAAACTATATATAGATTTTACAGGGTTACGGTGTCAAGAAGAAAATTTTGACGCCGTCAACACGCCGCCCATAATGAAATCGGATTGCCTAGATCCACTTTTGACGCCGTCATGTGCAATTCTACTCTGGGCCGTCACTCTTATTTGGACCATGACGGCCTATAGTGACGCCGTCATGTCCATAGTGCAAAACTCTTCTGGATCGTCACGGACTTTATCCACTTCCACCTCTTGTATTACTCTTGACGCCGTCACTTGATAACTCTTGACGCCGTCAGGTACTGTTCCCAGCAAGGAAAAATACGACTTTGCCATTTTCTTCACTTTTATGGTCCAAAAACGTCCAAAATGCTTCCCTTTCCAGATTTCACTCCAAAAGTACCTATGTAACACCCCCAAAATTTGGTACAGCGGAAGACTCAACAAGCTTTCGGGGTGCTACGGGGATTGGTATCCATTCAAAGTAATGAAAGAACGAGATAAAGTAAACATAAGAAAAACACAACCAAACCGGGTTTTAAAGTTTACATTTATCCCAAAAATTATCCAAAGTAAGGCCCAAAAGAAATAAACATAGGTCCACAATAGTTATCAGAGTTTTAGAAAAATAGATCCATAACCGGTGCCATTGCCAAGCCTCCAATCCCAAGCATCCATAGAGCATCACTTAATTACCTGAGAAAACGTGCTAAAAGTCAGCTTTCGCTGGTGAGATCATAGGTTTAAATTCATAATTCAATATAGTGGACATATACGCAAAACGCTTGCTAGCTAGACTAGGGCTCAATCATCCAACCAAAATAATCCAACCAAATCAAATCATCCCTATAGGTGCACGCTATAGCTCAAATCAATCCAACCAATAGCTTACCTAGCTCAAGTCTAGGCCTCGCTCTATAATCAATCAAATAGCTTACCTAGATCTAGTCTAGGCCTCGCCCAAATATCCAAATCAATATGTATGCGTAAGGATACGACATACCCAACAATCGTAAGGATACGACATGTTCAACTTACCTAGATCTAGTCTAGGCCTCGTTGTTTAGCTTACCTAGCTCTAGGCTAGGCCTCGCTCTATAACCAATCCAATAGCTTACCTAGTTCGGGACTAGGCCTCGCTCAACAACCAAATTAATAGCTTACCTAGCTCATGTCTAGACCTCGCTCTACCTAGTTCTATAAGCATAGCAAGTTTTGAAATCAAAAAGCGCTAATAGTCCACATAAAACATTTGCACGTTTCTCACCCCAAGTATTGAAAACAAAGTTCAAGAGTAAAAGTGGGGCTATGACTCACCTCAAGTCCAGCAAATCCTCAAAAGAAACGATAGAAGAAAGACGTAAGTAATCTCAAGCAACTCACGTAACGGCGACTACAGACTCGGCACTTCCTAACAATATCAAACTCGTTCAGAAATCATTTCCTCAAAATCAAATATTCCCATTCCCGAACGAATTCCATTTAACTTTCCAAAAATATCCATTTCTCGAATTAACTTCATATTAATTTGAAATTCGACGTTTGATATCCATATGGGTGAAGGGTCGACACAGCACAAACCAAAAAGCCAAAACGAACGAAATAATAAACCATCTATAGGTCTAATATTAGCCCAATATATTATTTAAATAATTATCGAAGCTTATCAAGTCCGTCGATTTGATAACCTCCCATATTTATTTACGTAATATATCGTTCCAAAATTATACCCAACCTAAAGCACATTGCACAAAAGATTCTATTTGGTATATATCGTAGTCCAATAAATTCCCTATATATATCGTTGAATCGGCCAAATTCCACGAGATACGTAGTAATTTATTACCCTAAAATATATACCACAACCTACGGGCGTCGTGGGATACGATGCCCATTAATATACTCATTTTATATCGTCAAATAACTCGATCTAATCCGTCGATTAAATAAGTCACTTGATATATAAAATGTTTATATTAATCGTCATATATCCGTGACAACACAAAAGTCACAATATAAAGCCCACTTGGACTTTAAAGAACCACAACTCGTATAACTCGATAAGTTTTTAAATTTATAAGAATCACGTTTTTAATTATTATTCTCCCGACTTAAGATTTCGCCGTTATATATATGTATATAGTTATTATTTATAACAATATTCCGACATTTATTACACTATTTGCATAGTATAATAACTATCGTTATATTATTATACGTTTACTCGTGATCGTTTTATTATTAATATACGCATTTATATATATATATATATATATATATATATATATATATATATATATATATATATATATATATATATATATATATATATATATATATATATATATATATATATATATATACGTTTAACATGTCTATATACGTATATAAACGATTATATTCTTAATAATATTATTACGAGTATTATTTCTAATATCTACTTTTAAATATTTATCGAGTCATAGAATTTGGTCACATGTCCGAGTCATGACTCTCGGCTCATAGTCCAAGTCCAAATATAAGAACCAAGCCAACATAAATAAATCAACTCCGTCCAAAATCAATCCCATATCCACATGCTACAACATGAGGGTCCGACTACGGCACCCGACTAATCCTATCTCCGTCATTCTAGTGACCGTCTCACAATCGGTCCCCATTATCACATCTCGTCAACACAACCTTACAATTCAAGTCCATTGCCGAGACCACAAGGCCTCGGCCTTGCCACACCTCTCGGCCCAAGTAAAAACACAACAACGACAACAACAATAATCCAACAACAAGGAGAACCACAAAAGTAACAAATACACGGGTCAAGACATCGAGTCAAATACGAACCGGAAGACCCACTTGGGTCTCGGTTCTCACTACGAGCCACGAAAACCAACCCCGAGACTTTGAGGGTCTCGGCTAAGCTCCAACAAATATCAAGCAAACCAAATGGACCATAGGGGTCACATTAAGCTCACCCGAGCCACAAAACAATAACCAATGGGACCCTTGAGGTCACTTTGAGCTCCAACGAGCTATGGCCACAACCAACGGACCCTTGAGGTCACGTTGGGCTCCAAATCCAACCAAGAATCATAACATCGAGACCACAAGGTCTCGGCCTAGCTCCAACGAGCCACAAATCTCCATTCAATCGAACCCAAATAAACAAATCCGAGCACCATAAGTTTGTGAGTCGACACCCAAGGATACCATCTTTATTTTTGTATCAAAACCCATTTTTAAAGCTTAAAATCCAAACCCAAATCAAAGATTGAAACCGGGTTTAACTCGGATTAGTCAAACCCGACGCGTAAAAACGCGTTTCTCACCTTCAAAACAAGTGTAAACCAAGAAAAGTGGTGATGTGGTGGTGTGTGGTGTTGTATGCGACGGAAAAACAAGAAACAAAAGGGGGGTTTCTATTGAGCGCGTGTGGTATAACACACGAAAGAGGAGTGTGTGGGGAGTGTTTTGGTGGTGGCGGTGTGTGGTGGTGACCGGCGGTTGTGATGGTGTTGGTGATGCAGGTGGGCGGCGACAAGAGGGAGAGAAGAAGGAGTGAGGGAGGTGATAATATGAGGGTGAAAGGGTTAGGGTTTGGGGTAATATACCCGAATTTTACAACATTGGTCCCTCTAGTTCTCTTTTTCTAATATAAGCCACAATAACTTTGGCATTTAAGAAATATTATTAATCGGTTTTCCCGTAACATGATTATTCGTTCCCAAAAATATTAAACGTCGCCAAACATATTCGTGCACGTCGCCATAAATTTTCCAAAGACACTTCTCGAGTTATTTAAATATAAAAACGTTCGTTTAATGGATAACCGCGACCGTTATTCAAAAGATTTAATTTCGTTAGGTTATCCTAGTGCCGGAGTCATTGTAGTGCCAACCAATCATCTCAAAAAAAAAAAAAAAATCATCACGAATGAACCAAACCAAACCATAAATAAATAATCAAATCCCATAAATAACGTACGATTAAAATCACATTCTAACTTTCATAAAATATCTCGTCACGATAAACTTTTCAAATATTCCAAAATTATAATTTTTAATGTAATGCGGGTTAAAAAACGGCTCCCTAATTTGCCAGTTGTCACATCCTCCTAGCCTCAGAAGAAACCCGTCCCGGGTTTCTCTCGGAACAAACCATCTACGAATTAAAAAGCTTCGGATATCTCTTTCGAAACTCATCCTCACGTTCCCACGTGAATTCCGGTCCATGCCGCGAATTCCAACGAACTTTGATGAGCGGGATGCGACTTCTCTTAAGTCGTTTAATCTCTCTATCCATTATCTCAATCGGCTCTTCCAAAAAAATTCAAACTCTCATCCACACGAATATCCTTGATTGGTATAACTGGCGTTTCCTCCGAAAGATATTTCTTCATATTGCTAACATGAAACACATCATGAACTTTATTCAATTCCATTGGCAATTCTAATCGATAAGCTACGGGCCCAATTCTTTCCAAAATAAGAAATGGTCCAATGTAGCGGGGATTCAGTTTCCCACGTTTCCCAAAACGTATCACACCCTTCCAAGGCGAGACTTTCAACATCACTTTGTCTCCAACCTGGAATTCTAGGGGTTTACGCCTCTTATCGGCGTAGCTTTTCTGCCTATCTCTAGCTGCTTGCAGTCGATCTCGAATTTGCGTTACCTTCTCAGTAGTTTCCAAAATAAGCTCAGGGCCTGTGAGTTGGCTATTTCCAACTTCTGCCCAACCAATAGGTGAACGACATTTACGACCATACAAAGCTTCAAATGGTGCAGCCTTAAGACTTGTGTGGTAGCTATTGTTGTAGGAGAACTCCGCAAGGGGTAGATATTTCTCCCAGCCTTTACCAATGTCTATGATGCATGCACGAAGCATATCCTCCAAAGTCTGAATGGTTCTCTCACTTTGACCATCGATTTGGGGGTGATATGCAGTACTCATATCAAGTCTCGTCCCCAAAGCGGTTTGCAGTGATCGCCACAATGCTGACGTGAAGCGGCTGTCGCGATCATAAATAATCGATATCGAAACTCCATGATGAGAAATAATCTCCTTCACATACAATCTCGCAAGTTTATCCACACTATCAACTTCACTAATTGCCAGGAAATGAGCAGACTTAGTCAATCGATCCACAATTACCGATATAGCGTCGCAACCGCTAGCTGTCTTTGGTAATTTGGTAATAAAGTCCATCATAATCCGCTCCCATTTCGAAACCGGGAGTTCTGGCTGCGTCAATAATCCTGACGGTCTTTGATGTTCGGCTTTAACCTTAGAGCAAGTCAAACACTTGCTAACATATAACGCTATATCTGCCTTCATATTTGGCCACCAATATAACTTTTTCAAATCCTGGTACATCTTGTCAGACCCAGGATGAATAGAGTATCTTGACTTATGCGACTCATGCATAATCAACTCTCAAATTCCTCCGTACAATGGTACCCAACTTCGCTCTCCAAAACATAATACTCCATCAGAACGCTTAACAAATCCCTTCTCATTTTCTGACATCCCAAATATGTTTTCAGCAGCTCGATTCTCTGCTTTCAACGCTTCCGTTTGAGCTTCTAATATTTGAGACGGTAATGGCGATACGATAGTCATTCCTAATGACCTAACTTGTAACGGTGGAATTCTCTCCTTTCGACTAAGAGCATCAGCAACAACGTTTGCTTTACCCGGATGGTAGCGAATTTCATAATCATAATCGCTTAGCAACTCAATCCAACGTCGCTGTCTCATGTTAAGCTCTTTTTGGTTCAGAATGTGTTGTAGACTTTTGTGGTCAGTAAACACTACACACTTGGTTCCATACAAGTAATGTCTCTATATCCTCAAAGCAAGAACCACAGCACCTAACTCCAAATCATGGGTGGTGTAGTTCTTCTCATGCTTCTTGAGCTGTCGGGAAGCATAAGCTATCATTTTCTCTCGTTGCATTAACGCAGATCCTAAACCTTTATGAGAAGCGTCACAATAGACGACAAAGTCCTCGTTACCTTCGGGTAACGCCAAGATAGGAGCACTACACAACATTTCCTAAAGTAACTGAAATGCTTCCTCTTCCTTATCTCCCCATTCATACTTAACACTCTTTTGAGTCAATTTGGTCAACGGCTTTGCTATCTTCGAAAATCCCTCAATGAATCTTCGGTAATAGCCGGCTAATCCCAAAAATTGACGAACTTCTGTTGGGGTCGTATGTGCAGCCCAATCTTTAATCGCCTCAATCTTAGCAGGATCCACATGAACTCCTTGTCTATCAATCACATGACCTAGAAATTGTACCGTCAAAATCCAAAATTCACATTTCGAAAACTTGGCATACAGTTTCTCCTTCCTGAGTAATTTTAAGATAAGTCTTAGATGCTCCTCATGCTCCTTCTCACTCTTCGAATAAATCAGAATGTCGTCAATGAACACAATCACAAACTTATCTAAGTAACGCTTACACACCCGATTCATGAGATCCATGAATATCGCCGGTGCGTTAGTCAACCCAAACGGCATCACCTGAAACTCGTAATGCCCGTAACGGGTTCTGAAAGCCGTTTTCGGAATATCCTCCTCGCGCACGCGAAGCTGATGATATCCCTATCTTAAATCGATCTTCGAATACACACTCGATCCTTGAAGCTGATCGAACAAATCGTCGATCCTCGGTAACGGGTATCTATTCTTCACCGTTAACTTGTTCAACTCTCGATAATCAATACACATGCGAAACGATCCATCCTTCTTCTTCACAAATAAGACCGGGGCTCCCCATGGTGAAGAACTTGGTCTTATGAATCCCTTTTCGGCTAACTCCGCTAATTGTTTCGACAACTCTTCCAATTCAGTAGGTGCAAGACGATAAGGCGCTCGTGCTACAGGTGCAGCACCAGGTATCAACTCAATCTGAAATTCCACTTGTCTAGTAGGCGGAATTCCCGGCAAATCATCGGGAAACACATCCGAAAAATCACGAACTATAGGTACATCTCCAATGCACCTTTCCTTCTTCTCCTTCTCTCCTTTCTCGGAGATTTGAGCTAAGAAAAGGCAACTTCCTTTTTCCATTAGCTTAGGCAACTTAGTGCAAGATATGGCCGCTAATCTAGATGGGCCTCTCAAATCCCTTCTATCTCCTGGTATGTTCAGAATCTCCTTGCCGTATGGCACGCGCACGATCTTCTCATCGCAAATTATATGAGCACGATACTTCGACAACCAATCCATACCAATAATAACATCAAAACTTCCTAATGTGACGGGTAGAAGATCTATGTTGAAAGGGCGATTCAAAAAGTTTTTATGTGCAACCGCGAATGATAGTCCTAATCCTCTCTATGTTCCCATTAGCTAACTCTACATCATAACCAATTTCTAAGGCCATCGGGGGTTTCTCTAGTAAGGGTGCAAACTTAGTCGACACAAAACTCTTATCGGCACCAGTATCAAATAGTATGGAAGCATAACGATTATTGAGAAGGAATGTACCAGTAACGACGTTCAGATCTTCTCCTCTCTCGTTCCCAAGTGCATACACTCTCCCATGAGCAGCTCCAGCTTCCACACGTTGGTCCCCATTATCTTGTCGTCCACGATTTCCTCCAGCTCCACGGTTTCCATTGTTGTACCCATTACCACCCGATCCTTGATTTCCTCGGTTCCACGATTCCCTACACTCATTCCTATAATGTCCCTTCTTTCCACATCCATAGCAAGTAACATTTGCCTTGATCATAGTTTCAGGAGTAGCTTGAACCATAGCAAGTGGTCAAGCTCTACAATCCTTAGCTATGTGTCCCATCCTCGAGCAATTCTTGCACATCACAGTACATCGACCAGAATGATTCCTATAGCATCGGTTACATTTGGGTGCATCTCCATTGTAGTTCTTCTTGTCTCCATCTCCCATAGCATAAGCTCTAGTAGTTGTTTGTCATTTGTTTCGACGGTCATTACCCTTAGAGTGATCATCCCTCTTCCTCTTTCCATTCTTGTCTTTCTCAGCTTCCTCCAATGCCAAAGAGTCCATCAATTGTTGAGCGATAGTGATAGCCTCATGAATGTTTGCAGGCTTAGCAGAAATCACATCATTCCTGGTAGCTACCGGTAACCCATCGGTATACCTCTCAATCTTTTGAGTCTTAGTCCTTTGAGTCTCAGTCCTAACCATATTGGGACAAAGTAGGGCTAACTCTCGATAACGGCGATTGTAAGT
The DNA here is from genome assembly GCA_030686995.1 of Artemisia argyi. Classification (NCBI taxonomy): domain Eukaryota; kingdom Viridiplantae; phylum Streptophyta; class Magnoliopsida; order Asterales; family Asteraceae; genus Artemisia; species Artemisia argyi. The sequence continues at coordinate 159,474,004 of CM060704.1, read as the reverse complement.
TGCCATATCGGTACCTTTCACGTTATGGTTCCAGAACTCAATCTCCAGCTTCTTAATCTCATTCCTTGGGCAGTAAGTCTGAATCAGCAAAGACTTAAATTGCTCCCAAGTCATAGCATAAGCCACATCACTCCCAACCGAGTTACGGTAATTGTTCCACCAAGTTAAAGCTTCATCCTTGAAAGTAAAAGAAGCAAACTTTACCTTCGCATTCTCCGCACAACCACTGACGTTAAACACTGACTCAGTCTTCTCAATCCACCTAACCAAGTAAACCACTCCTTCAGTTCCACCAAACTCAATAGGTCCACAAATCTTAAACTCCTTGTAGTTACATCCGTTAGCACGAACAGGTGGAAATGTTCCAGCAGAGTTGTTGGAATGATTTGACTCAGCTAGTAGCTCAGCAACTCGTTGCTCCACAAGTTGATTGATCATTGCTTGATCCACAGTAGGTGCATTAAGTGGAACATGATCATTGTCTCCCTGAACATCAACATTTTGATTCCTGTTGTTGCGGTTAGTAGTGTCCAGGTTATCAGGAGTAGGGGTTTCAACATTTCGAGTAGGACGGCGTCCTCGACGACCAGGAGTAGTCGTTGCAGGTCCAGTTCTGGTAGCTCTAACAGGGTTTCTTCATGGGGCCATTGATCTGAAACATCATACAAGTTCGTGAGTCTCCGATTGAACTTATCATATGCTCAACAAGGATTAAATCAACGAAGCCAAGTCATGGAAAGAATATCAACAATACACCACAAGACATCAATAAGGCGCATAGGAACTCAATTTCCATAATATCCAACAACCACATAATACCATAAAATAATAACCATCAACCATACAATAAAGATCCAACATTGTTCCAACTACCGAAAACACAAAGATAACAATCGTTCCAACGAGACGAGTAATCAACGGAAAATACATCAAAATAAGATAACTAGCTTTTCTAACCGAACACTCCTCGGTTAAGAAAGCAACAAGATAACATAGCTCAAACGTCTAGCCACGCTGCTGGCGGAGGCTCCTCAACTCCTGTCTCAAGCCATCAAGATCTCTCCATAATGATCCTAACTCCACACTATGGGTGTCTCGGTCTCTCTTGAGGTCAGCCACCTCCTTCTCCAGCTCGGCATTCCTTTGCCATAGCTTGCGGTCGGCCTCTCGAGCTGTAACAAAACATCGCTGTAAACTATCGATATGCTCGTGAATCTCCATCAAAACTCTCCTCATCTCAGTAGTCCTGCCCACAACCACAGTCAAATCAACTCTCAGATCCGCTATGAACTCTCCAATAACCCTCTCAAGTCGATCAGATATACGTGCAACTCTCTCACCAAGATCTGTAATCTGAGTCCACAACCTACCAATCTCACCTAACTCTGCATGCTCAGCAGAGACCTCAGAAGGTGCATCCGACTCAACGGGACTACCAGGTGGCAACTCAAACAAAAACGGATGATCAGGTGAATCAGGCTCAATCGGATGTATAGGTGAATCAGGCTCCTCAGCCTGTGCTGGCGGCACAATCAAATCATCATCATCAGGCATCTCCTCCTCCTGAGGGTCATCTTCCTCCTCAGGGCCATCATCATCACCCTGCTCAGCCTCCTGAGGGTCATCAACCTCATCCTCACCCTCGTACTCCTCCTCCTCCTCATCGGAAGAGTACATCATCAATCGTCGTCTCCTAACAGGTGAACCATGTGGTGAAGGGGTAGGTGATCTAGGACGACGACGCAATGATGCAGGTGGCGCCTCAGACGGAAGAGAGTGAGCATCAATCTGTAAAGGTGGTGAAGTAGGGCGTACCGACATACGTGCCGTAGCTCGGTGGGCAAAACGTAGAGCCACACGAGCCAAAGCCTGATGAAGAGTAAGCTGCCTCGATGTACCAGGGAGCCCTAGAGAAGATGAGGGTCCCTGCGTAGATGCAGCAGGTGGTACTGAAGTAGAACCTGTCGGTGCCATAGTAGCTGAATGCATGGCAACCTGGTAAGGGTCATCAGGAGCCATGGTAAACTGTGCTGGCAATACCGGTGTAGTAAGAATATCCTCAACAACATCAGGCGTGTGGGAGGCCATAGTCTGTGACAACGGCGTAGGGTAGGTGTAAGTGTTTCAAAACAACTAAACCGCGAACTCAAAATACCATATCCAAAATCATCATATACTTCCAAATCATTTATAATCAAGAAAGATTTAAAATACCGCATTACTAAAACCATTCGCAAAACAATTAAGCCATATAATTCCTCAAAAACGCATATAATTCCTCAAAACGCCATCATATCACTAAATCAATGAACCTCAAAACCTCAAATCATCTCAAGAAATCCCAAATCTATAATCATCTCAATAATCTCATAATACCTCAATAATAAACAATGATGCTTCGGCTTGGCAGGCTGGCGGGCAATGGTCGAGGATCGTTTTCTATAAAAATCGGTTATAGTTTAGGTATCTATTTACCTAGTTCTCTATAACCTTGGCTCTGATACGAATCTGTAACACCCCCAAAATTTGGTACAGCAGAAGACTCAACAAGCTTTCAGGGTGCTACGGGGATTGGTATCCATTCAAAGTCATGAAAGAACGAGATAAAGTACATATAAGAAAAACACAACCAAACCGGGTTTTAAAGTTTACATTTATCCCAAAAATTATCCAAAGTAAGGCCCAAAAGAAATAAACATAGGTCCACAATAGTTATCAGAGTTTTAGAAAAATAGATCCATAACCGGTGCCATAGCCAAGCCTCCAATCCCAAGCATCCATAGAGCATCACTTAATTACCTGAGAAAACGTGCTAAAGTTAGCTTTCGCTGGTGAGATCATAGGTTTAAATTCATAATTCAATATAGTGGACATATACGCAAAACGCTTGCTAGCTAGACTAGGGCTCAATCATCCAACCAAAATAATCCAACCAAATCAAATCATCCCTATAGATGCACGCTATAGCTCAAATCAATCCAATCAATAGCTTACCTAGCTCAAGTCTAGGCCTCACTCTATAATCAATCAAATAGCTTACCTAGATCTAGTCTAGGCCTCGCTCAAATATCCAAATCAATATGTATGTGTAAGGATACGACATACCCAACATTCGTAAGGATACGACATGTTCAACCTACCTAGATCTAGTCTAGGCCTCGTTGTTTAGCTTACCTAGCTCTAGGCTAGGCCTCGCTCTATAACCAATCCAATAGCTTACCTAGTTCGGGACTAGGCCTCGCTCAACAACCAAATCAATAGCTTACATAGCTCATGTCTAGGCCTCGCTCTACCTAGTTCTATAAGCATAGCAAGTTTTGAAATCAAAAAGCGATAATAGTTCACATAAAACATTTGCACGTTTCTCACCCCAAGTATTGAAAACAAAGTTCAAGAGTAAAAGTGGGGCTATGACTCACCTCAAGTCCAGCAAATCCTCAAAAGAAACGATAGAAGAAAGACGTAAGTAATATCAAGCAACTCACATAACGGCGACTACAGACTCGGCACTTCCTAACAATATCAAACTCGTTCAGAAATCATTTCCTCAAAATCAAATATTCCCATTCCCGAACGTATTCCATTTAACTTTCCAAAAATATCCTTTTCTCGAATTAACTTCATATTAATTTGAAATTCGACGTTTGATATCCATATGGGTGAAGGGTCGACACAGCACAAACCAAAAAGCCAAAACGAACGAAATAATAAACCATCTATAGGTCTAATATTAGCCCAATATATTATTTAAATAATTATCGAAGCTTATCAAGTCCGTCGATTTGATAACCTCCCATATTTATTTACGTAATATATCGTTCCAAAATTATACCCAACCTAAAGCACATTGCACAAAAGATTCTATTTGGTATATATCGTAGTCCAATAAATTCCCTATATATATCGTTGAATCGGCCAAATTCCACGAGATACGTAGTAATTTATTACCCTAAAATATATACCACAACCTACGGGCGTAGTGGGATACGATGCCCATTAATATACTCATTTTATATCGTCAAATAACTCGATCTAATCCGTCGATTAAATAAGTCACTTGATATATAAAATGTTTATATTAATCGTCATATATCCGTGACAACACAAAAGTCACAATATAAAGCCCACTTGGACTTTAAAGAACCACAACTCGTATAACTCGATAAGTTTTTAAATTTATAAGAATCACGTTTTTAATTATTATTCTCCCGACTTAATATTTCGCCGTTATATATATGTATATAGTTATTATTTATAACAATATTCCGACATTTATTACACTATTTGCATAGTATAATAACTATCGTTATATTATTATACGTTTACTCGTGATCGTTTTATTATTAATATACGCATTTATATATATATATATATATATATATATATATATATATATATATATATATATATATATATATATATATATATATATATATAAATATACGTTTAACACGTCTATATACGTATATAAACGATTATATTCTTAATAATATTATTACGAGTATTATTTTTAATATCGACTTTTAAATATTTATCGAGTCATAGAATTTGGTCACATGTCCGAGTCATGACTCTCGGCTCATAGTCCAAATCCAAATATAAGAACCAAGCCAACATAAATAAATCAACTCCGTCCAAAATCAATCTCATATCCACATGCTACAACATGAGGGTCCGACTACGGCACCCGACTAATCCTATCTCCGTCATTCTAGTGACCGTCTCACAATCGGTCCTCATTATCACACCTCGTCAACACAACCTTACAATTCAAGTCCATTTCCGAGACCACAAGGCCTCGGCCTTGCCACACCTTTCGGCCCAAGTAAAAACACAACAACGACAACAACAATAATCCAACAACAAGGAGAACCACAAAAGTAACAAATACACGGGTCAAGACATCGAGTCAAATACGAACCGGAAGACCCACTTGGGTCTCGGTTCTCACTACGAGCCACGAAAACCAACCCCGAGACTTTGAGGGTCTCGGCTAAGCTCCAACAAATATCAAGCAAACCAAATGGACCATAGGGGTCACATTAAGCTCACCCGAGCCACAAAACAATAACCAATCGGACCCTTGAGGTTACTTTGAGCTCCAACGAGCTATGGCCACAACCAACGGACCCTTGAGGTCACGTTGGGCTCCAAATCTAACCAAGAATCATAACATCGAGACCACAAGGCCTCGGCCTAGCTCCAACGAGCCACAAATCTCCATTCAATCGAACCCAAATAAACAAATCCAAGAACCATAAGTTTGTGAGTCGACACCCAAGGATACCATCTTTATTTTTGTATCAAAACCCATTTTTAAAGCTTAAAATCCAAACCCAAATCAAAGATTGAAACCGGGTTTAACTCGGATTAGTCAAACCGACGCGTAAAAACGCGTTTCTCACCTTCAAAACAAGTGTAAACCAAGAAAAGTGGTGATGTGGTGGTGTATGGTGTTGTATGCAACGGAAAAACAAGAAACAAAAGGGGGGGGGTTTCTATTGAGCGCGTGTGGTACAACACACGAAAGAGGAGTGTGTGGGGAGTGTTTTGGTGGTGGTGGTGTGTGGTGGTGACCGGCGGTGGTGATGGTGTTGGTGATGCAGGTGGGCGGCGACAAGAGGGAGAGAAGAGGGAGTGAGGGAGGTGATAATATGAGGGTGAAAGGGTTAGGGGTAATATACCCGAATTTTACAACATTGGTCCCTCTAGTTCTCTTTTTCTAATATAAGCCACAATAACTTTGGCATTTAAGAAATGTTATTAATCGGTTTTCCCGTAACATGATTATTCGTTCCCAAAAATATTAAATGTCGCCAAACATATTCGTACACGTCGCCATAAATTTTCGAAAGACACTTCTCGAGTTATATAAATATAAAAACGTTCATTTAATAGATAACCGCGACCGTTATTCAAAAGATTTAATTTCGTTAGGTTATCCTAGTGCCGGAGTCAATGTAGTGCCAACCAATCATCTCAAAAAAAAATCATCACGAATGAACCAAACCAAACCATAAATAAATAATCAAATCCCATAAATAACGTACGATTAAAATCACATTCTAACTTTCATAAAATATCTCGTCACGATAAACTTTTCAAATATTCCAAAATTATAATTTTTAATGTAATGCGGGTTTAAAAACGGCTCCCTAATTTGCCAGTTGTCACAACCTAAAATGACAAAATGAACGATTTAGGGCAATATTTGATCAAATAAATTCGAATTCGGGCTTGAATGACCCGCTAAAAATGGTTCATTTTTTGCCTCATCAAATACCCTTACACTTGAGATTTGCTTGTCCTCAAGCAAATGCGCTTTTATTCTAATCAAAATACAAGCTAGGGGTCATTTAACATTAATATAAAAGTAATTACAATAAATAATCGTTCCACTAAAGACCAAAGACAAGCACGGAGGTCATATGCTAGCACCTCACAAATAGTGTTCAGATACTCACATCTCTCGGGTGTAATAAAGTATATATCAAAATATGGAAATGGAAAACATCTCTCACTACCTGTCTGTTAGCATTAAAAATATGTATTATGAAGTGATGGTCATTCTCATATTGTAACTTTGTGTCGTTTGTTAAGATTAGTAATAGTTTAGTCATTGGGCCTTGGACTTGGCAAGCTAATATGTCATGTGCTATGTTTCATAAGCCTTGTTATTTAATCATGTAACCAAGTCCAAGCCCAAGCCCATAGAAAGCCCATAGGGCATCTCATGTATCTTACTATTTAAACACCTCAAAGGCTCATTTGAGGTGTGTGCTTGTGTGTGTATTTGTGTGTGTTTCTCTTAATAAAGTTCCATATTTCATCTCTTTCTCTCTACACATACACGACATCTACAAGTCACCATCTTTCCATCTTTCTTCTTCTAATCTTCAATATTTGTGATAAAGTTGTGATATTTAAGGTCCTACAAGTGGTATCAGAGCTTAATTTTTTACGCCAACATCGCATGTGGACATTCTCTTCTAACTCCACTCTTAACCCCACTTTTACTTGTTCAAGCTTAATTTTTTATTTCTTCAATTCTTCCTTGTATATATTTTTTGAAAAACAAAATAAAAATTTGAAAAACCATCAAAAACAAAATACGAAAAATATAAAACCTTTAAAAAAAAAATACAAAAACATTAAAAAATAAAAAAAAATCCAAAAATATTCTTCTCACGACATGTCTCTCGTATAAATCAATATTCTGTACGTTTCTAGAAATATCATTCAACAATGATACGGACATGTACAGATGCTTGGTTCTTTTTAATGTTTTTCTAAAACATGTCGTTTCTCAAAATTTTCTTCACAATGGCTTTCGTATACTTCAGTACGAAACCCGTACGTTAAACGATGACTTCTGATTATTTTCAAATCAAGGACTCGTACGTTCAATGACGAACTCTTTTTCAAAAAGTTCGAGTCTAAACAAACGAAAAAGATTTCAAGCATAAACTCGTTTTCAAACAAAATCCTTGAGCACTTTTTCAAGATTGTTCAAAAGATTTCTCAAAATCTCTCAAAAAATTAGTGCTCAAGATAACTCCCTCTATACCCTTAATTGATTTTAAAATGTGCTATCATTAAGGGAGAGTACAAAAAGAAAAATGTTCCGATGTCATGCTACATCAAATCTGTCTTTCTCTCCAAAAAGCCTTTTATTAATCAGTTGATATCAAAAATATCACGCTATGCTATTTTTAAGGGGGAGAAGACATGATTAAAATGTGATCAAAGATGTTTAAAGTATTTGACTGAATCTCAGAAGAGCTCGACTCAGATAGTACCAATGAATTGACGAAGCTTAAAATGTCAGTAATCGAAAAGACTTGTCCTGGACGGGTAATAATTTCAAGCTAGTCCAACTAGTGATGTAAGCGTGTCTCGAATAGGACTTGTCTGAGTAGAATGTACCGTATCGAGAGACTTTCTTTGGACTTGACCAGGACGGGTAATAATTTCAAGCTAGTCTAACTAGTGATGTAAGCGTGTCTCGAATCGGTCATGTTCGCTGAAAGTGGATCAATTCAAAAAGTGCAAACTCCTCCCGCATGTGCAAATTTCTAAAAAATTCATGAGCACATGTGAAGGGGGAGTCCTTCAAAAGAAATGCAAAACTCTCAAAGTGGTAACAACAATGTGTTTTACTATCATAAACACTTTGAGAGATTTTCAAATGAATGGTTTTATGGCAACAATAGGATAGTCATGGAGTTATAAGGTGACTAAGGTTAGGGAAAACCGTCCTATGATCTGCCAGAGCCGGAGGGATCTACCCAAGGACAATTCCAATAGATTAGAATTAGAAGTCCTTAGGTATGATTGAAAAAAGGAGAAAATGAGAAAGGAGAAAGAAGGGGTTGAAGAATTAAAAAGAAAAGTTATGAAAAAGGGTGAAAAGAAATAGCCCTCCAAATGTTCAACCTTAGGGCAGACACCGGGTACAATTCATATGCTACTGGTTGTTACTAAGGTGACACCGGTATTGAATATAAAGACGTCATGGACCCAGTGACGCACTGCACTAAACCTTCTTAACCACTCAAGTTCTCTTAAAAGAGCTTGTTTCATTCTCACGTGGAACCGGTGTAATCTATCGACTTGTCTCTTAGAGATGGTTGATATTGAAGCAGGAGACCTCTCCCTAATCTCCGCATAGGAAACCAAATGTGCACTTATCGAGTCTAGAGCCCCGAGATTCAACAAAAGATCTCATAGGAACACATGATATTTCTACACTGGTTGTTCATCATTAAGGACGCCAGATGTAAACTTAAGAGTCCTACGCAGATCTTAGCTATCTGCCAGAACATTTATGAGAGGATTCACTTTTGTGATTCTCGGTGATTGAATGGAAATTCCTGCCAGGGTCAACATCAAGCAACCCTGACAGCAGGCCACTTCGGTAATTCTTTATGGGTTACGCTTAGTGTTCATGGTGGTTCCATTACGGTCTACAGTCGTGGAGTGATCCCCAGCGACTCACCCAGTCATTGAGCTACTTAGTAGGTCTTGTAAGCTCTCTCGAGAGTATCTGACATGGGAACGGCCTTGGTAAGGATTAGAAGGAGTCTTCACACTATGCTGTTGACGATCTCTAACTCTTATCTGTAAGTACCGGATGTTTTATTGCTAACTGTTTATATGCAGGGACACTTCATCTCCATGGCAACAGATTCCACGTGCTCATACATACATCTGGAAGTTAAAGAAAGCTCCCTCAAAGATCTATACAACACAAAGTTCAAAGAAAGATTCTACGCCAAAAAGAAGAATCTACAAAGTGTAAAGACTAAAGATCAAAGTGAAAGAAAGGGAACTACGTGCATATGAATATCAAAATCCAAAGATGTATGAGCATGTTGGAATGGCAAACAACCACCACAGACGCAGAAGTGACGAATGGCAGATAACTCCACATCACAAAGGAACAAAGAACGATGAAAATCAGTTATTGAAGATCACAAAGCATGAAGGAACAAAGACTAAAGACTATTCTACAACGACATACAAAGTTGAAGACAAAGAACACGGAAGACCCACTCACGTGGAGCATCACTCGAATGACCACCCCTTAGGGGGAGATTGTTAGCATTAAAAATATGTATTATGAAGTGATGGTCATTCTCATATTGTAACTTTGTGTCGTTTGTTAAGATTAGTAATAGTTTAGTCATTGGGCCTTGGACTTGGCAAGCTAATATGTCATGTGCTATGTTTCATAAGCCTTGTTATTTAATCATGTAACCAAGTCCAAGCCCAAGCCCATAGAAAGCCCATAGGGCATCTCATGTATCTTACTATTTAAACACCTCAAAGGCTCATTTGAGGTGTGTGCTTGTGTGTGTATTTGTGTGTGTTTCTCTTAATAAAGTTCCATATTTCATCTCTTTCTCTCTACACATACACGACATCTACAAGTCACCATCTTTCCATCTTTCTTCTTTTAATCTTCAATATTTGTGATAAAGTTGTGATATTTAAGGTCCTACACTGTCATAGCACAATAGATTACCATAGGCTTGGGAAAGGATCAAACCTCCACCACTTGGCGTAAGCACCTAGGATAAACTATCAAAGATGACTTTCAAAGGGTTATAATGTTAGGTGTAGGGATATGGAATACACGGTTTTGTTGGATAAAGGCAATCTTTACTGGTGGCGAGTTAATCATCTTGGTTAATTACATGTACAATATGGCGTTGCTAAGCTAAGACTACACTCGACTTAAGCTAATAAATCAAAAATAACAAAAACTTAAAATAAACATAAAATGAAACGGGATGGTAGTCCGTATGTTTTTTTTCTCTCTCTCTCTCTCTCTCTCTCTTTTTTCTATTTTTGTTTCTTTTTCTTAATTTTTTGATTTTTTTTTTTTGCATACACTCTTACCCTACCATCCAAAATAATACATCATAGGGAATGTACATTCCCCTTACACTTGAATTTTTACATACTTTACAATAAACTAATCTAAAGACTCGAATCAAGATAATCAAAACACTTGGAGTACTTTTAAGATTAACGCACATATGGGGGTAATAAATGATGTTCTTCCCCATTACTCCATAACACAAGTACTTTACCCATGAGTCCCAATCGTCCCAAAACAATATGTACAAGGATATGAGCTAACTTAGCAACCATGTAACCAATTAGATAATTAACTAAGGGTTTAAACAAATAACAATAATGCACTAAAGATGAGTGCATACACGGAAGGCTAAGGTGATTTGGTTGTACATTTAAGTGGGTTGTAACAAATTATTCCTTTTAGTAAGATGCTTAAAGTTAGAAACAAAAAGATAAGCTCGGAGGGTGTACTAGAGGTTTCGTGTACTAAAAATGAGTACAACGCTAACGTGTGGGAAAATTAATTGACTTTACTAGCCAAGTAATATGACTTAAATGGTCAAGTAATTATGATACGGGTTTAACACAAGGGTGATCCTAATGCCTCTTATCATGTAGTAAATCCTACTACACGAATGTAGTCTCACTAGCGGTCTCGGGATGCATCACTAACGCAAGTTCTAGAATCTTAATGCTACCGGTACACTCATAAGAACTAATAATAAATGCTTTTCCTATCAAATCTAAAGGCGAACATCACATATTTAGGTGGAAAATTTTTTTGAATAGTACGGTTTTGTGCTAGTCATACAATTCATATGCATGAGACGCTTGCTAAGGCTAAAGTTTCACTCCTAAATGTTGAAAAAATTTTAAATTTGGCGCTAAAATTACACTAATAAGTATTTCTCATAGTTTTATTACACACCTACCATCAAACAAAAAAACTCAAGTGAAAGTGTATCTAATAAGGTATCATTATTTACTCTCCCCTTACACTTAGGATGAACATTGTCCCCAATGTTCAATTAAAGAATGTAAAAGTGAAACAGGTAAAAGAATGAAATCAAATACTCCCCTGATTCGTTCGGTGTGGATAGTGTGGTAACAAGGTTAGATCTTCCTCCAAGAAAATGAACAATCAAAGCTTCCCTTCCAGAAAAATAAATCATCTTCTTGTCATACATAACCTGTTAAACCTGAGAAAACAAACAAGGCAACCTCGCGTAAAATCGGCGGCAATCTATATATACTAACAAATCCTAGAAAACAATGTAAGATATAATGCTTGTGGAATGAATGTTTGCAGATTTCCTAGAGTTTATAAAACTAAAGAATTAACAAAAACTTCAAGACTCCGTGAGAAAAACAAAACTAGCAAAATTTCCAGAATTTTACACATGACGCCGTCAAGAATTAATTCCTGACGCCGTCAGAAGTGACCTGCAGAAATCTTTACGTTAAGTTTCCGGAAAATTTCTGGAAAACCTAATGTTCTACTTCTTGGAAAATCCTGCAAAACATCATTATGACTCGATACAAGCATTTGACTCAAACAAATACTAATACACATGTCCATTTAATATTGTGGAGAATCATGATCAATTTTGTTCTTAAAACATATTTGGGGTTTCCCCTTACACTTATCATTTGTGAAATACCTTTGTATGAAGTTAAGACGAAGTCAAACGACAACATAAAGCATTTTCATAATTTTAGTTTTGAAACATGATCTACCAACAATAAAATAAAGCATGCATACGGAAGCAAATAACAATCAAACAAAATAAAATCACACAAAACATGGGTTGCCTCCCAAGAAGCGCTTTTCTTTATTTTACGAGTCTTGTAGCTAGACTCAAGGTCATGGGCAATTACGTGACCTCATCGTTGGACTCATTCTCTAGGTCATCTCCAATATTAGTTTTGTATTCCGAACCTAGTTGCAAGCATTCTTTGTAGAAACCAAGTATTCTATTCATGACATATTCTACTCCTCTACGTCTATCCTCATCATTCCTATAGTAAACCGCTTGCTTGTGTTCCTTTTTTAGGTTTGATAGGAGGCGGTATTGTTCAATCTTATAGGGCATTTGGTAAGCAATCTCATCATTCTCTTCCTTGAATCTAACTATCCCTAGGGTCGGATCATAACTCATCTTAGAGACCTCAACAAATGGTTTTCCGAACACTACTTGACTAAGGCAGAATCTATTACTGGACGAGTATCCTCCACTATCACAAAGTCGGTAACGTAAGTGAAGTTTCCTACAAATACATGCAATCTTTTCACTCTTCCAACAAAATTACTTATCAAATTCTTGTTGGGCATCATCCTATAACCTATTTGCTTCTTCATTACCCAATTATAATAAGTCCTAGTCATGATGTTTATAGGGGACCTAGGATCGATATAAGCTTTCCATACATGCATATGCCCAATGTTGCATGGTATGTTGATGTTAGAGGGATCACCTACTTTAATAAGGGGTGAACCAAGGATATATGGTGTCTCGGGATCATCGAATAAATCCTTGTGATATTCCCGTTCTTCCTTGGTGGGCAACTTATCAAAGTATTCTTCTACGTTTTCTACTTCCTCTAACTTTTCTCCCTTCTCAACCTCCTTAATCTCATCCCTAATCTCGGTTTCTATTCCAACTTCATCCTTGTCACTCTCTTCTATCTCCTTATCTTTTGGCTTAATAGTGACAACATTGACAAAGTGGACGTGTTTGGATGACGAGGGGTCCTTAATTTGGATTCCGCTATTGGCGTCCCCAGTGTCCTTCCTAGGTGTAGCTAGCACTTGGTTGTTGAGGGCTTTCAACAAGTTGTCAATCTTATTGGTAATCTCCGTTTTTTGTTGATTGAATTCGGTTTCAAACTCAGCTATGCGAGCTTCTTAAGATGCCATAAACTTGGACATCAATCCTTCAAGATTATTGGTAGTACCATAGTTGTTGGAAGGATTGTTGTTGAAAGTACGGTTAGAGGGTGGACCGTTTGGTTGGTAACGATTAGGCGGATTGGAAGAATTGTTTTGGTTTTGTTTCCACCTAAGCTTCGGGTGATTTTTCCAAGAAGGGTTGTAGGAATCACCGTAAGGGTTTGGCTCGGGTTTGAAAGTGTACCACTTGTCTCCCGCTTCGTCGGTACACGAGGATGCGTAGTCCGCAAAAGATGTTCTGGGGAGTTCCACGCAATCACAAGTGTCATGGGGACCACTACATAATTCGCATCAAGAAGTGATTTTGTTCACTTGGCTTGAAGGCTTAGGAGCTTCGTATGATTTCATGAGAAACTTGACTTGGTCCTCAAGTTCCATGATCCTACAATCGGGAGTGCTAGAATTGTTCGAAGGCAAAGAGATTGCCTTGACCGTTTTGTTCAAATCACAGGGATCAACCCAACTTTCATTGTCATAGAGAGCAAGATCTTCTATGAGTTCCCATGATTCTTCCGCACTTAGATCACGTAGCTTGCCACCGGCCGATTGGTCAATGGTTCGCCTTGTGGAGAGATCGATATGGTCATAGAAGATTTGGACTTGGAGCCAAAGATCTATGCCATGATGAGGGACTTTTTGGAGTAAGTCCTTGAAATGAGTCCATGCTTCATATAGAGTTTCACCTTGACGTTGTTGGAACATCAAGATATCATTTCTAAGCTTGGTAGTTCTCCCCGGTGGGAAAAATTAAGCAAGGAAACGAGTGGTGAGATCATCCCATGAGGTGATGGATCCCACGGGTAAACTTTCAACCCATTGACTAGCTTGATCACGTTGAGAGAATTGGAATAGGCATAATCGAGTCGACTCTCTAGTTGTAACATCAAGGTCTATAGAATCTACGAATTTAAGGAAATCCTTGAGATGTTGATTAGGATCTTCGGAACGAAGTCCATGTAATGCACATCCGCTTTGCACCAACCGGATGGTGTCGGATCGCAAGGGGGACACATTGGCTCCTTGAGTAACCTCAATAGTGTTTCGATAGCCTTGGTGGCTAGGACGGGGATACTCTCCTAGGGTTCGGGGCCTAAGTGGTTGGTTTGCTAGTGGTGGGTTTTGTGGGTGGTTTTGTTGTGGTGGCTTGATGGGTTCAAAGATGTTACCACCTTCCATGATGTCGGATGGTAAAGATTACGAACAAAGACACGAAGAAATAAGATAGACGAAAGAAAACCTAAAAATAAAAATAAAATCTTACTAGAAAGGAATCTAGCAAGTAGACCTAATAAAAAGAAATCCTAACCAAGACAATAACTATTCCCCGGGCTGCGGCGCCAAAAACTTGATAGGTGAGAATCGCACCAGGCTTTACCTCTCGAAGGATCTCGAGAAGCTTACAACCCCCACCAGGCAGTGTACCTGATCGTTGTAGTATAGTATAGTGACAAGTACCGGGGGATTGATCGTTCAACACAGGAATAGTGTCACTAGGATTAGAAAGTCTAAAAACTAGGTCTAGAGGTGAGGGATGATTCTTTTTGTATTTTTTTATATTTTTATAAAGTAAATAAAAATCTCGGTTTTTGGAAGAGTGGGCGGAATTAGTTGCTAATCAATAAACCCAATAACTAAGATGCAATCAAAATAAAATAATAAAAATGAAATGAAATCTAATTAAGCTAGTGGTGTGATCAATAATAGGGAGAGTTGTGTTTACTTAGGTTTCATTACTCCCTAGATATCTTTTACAGGTTGATAGTTTGTTACAATTGCGTGGATGACGGGTCGTATTCCTTAATACTAGTCGTAGGGGCGTGTACAATATTCCATAACTCTATAGGATTCTACTTCACTCCTATGTCGAGCCGTTAGAAGCTCCTAACATGGGATCATTAGAATTCTCCTACGCATTAAATACAACCAAAAATCATTGTACACCTCTGATCATGTTTCTTAAGACGTTCAAGCATGTCACCAATGGAAGTCTGCCAGTTTTCTTAAGCCTAACATCGAATACAATCATCCGTAACAACTGTAAACAAACAATCAACCCATAATTAACATCTAGGTTTCACTACATCTAAGCAAACACACAAGAGATCTAGCCAAGCATGTTAAATTCAAGACAAGCATAAGATATATTCAAACAACACATAGACATATTGAATGAATTGAAAGAGTACTTTTCTCAATTGAACATGAAAGGTTTCAAAGGGTAAAAACACTTGAAAAACCTATAATATTTGGACTAGGGTTTCTCTCCAAAGTTACACCCTACTTGTTCCTCTCTAATGAATGAAAATTGCAAAACTATATATAGATTTTACATGGTGACGGTGTCAAGAAGGAAATTCTGACGCCGTCAACTCGCCGCCCATAATGAAATCGGATTGCCTAGATCCACTTTTGACGCCGTCATGTGCAATTCTACTCTGGGTCGTCACTCTTATTTGGACCATGACGGCCTATGGTGACGCCGTCATGTCCATAGTGCAAAACTCTTCTGGATCATCACGGACTTTATCCACTTTCACCTCTTGTATTACTCTTGACGCTGTCACTTGATAACTTTTGACACCATCAGGTACTGTTCCCTGCAAGGAAAATTAAGACTTTGCCGTTTTCTTCACTTTTATGCTCCAAAAACGTCCAAAATGCTTCCTCTTTCAGATTTCACTCCAAAAGTACCTAAAATGACAAAAGGAATGATTTAGGGCAATATTTGATCAAATAAATTCGAATTTGGGCTTAAATGACCCCCTAAAAACGGTTCATTTTTCGACTCATCCAATACCATTACACTTGAGATTTGCTTGTCCTCAAGCAAATGCGCTTTTATTCTAATCAAAATACAAGTTATGGGTCATTTAACACTAATATAAAAGAAATTACAACAAATAATCGTTCCACTAAAGACCAAAGACAAGCACGGAGGTCATATACTAGCACCTCACAAATAGTGTTTAGATACTCACATCTCTCGGGTACTAGCGTGTTTTGCGACAACTCACTAAGATAGGCAAGAAAATTCCTCCTCCAATGGCCCACTTGATTACAATGATGGCAGGCCATGTCCTTAACAGGGTGGTCCTTCTTTGATGAAGGAGGAACCTTTTGTTTGGGAACATAGGCGAGCTTAGCTTTGCCATTATTTTGATTCTTGGCCTTAGCAGCAAATTGCGGTTTCTTATTATTTTTGTTCTTCTGGATTCTCCTTGCTTTGATCGCAAGTACATCATGGGTAACATCTTTCTTAGGAAGCCCTATTTTCTTGTAACTTGAGCATGGCATTCAACTCATTTACTGTCTTCCCCATGCCATGCATATTGCAGTTTTGCGCAAAGCCTTTATACTCCATGAATAGAGAGGTAAGAATCAAGCTCACTATAAGGGCTAATGACATGGGGTGACCAAATTGCTCTGATTTACCTATATAGCTTTTCATCTTTAGAACACACAAATTAACAGATTAACCTTCTTCTTTTTTGCAAGCGTGAAAAGCGTTCACGGTCTCAAGAAGTTCTTGCTTTGCTTGTTGTGAAAATATAGTTTTAAACTCCTGAAGCATGTCATATGCACCAAAGTGCTCCATATGCTTATGAAGTCCCGAAGTCATGCTTACGAGCATAAGACAATATATTTCCTTGGATGCCATAACCCAACAAGTGTTAGCAGGAAGTTTATCAACATTAATCGACTATCGAGGAGCAGCAGGTATGGGATGCTCCAAATAGTATTCTTTATCCTTGACTGTGAGGACATTTGATGAGGCGAAAAGTGAACCACTTTTAAGGGGTTATTTAAGCCCGAATTCGAGATTATTCGATCAATTATTGCCCTAAATTATTCCTTTTGTCATTTTAGGTACTTTTGGAGAGAAATTTGGAAAAGGAAGCATTTTGGACGTTTTTGGAGCATAAAAGTGAAGAAAAAGGCAAAGTCTTAATTTTCCTTGCTGGGAACAGTACCGGACGGCGTTACAACTTCCTTAATGACGGCGTCAAGAGTTACAAAAAAGGTGGATGTGGAAAATATACGTGACGATCCAGAGGATTTTTAACTATAGGACCTGACGGCGTCACCAAGGCCGTCATGGTCCAAGTATTAGTGATGGCCCAGAAGAAAATCCTTCATGACGGCGTCCCAAGCAGATCTAGGCAATACGATATCATTATGACGGCGAGTTGACGGCGCACAACTTAACACATGACGTTGTCACCCTGTAAAATCTATATATAGTTTTCCAAATTTCATTCATTAGGGTGCAACTTTGAGGGAAAACCCTAGGCCAAATTTTACAGCTTTTTCAAGGGTTCCAACCCTTTGAATCTTTCATGTTCAATTAAAGATAAGTACTCTTTCAAATCATTCAATATGTCTATGTGTTGTTTGATTATATCTTACGCTTGTCTTCAATTTAATATGCTAGGCTAGATTTCTTTTGTGTTTGCTTAGATGTAGTGAAACCTAGATGTTAATTATGGGTTGATTGTTTGTTTATAGTTGTTACGGATGATTGTATTCGATGTTAGGCTTAAGAAAACTGGCAGACTTCCATTGGTAACTTGCTTGAACGTCTTAAGAAACATGATCGGAGGTGTACTACGATATTTGGTTGTATTTAATGCGTAGGAGAATCCTAATGATCCCATGTTAGGAGCTTCTAGCGGCTCAACATAAGAGTGAAGTAGGATCCTATAGAGTTAGGGAATATTGTACACGGCCCTACGACTAGTATTAAGGAATATGACCCGTCATCCATGCTATTGTAACAAGCTATCAACCTGTAAAAGATATCTAGGGAGTAATGAAACCTAAGTAAACACAACTTTCCTCATCACTGTTTCCACCAAATTAGTATAATTAGTTTTATTTTCATTTCTGTTATTTTATTTTGATTGCATCTTAGTTTATTGGGTTAGTTGGCTAGCAACTAATTCCGCCCACTCTTCCAAAACCTGAGATTTTAATTGCTTTTTATAAAACATAAAAATACAAAAAGAATCATCCCTCACCTCTAGACCTAGTTTAGGAGGCTTTCTAATCCTAGCAACACTATTCCTGAGTTGAACAATCAATCCCCCAGTACTTGTCACTATACTATACTACAACGATCAGGTGCACTGCCTGGTGGGGATTGTAAGCTTCTCGAGATCCCTTGAGAGGTAAAACCTGGTGCGATCCCCACGTATCAAGTTTTTGGTGCCGCAGCCCGGGGAATAGTTATTGTCTAGGTTAGGATTTCTTTTTATTAGGTCTACTTGCTAGATTCCTTTCTAGTAAGATTTTATTTTTATTTTTAGGTTTTCTTTAGTCTATCTCATTTCTTCGTGTCTTTGTTCGTAACCTTTACCATCCGACATCATGGAAGGTGGTAACCTCTTTGAACCCATCAACCCACTACAACAAAACCACCCACAAAACCCACCACTAGCAAACCAACCTCTTAGGCCCCGAACCTTAGGAGAGTATTCCCGTCCTAGCCTCCAATGCTATCAAAACACTATTGAGCTCACTCAAGGAGCCAATGTGTCCCCCTTGCGATCCGACACCATCCGGTTGGTGCAAAGCGGATGTCCATTCCATGGACTTCGTTCCGAAGATCCTGACCAACATCTCAAGGATTTCCTTAAAATTGTTGATTTCATAGACCTTGATCTCTCCACAAGGCGAACCATTGACCAATCGGCCGATGGCAAGCTACGTGATCTAAGTGCGGAAGAATCATGGGAACTCATAGAAGATCTTGCTCTCTATGACAACGAAAGTTGGAATGATCCCCGTGATTTGAACAAAATGGTCAAGGCAATATCTTTGCCTTCGAACAATTCTAGGACTCCCGACCGTAGGATCATGGAACTTGAGTACCAAGTCAAGTTTTTCATGAAATCTTACGAAGCTCTTAAGCTTTCAAGCCAAGTGAACAAAATCACTTCTTCATGCGAATTATGTAGTGGTCCCCATGACACTCGTGATTGCGTGGAACTCCCCGGACAAGCTTTTCCGGATTACGCATCCTCACGTACCGACGAAGCGGGAGACAAGTGGTACACTTTTAAACCCGAGCCAAACCCTTACGGTGATTCCTACAACCCTTCTTGGAAAAATCACCCGAATCTTAGGTGGAAACAAAACCAAAACATGCCCCAAAACAATCCTTCCAATCCACCTTATCGTTACCAACCAAACGGTCCACCCTCTAACCGTACTTTCAACAACAATCCTTCCAATAACTATGGTAGTACCAATAATTTTGAAGGATTGATGTCCAAGTTTATGGCATCTCAAGAAGCTCGTATAGCTAAGTTTGAAACACAATTCAATCAACAACAAACGGAGATGACCAATAAGATTGACAACTTGTTGAAAGCCCTCAACAACCAAGTACTAACTACACCTAGGAAAGACACTAGGGACACTAATAGCAGAATCCAAATTAAGGACCCCTCATCATCCAAACACGTCCACTTTATCAATGTTGTCACCATTAAGCCGATAGATAAGAATATGGAAGAAAGTGACAAGGATGAAGTTGGAATAGAAACCAGGACTAGAGATGAGATTAAGAAAGTTGAGGATATTAAGGAAGAAAAGTTAGAGGAAGTAGAAAACATAGAAGAATACTTTGATAGGTTACCCACCAAGGAAGAACAGGAATATCACAAGGATTTATTCGATGATCCTGAGACACCATACATCCTTGGTTCGCCCCTTATTAAAGTAGGTGACCCCTCTAACATCAACATAGCATGCAACATTGGGCATATGCATGTGTGGAAAGCTTATATCGATCCTAGGTCTCCTATTAACATCATGACTAGGACCTATTATAATTGGGTAATGAAGAAGCAACTTGGGTATAGGATGATGCCCGACACAATTAGGATGAGCAACTTTGTAGGAAGAGTGAAAGGATTGCATGTCTTTGTAGGAAACTTCACTTATGTTACCGACTTTGTGATAGTAGAGGAAACTCGTCCGATAATAGATGATTGCCTAAGTCAAGTAGTGTTCGGAAAACCATTTGTTGAGGCTTCTAAGATGAGTTATGATCCGTCCCTAGGGATAGTTAGATTCAAGGAAGAGAACGATGAGACTGCTTACCAAATGCCCTATAAGATTGAACAATACCGCCTTCTATCAAACATAGAATAGGAACACAAGCAAGCGGTTTACTATAGGAATGATGAGGATAGACGTAGAGGGCTATATTATGTCATGAATAAAATACTTGGTTTCTACAAGGAATGTTTACTACTAGGTTCGGAATACAAAACTAAGATTGGAGACGACCTAGAGAATGAAACCAACGATGAGGTCACGTAATTGCCCGTGACCTTGAGTCTAGCTACAAGACTCGTAAATAAAGAAAAACGCTTCTTGGGAGGCAACCCATGTTTTGTGTGATTTTTAAATTGTTTAAGTGTTGTTTGTTTCCGTATGCATGCTTTATTTTTATTGTTGGTAGATCATATTTCAAAATAAAATTGTGAAAATGCTTTATTTTGTTGTTTAACTTCGTCTTAACTTCATATAAAGGTATTTTGCAAAAGCTAAGTGTAAGGGGAAACCCCAAATTTGTTTTTAAGAACGAAATTGATCTTGCTTCGCCACAATATTATATGAACATGTGTATTAGTACTTGTTAGAGTCAAATGCTTGTATCGAGTCATAATGATGTTTTGCAGGATTTTCCAGGAAGTAGGACATAAGTTTTTCCAGAAATTTTCCAGAAACTTAACGTAAATAATTCTGCAGGTCACTTCTGACGGCGTCAGGAGTTAACTCCTGACGGCATCACGTGTAAAATTCTGGAAATTTTGCGAGTTCTGTTTTTCTAATGGAGTCTTAAAGTTTTTGTTAATTCTTTAGTTTTATAAACTCCAGGAAATCTGCAAACATTCATTCCAGAAGCATTATATCTTAAATTGTTTTCTAGGATTTGTTAGTATATATAGATTGCTGCCGATTTTATGCGAGGTTGCCTTGTTTGTTTTCTCAGGTTTAACAGGTTATATATGACAAGAAGATGATTTATTTTCTGGAAGGGAAGCTTTGAATATTCATTTTCTTGGAGGAAGATCTAACCTCGTTACCACACTATCCACACAGAACGAATCAGGGGAGTATTTGCTTTCATTCTTTTACTAAGGGTATGTGTGTAATAAAACTAAGAGAAATACTTGTTAGTGTAATTTTAGCGCCAAATTTAAAATTTTTTACAACATTTAGGAGTGAAACTTTAGCCTTAGCAAGCATCTCATGGATAGGAGTTATATGACTAGCACAAAACCGTACCATTCAGAAAAAATTTCAACCCAAATATGTGAGGTTCGCCTTTAGATTTGATAGGAAAAACATTCATTATTAGTGCTTATGAATGTACCGGTAGCATTTAGATTCTAGAACTTGCGTTAGTGATGCTTCCCGAGGCCGCTAGTGAGACTACATTCGTGTGGTAGGATTTACTACATGATAAGAGGCATTAGGATCACCCTTGTGTTAAACCTGTATCATAATTACTTGACCATTTAAGTCATATCACTTGACTAGTAAAGTTAATTAATTTTTCCCACCTTAGCGATGTACTCATTTTAGTACACGAAACCCCTAGTACACCCCTCCGAGCCTATCTTTTCGTTTCTAACTTTATTCATCTTACTTAAAGGAAGAATTTGTTACAACCCACCCAAATGTGCAACCAAATCGCCTTAGCCTTCCGTGTATGCACTCATCTGTAGTGCATTATTGTTATATGTTTAAACCCTTAGTTAATTATCTAATTGATTACATGGTTGCTAAGTCGAGTCATATCTTGTACATATTGTTTTGGGACGATTGGGACTCATGGGTAAAATAATGTGTTATGGAGTAATGGGGAAGAACATCATATATTACCCCCATATGTGCGTTAACCTTAAAAGTACTCAAAGTGTTTTGATTATCTTGATTCGAGTCATTAGATTAGTTTATTGTAAAGTATGTAAAAATTCAAGTATAAGGGGAATGTACATTCCCTATGATGTATTATTTTGGATGGTAGGGTAAGAGTGTATGCAAAAAAAAATAATAATAATAAAAAATAATAATAATTAATTAAGAAAAAGAAAAAGAAAAAGAAAAAAAATAGAAAAAGAAAAGAGAAAAAAACATACGGACTACCATCCCGTTTCATTCTATGTTTATTTTATGTTTTTGTTATTTTTGATTCATTAGCTTACGTCGAGTCTAGTCATGGCTTAGCAACGCCATATTGTACATGTAATTAACCAAGATGATTAACACGCCACCAGTAAATATTGCCTTTATCCAACAAAATCGTGTTTTCCATATCCCTACACCTAACGTTATAACCCTTTGAAAGACCTCTTTGATAGTTTATCCTATGTGCTTGATGTAAGTTTTAAATTTATAAGGGTGAATTACCAAATCTAGAAACAACACATACAAGCAAGTGTACTCGTCTGTTATAGCAAGATATGATGGTAATTCGGGATCGTTCGCAGGGATTTATGAGTGAATCAAAATATAAGTCTAAAAGTAAATCTCTAATGTATGCAAATAAGATAATAAGCAAATTCAATAATTTAAAAACTACACTTGTTTAGACTAGTTTTCTACTTAATGACACACATGATTGCGATAACTTTTGATAACATGTTGGTTGTGATAATTAGATGGTGGTCTAATCTATTGTTTCTACAAGTTAAACCTTCGTCAAGATTTTAGTTCATAAAAACAAGCTTTAGGTGTAAACCAATCAGTTCAAGATCCATCCAAAGTTCATAAGGTATGGTGAATATCTTAAACACAATAACAAACTCTTATTACAAATCAAATACTCTTAGGAAATGGTCATTACAAAAGGTAACCCATTAATAGACATAAAGGTTACAATTGTTTATAAACATCTAAACTTTCGTCCAACTAAAGGTTTACAAACAATCCGATTTGATGTTATAAAAGCATTCTCATTACAATCATACTTCTTGTTTCTTTGTTTAGTCAAGAATAATTATGGTGAAAAACAATCATTCATAGACAAATGATTATAACTAGTTGAATAATAACAAATCTTTCGACCCTTGAAACTATTATCAATTAGTTAACCTTGGCTTAACAAATGTCACGATGAAACTTAAGGTACAATTGGTTCTTAGGATTGACTTGAAATTGAATTAAAACATGTTATCACAATCATAACTATCACTAAGCATAAAACATCATCAAAACAAGTGTAAAAAGACTACTAGCCACTCATGGTAAACATGCAAATAAACTCAGAATATTTAACATTAGAATCCATGCTTTTAAGTCTTACAATGCTTTGGAATTGATAACAAATGACAAGGTATTGATAACCTAAGTATTGGTGATGATTTCTTGAGATTTTTGGCCTCCAAATATTGCTTCCTTGGTCTTCCAAAGTTCCTGGTTCTTTCTGCACGAATTTTCCTTCTTTGAGAGCTAGATGATGATAATAATTGAGAGTAGTAATGTGTATAAATGATCTCTTCAATTGTGTCTTCAATTGTGTACTCTTGGGGTTCTTTTAGGCTTGTCAAATACTCCTAGTAATGAATAGGGACTTAAATGTTTGACCTTGGACAATAAGACACTAAGAAGGGCCTAGAATAATGGGACAAAAGACCAAGATTCGTGCACAAAAAGTTGGTATAAACAGGCAGTATGACCATCCGATCGGTTGCGGGTTGATACCGATCGGATGGTTATGGTAATTGTGGCTATCCGATCAGTTATACTCCAACTGATCGGATGGTAAGTTCTGGTTGCTTTGGACTTTGACTTTTCCTTGTGTAGTTCTTTTTGCACTATCCAAACTTGATTAACTCTGAACTTGGAACTTTGAGATGACAAAACTTAGGTTCTCCTTATGAAATGCGTCAGAGATTGGACTTTTGAACTTGGGAATCTTCGTGTAATCGCAATACTTCATTTTCTTCACTTTTTCTCCATTTTTCCTACATTTGGCTACATATGCTACAAAAACATACTTTGATACGATTTAGTGGCAAAAGCATATAAAAACAACCAAATAACATACACAAAAACACTAATAACGCTTATAAAAACATGTTAACTTTGAGCGTCATCAGTGCATACGCCAAGTGGTGGAGGTTTGATCCTTTCTCAAGCCTATGGTAATCTATTTTGCTATGACAGATAGTGAGAGATGTTTTCCATTTCCATATTGTGGTATATACTTTATTACACCCGAGAGATGTGAGTATCTAAACACTATTTGTGACGTGCTAGTGTATGACCTCCGTGCTTGTCTTTGGTCTTTAGTGGAACGATTATTTGTTGTAATTACTTTTATATTAGTGTTAAATGACCCCTAACTTGTATTTTGATTAGAATAAAAGCGCATTTGCTTGAGGACAAGCAAATCTCAAGTGTAAGGGTATTTGATGAGGCGAAAAGTGAACCACTTTTAAGGGGTTATTTAAGCCCGAATTCGAGATTATTCGATCAATTATTGCCCTAAATCGTTCCTTTTGTCATTTTAGGTACTTTTGGAGAGAAATTTGGAAAAGGATGCATTTTGGACGTTTTTGGAGCATAAAAGTGAAGAAAACGGCAAAGTCTTAATTTTCCTTGCTGGGAACAGTACCTGACGGCATCACAACTTCCTTAATGATGGCGTCAAGAGTTACAAAAGAGGTGGACGTGGAAAATACACGTGACGGTCCAGAGGGTTTTTAACTATAGGACCTGATGGCGTCACCAAGGCAGTCATGGTCCAAGTATTAGTGACGGCCCAGAAGAAAATCCTACATGACGGTGTCACAAGCAGATCTAGGTAATACGATTTCATTATGGCGGCGAGTTGACTGCGTCACAACTTAACACATGACGCCGTCACCCTGTAAAATCTATATATAGTTTTCCAAATTTCATTCATTAGGGTGCAACTTTGAGGGAAAAAACCCTAGGCCGAATTTTACAGCTTTTTCAAGGGTTCCAACCCTTTGAATCTTTCATGTTCAATTAAAGATAAGTACCCTTTCAAATAATTCAATATGTCTATGTGTTGTTTGATTATATCTTATGCTTGTCTTCAATTTAACATGCTATGCTAGATTTCTTTTGTATTTGCTTAGATGTAGTAAAACCTAGATGTTAATTATGGGTTGATTGTTTATTCATAGTTGTTACGGATGATTGTATTCGATGTTAGGCTTAAGAAAAATGGCAGACTTCCATTGGTAACTTGCTTGAACGTCTTTAGAAACAAGATCGGAGGTGTACTACGATTTTTGGTTGTATTTAATGCGTAGGAGAATTCTAATGATCCCATGTTAGGAGTTTCTAATGGCTCGACATAGGAGTGAAGTAGGATCCTATAGAGTTAGGGAATATTGTACACGGCCCTACGACTAGTATTAAGGAATATGACCCGTCATCCATGCAATTGTAACAAGCTATCAACCTGTAAAAGATATCTAGGGAGTAATGAAACCTAAGTAAACACAACTTTCCTCATCACTGTTTCCACCAAATTAGTATAATTAGTTTTATTTTCATTTCTGTTATTTTATTTTGATTGCATCTTAGTTTATTGGGTTAGTTGGCTAGCAACTAATTCTGCCCACTCTTCCAAAACCCGAGATTTTAATTGCTTTCTATAAAACATAAAAATACAAAAAGAATCAACCCTCACCGGTGGTCTTTGCATAGATTGCCCTTCTAAATATTTTTTCGATTCCATAGATCGATTCAAGTTTTAAAATACAATATATTTTAAAAATCTTGTTTGACGTGGCTCTGATACCAATTGTGGAAAACTAGAAGGGGGGGTTGAATAGTTTTACGTCTTTTTAATTTTTGTAAAACTTGGTTTCAAAATATTAATACGAGTTTATTCAATTGTTTGTTTGAAAAAGCCTTTAATTAGAGTTAAGTTCAAAAACAACTATATGATCTATTATATGTGAATCTTTTAGGTTTGTTATAAAGACTTTGTTTTTGAAAACTTAGTATAGTTTTAAAAACCTTGTTTACTTTTAAAAATTTGATTCGATCTTATGTGAACTCAAATCTTGAATAATATGAACAACAATATCTAAGTATAAGAAATAGCAAAGATATAAGCTAAGTATGTAAGATCAACACATGCACAATATAAACAATTATAGCTATGTACGAGATGTAAATAAGTAAGCTAAGTAAAGGAAAGATCTAACCGCGAGACAAAGGATTTATAGTGGTTCGGCTACAAGGACACCTTCCTTGTTCCTACTCCACTCCCCGAGTCACCTACTCGAGAGTTCTCTTCACTATGTCAACAAGCTCCCTTATGGCGGAGAAAACCTTACACACCAATATACACACCACAACTTCATCACAACTAATTCACACCTTCTACACAACTTCTTCACACCTAGTCACTACTTAATCACAACTCTACTTCTTCACAACTATCTATCTTCACAACTATCTACTTCACAACAATCTTCTTCACAACTATCTACCTCCCAACAATCTTGTTCACACCACTACTTATATCTCACTACTTCTATTTACAACTTCTACTCCTAGACCTATCTAGTTACACTACTATCACACCTTTACAATGAATGTACACAACAACTAGACTATATACACAAATTTACAATACTTCACAACTTGATGTTGAAGAAGTATTCTTCTCTTGCACTTTGAGAGATGAGAGGTGAGGGAATGAATCACTTGAAACAAGGATTAACAATTATATGATCAAAGGGTTTTTAGGAGGATGTTTAGAGAGATTTGAATCTGAAAATTTTCGTGCAAGAGGTGAGAAAAATTCCAGGTTTGAGGTGGTATTTATAGGGAAAAATTTTTGACATAATCTGACAGGGGAGCGTGGCCGGTCCCCTTAATTGTGTGCCGGACCCCTTAAAATTAAGGGGGCCGCCCTTATAATTAAGGGGGCCGCCCAGACGAAAACTGCAGTTTTCTTGTCTTTTTCTGGGGAAAGTTTATTTGGTGAAAAACTAACTGATTTTGGTTAAAATTTTGAATTCATATATTTATTATGAATAAAAAAATTTTCTTTATTACCAAAAGTGTTTTTCAAAAATATATAATAAGTTTATTTAATTTTATAAACTTTGTATTATTTAAATAAACATCCCTTTGATCATAAAATGTATTAGTCACTTGTTTATTCATACCTTAAGTGATTATGTTGGATGAGATTATATAAACTTGCTTAAAACTTGTTTACGTATTAACTTTGCGTTTAATGTTCTTATATTTTGTGATCGTCAAAACTTAAGGATATCGAAAGATATTAATAACGTTTTTATACATTATATATATCAACAATCTCCCCCTTTTTGATGATTACAAAATCTAAACTCATTAAAATAAAAATTAATATATATGCAAGTTTTTAGTGTGAGTTTATGTCACTTCTCCCCCTTTTTGTTAACATCAAAAAGGTTATCCTGACGAGTGTATAGCTCCCCCTTGAAGTATACTCCCCCTCGTTTTGAGGTCATAAGAAATCGAGATATGGAATTCTTGCAAAAATATTTAGAGCACAAGCAATATATATATATGATGCATGTAATACATATAGTACAAGAGAATTAACAAGAATGCATGATAATAAAACACAAGAAACATTCATTAATAGTTTAAATAGATTATGTTGAAAACATAATACGTAAGCATATATAAATGCTTTTCTAGCAAATTACACTAGATAATACTAAGTTGCTAACTTGAGGTCTCTTGGACTTGCTTGGAACAGAAACGGTTTGTGGAGATTTTATTTGAAGATAGGAATCATGGTAGTTGGATTTAGTGGAGATAGATTTTTGTTGGAATGGTGTTTAGAGAGTTTGGTGGTTGTTGATGGGAAGCATGGTAGTTCTTCCAAGAGAATGATTTGTTTTTAGAGGAAAATGCAAGAAGGATAATACTGGGTTAGGGTAAGGTTGTTGGATTAATAGAGGTATATGTTTGGGTCATGAATGTTGGAGAGTTTGGTGGTGGAGAGTTTGTAGCGGAAGAGGTTGATTAAGGGTTTTGGATGTTGTTCAAGTGAGGGTATTGGATGTGATCTAGTGAGAAGATATTCAATCCAAGTGATGTGTTCATTGAATGCAATGGTTTTTAGGAGAAAGATGCAACAAGGTCAATTGTTGACATGTTTTTCAACTTGATTCAAGTTATGGGGTAATGAAAGGAGAGCTAGAGGAAAGTTGTTCCAAGTTACATTGAGCAAGGTGTAAGGCAAGAAGAGCACAAAGCTCATGGGCTTCCTTGAGTTCTTCAATGAACTTCAAGTGTTCGGAGGAAGGTGATAGGACATGCAACATAGGGATAACATGTGTGTTGGTAGAAGGTGGTGGTGATACTCTTGGTGGTGGAGATATTTGTGAGTTTGGGTAATCATGAATGGATGAGAATGAAGTTGTGGAGGATGTATCATGAGTGGAGGATGTTTTGGATGGTGGATTGATATGTTGAACAAAATGTGAGGTGTTAGGAATAAGATTGGGATTGTTGTTTTGAGATTGAACATGCTCATCATTTGGCTTATGTTGGTAAGATGAAGGTGTAATTTTTTTTTTTTTTTTTTTTTTTTTGAACAAGGATGGATGTTTGGTTATTATGATGAGGTTTGTGAAAGGGTTCATTTGAGTGAACATGATGGTTTGTGTATCATGAAATATGGTTCGACCTTCATGGGTTAAGTTGTAGTGTTGATGACACACTTCGTAGAGTGTAGGAAATGGGTATATGGTTGAATCTTTTGTGAGGATGACTAGGTTGAGTTATTGGTGAAGATGGTAAATGAGTATCAAGTGATGTGATAGGTTAGAGTGAAAGAGCGATGTTCATGGAAGGGGTTTCTTGGTAGGAGGGTGTTATAGATGGTGCATTAGGTGCACTAGGAGATGAAATTTGAGGTTGGGTGAGTAAAGGTTATGAGGTTTGAGTGTGTAAAGGTTATGAGGTTTGAGTGTAATGTAGAAGGATATAGGTGAGAAAGGTTGTTGATATGTAATGTTGAAGACATAGGAGGATTTTGGTGTTGGATGTTTGACAACATCATTTGGTTTGATGGGCTTTTAATGGAAGTTAGGCTTTCTTCTCCAAATGGGGTTTCTTGGTGGTTTTGGTTTGATGGGAGAGTACATGAAGAGATGAATGAAGATTATGAATAATGGGAGTGTTTATAGTGTAGGATAGGTGGGATTAAGGATGGATAAACTTTGATAGAAGGTTTAGGATAAAATAGGTTTGTGAATTTTGAGAAGTGTAGGATGAAATTGGCTAAAGTAGAAAAAGGAAACAACACCTTCGACCATCAGATGGCCGGTCCCCTTAATTGGAGGCCGGTCCCCTTAATAATTAAGGGGGCCGCCTTATGATTTAAGGGGGCCGCCCATCTGGTGATTCCCAGATTGCCAGAAAAGGGTTTTTGGTAGTTAATTGCAGAAAGGTTGTGTTTTTTGTTTCAAACAAGTCCAACTCTTTGAGGCAATTAAGCATATACTAATTATGTAGGCAATTATGTAGCTAAAGCATGTTAATCAAAGATATTAAGTAAACAAGCAATTTCATCTAGCATGCAAACATACTCATCAAGCAAGTAAAATACAAGTGCTAGGAAACAATAACCAACATCAAGTATTTCATAACTACATAACTAGGAGGATTAATCCTAATGTGTATCAATGTGCAATAAGTGGGTAGTTATGATTGCATGGATTTCTAGACTTGTTACAAACAAAGTCTTAATGAACAAGCCATGGTCCTCTTGATTTGATTTAGTTCACTTATAAGTGTCATTTATATAAATATAGATGACAAATATGAGATCACCATGCATGATTTTAAAAGAGATGTTTTTAGCATTATTCAACAATGTTTGAAAGTAAGTTTTCACTTAGATGTGAGAGTTATTTGAATAAGATAGATTGGGTTTTTACTTCAAAATATGTGAATGAACGGTAAAGAATTTTTTCCCAATCTTTAGTTTTGATCAAAACAAAATTGTGGATATTGATAGTGAAAACATGTTATTTAAAAGTGGGATAGTTATTTGAAAAACTATTTTCCAAAATGTGAGGTTTTTGCATATTTTTAGAGATATTATATTTTTGACAATAAATATCATAAATCAAATATTTTAAAAGAAAATGTTTATAAAAGATCTCATGCTCAAGAGGATTGGTTAAGCCTATTATTATCTCATGCTATCGTTTCTACATATCCTATGATCCTAAAGGAAATGAAGACGATAATTAATATGTTAGATGCGAGAGTGTTGAATGGGGTATAACCTAACATCTATAGTTTCTTTGTTTTCGCACGCTTATCTAATCTTAATGCCATAGTCTACGAGAGCTTGTTTCATCCATAGTTTTTCTTACGCGGGGGATCTAATCCTACTTCTATATTAACGATCAATCCACTTAACTCATTTCACTTCATCACCATGAGTTTCCTAATAGTGGATATAGAAGATTTCCATTTTCTATTTTGTTCGGCAATGAACAATTTTATCTTATTCCTAGGAGAGTCAACCAATGATGTTTCTAGGTTATAAGAATATAAGCTATTATGTACACATATATGTATAGCTAAGCATTAATCTAACTAATCATATATCTAAGCATGCAACTTATAGCGATGAACTTAAAAGAAACGCGTACCTTCTAGTCTTCAATGGAATATCTTCAAGCACTTCAAGTGACCATGTTGACTTATAAAAGTCATTTGTAGATGATATTCCAACTTCTTCCAAGATTGACAGCTTAGCCACTTGGTCCCCATTGTCTCATTGGTCCAAAGTTGTTTGGTCCAAACATATTCAACATTTGGCTAGGATGCATGTATGGTGGTAGTATTCCCCAAGGATTGTAATTTGGTTGATAATTCCACATTTGATGACTAGTATTATTGTAGTTTTGTCTATTTTGGTTTCTTCTAGGTTGAAGTGTTTTAGATCGAGTATGAAGATTATTTGGTTTTCTCGGTGGTGGAGTTTTAGATCTTAATTTAGATTTAGAGGATCCTACTTCGGTCTTTAAGGATGGTTTATAAAAAGTTTTAACTTTTTCATCATTCGCAATGGGTATTTTTCTATCTTTTGTAAGTATATACTTAGGTTTTGATTCTAACGATTTTTGTTTACTAGATTCACATTCAAACATTATACTTTTTTTTTTCACTAGTTGAAACATTAGTTGAGGTTAATCCTAGACCGGTTTTATCTCCCGAAGTTTCTTGAACACTTATTATTTTCTTAAGTGGGTTACTACTATTTTTAAACTTGTCAAGTTTGAAAATTTCATCTTTAAGTTCTTCGTTTTCATTTTTGACCTCTAAACATGTTTTACATTCTATAAAAACTTCTTTTTCTTTTTCCAAATGTTGTAGTTTAATTTTTAATTCAAGTACTTCATTTTCTAATTGATTATTATTATGTTTTAGTGACTTATTTTTAGCTATTACCTTTTGACCTAATTTACACAATCTACTATCTTCGCTATCTAGGTCTTTTTCATCTAAAAATAAATTTTCATCACTATAGTATTCGGTTTTAGAACGTACCTTATCGGATGTCTTTGCCATGAGACACCTTTCATCTTTTGTTGTGTCTTTTTCATCATTGTCACTATCGCTCCATGCTCCTCCTACAAAGGCCTTGTGGTTTTGACTTCTTGACAATTTCGGACATTCTCCAATAAGATGATTTGGATCTCCACACTTAAAGCACTTTCTTTCATTATATGGTTGCCTAACGTATCTTCCTCGTCTTTTGAAGAATTTCTTGAAATCTCGTACGGCCATAGCATACTCTTCATCGTTGCTTTCAGAGGTTGAGCATTCTTCGTCACTAGAGTCCTTTTTAGCTTTCAACGCAATCGATTTGCTTTGCTCCCTTTTTCCTTTGACCATCTCAGAATCTTTCTTTATTATTGCTTCGTAGACTATCAAGTTGCCACTTAACTCGTCAAGTTGAAGAGTTGACAAGTTCTTCGATTCTTCAATCGCCGTAACTTTAGCTCGCCATTTTGGATGAAGTGCCCTAAGAAATTTCCTAACAAAATTCTTACTAGAAAAATTCTCATCAAGTGCTTTTAAACTTGTGATGATAGTGTTAAACCTAGCAAATGCATTATCTATTGATTCCTCTTCAGGAATCATAAATTGTTCATATTGTTGAACAAGAAGATCTATTTTATTATCTTTGACTTGACTATTACCTTGGTGAGTAATTAATAAAGAATCCCAAATTTCTTTTGCGGTTTTACACATAAAAATTCTTTCATATTCTTTGCGTGGTAACGCATTATAAATAACCATTTTAGCCTCATTATTTTTTGCTAGTTTCTTTTTCAAATCATCATTTTGTTTTTCAAAAGATACAATTTCATCCTTTTTAGTTTCAAAATTATATTGAATAGGGGGAAAGTCACCAAAGGTAATAACATGCTAAAGATCAAGATCTTTTGATTTCACATAAGTTTCGAATCTATTTTTCCAATAAAGAAAACCATCACTTTCAAATAACGGTGGTCTTTGCATAGATTGCCCTTCTAAATATTTTTCCGATTTCATAGATCGATTCAAGTTTTAAAATACAATATATTTTAAAAATCTTGTTTGACGTGGCTCTGATATCAATTGTGGAAAACTAGAAGGGGGGTTGAATAGTTTTACGTCTTTTTAATTTTTGTAAAACTTGGTTTCAAAATATTAATACGAGTTTATTCAATTGTTTGTTTGAAAAAGCCTTTAATTAGAGTTAAGTTCAAAAACAACTATATGATCTATTATATGTGAATCTTTTAGGTTTGTTATAAAGACTTTGTTTTTGAAAACTTAGTATAGTTTTAAAAACCTTGTTTACTTTTAAAATTTTGATTCAATCTTATGTGAACTCAAATCTTGAACAATATGAACAACAATATCTAAGTATAAGAAATAGCAAAGATATAAGCTAAGTATGTAAGATAAACACATGCACAATATAAACAATTATAGCTATGTACGAGATGTAAATAAGTAAGCTAAGTAAAGGAAAGATCTAACCGCGAGACAAAGGATTTATAGTGGTTCGGCTACAAGGACACCTTCCTTGTTCCTACTCCACTCCCCGAGTCACCTACTCGAGAGTTTTCTTCACTATGTCAACAAGCTCCCTTATGGCGGAGAAAAACCTTACACACCAATATACACACCATAACTTCGTCACAACTAATTCACACCTTCTACACAACTTCTTCACACCTAGTCACTACTTAATCACAACTCTACTTCTTCACAACTATCTATCTTCACAACTATCTACTTCACAACAATCTTCTTCACAACTATCTACCTCCCAACAATCTTCTTCACACCACTACTTATATCTCACTACTTCTATTCACAACTTCTACTCTTAGATCTATCTAGTTACACTACTATCACACTTTTACAATGAATGTACACAACAACTAGACTATATACACAAATTTACAATACTTCACAACTTGATGTTGAAGAAGTATTCTTCTCTTGCACTTTGAGAGATGAGAGGTGAGGGAATGAATCACTTGAAACAAGGATTAACAATTATATGATCAAAGGGTTTTTAGGAGGATGTTTAGAGAGATTTGAATCTGAAAATTTTCGTGCACGAGGTGAGAAAAATTCCAGGTTTGAGGTGGTATTTATAGGGAAAAATTTCTGACAGAATCTGACAGGGGAGCGTGGCCGGTCCCCTTAATTGTGTGCCGGCCCCCTTAAAATTAAGGGGGCCGCCCTTATAATTCAGGGGGCCGCCCAGACAAAAACTGCAGTTTTCTTGTCTTTTTCTGGGGAAAGTTTATTTGGTGAAAAACTAACTGATTTTGGTTAAAATTTTGAATTCATATATTTATTATGAATAAAAATTTTTCCTTTATTACCAAAAGTGTTTTTCAAAAATATATAATAAGTTTATTTAATTTTATAAACTTTGTATTATTTAAATAAACATCCATTTGATCATAAAATGTATTAGTCACTTGTTTATTCATACCTTAAGTGATTATGTTGGATGAGATGATATAAACTTGTTTAAAAGTTGTTTACGTATTAACTTTGTGTTTAATGTTCTTATATTTTGTGATCGTCAAAACTTAAGGATATCGAAAGATATTAATAACGTTTTTATACATTATATATATCAACAAAGTCCTTTAATTGAGCAGATCTTTGATCTTCATTTAAAGTTGTATTAGCATTGAGTTCCACTGCCTTTGCAATCAAGAACTCAATTTCTTCTTCAGTAAGCATATAAGTAAACATTGGAGGTTTCTCATGTAGTATAGTTGGTGGAACAATATAAATTGGTTCTTCAGTCACTGTCTCCTATTTATCCAACCTCTGAGCCTCCATGAAACTTGCAATATCTTCCTCCTCTTGTCTTTTCTTTAGCAATGCAGTTTCATCTTCCACTAATTTCTTTGCCAATTCTGCATCATAATCTATCTGAGTTTGTTCTTTCTTTGAAATCTTCTATGACTGTTGCTCAGATGATTCATTTACAATGTGAACTTTTCTTTTCCATTCTCTTTCTTTGAAATTCTGCATAAGCAACATCCACTACATCTTTATCTGTTTCCACTGTGTCTTTATGAGTTTCAACTGCTTCAGCAAAAATTTCTTTAGATCCCACTGCTTCATCTTCTTTCTCTTGAACAGTATCAAAATCATCAAGCTCAGCAAATTCTTGTTCAAAATTAAGTTTCCTCCCCTTAAACTCTGCATCAGTTTTAATCCTCCCCTGTTTGGAAGAATATCCAACCTTGTGCTATCATCTTCTTCTTCACCCCATGATGATGACTCAGCTTACTTCAGTGAAGATTTGGTAGATTCTTCCAAACAGGGGAGGATTAAAACTGATGCAGAGTTTAAAGGGAGGAAACTTAATTTTGAATAAGAATTTGCTGAGCTTGATGATTTTGATACTGTTCAAGAGAAAGAAGATGAAGCAGTGGGATCTAAAGAAATTTTTGCTAAAGCAGTTGAAACTCATAAAGACAAAGTGGAAACAGATAAAGAAGTAGTGGATGTTGCTGATGCAGAATTTCAAAGAAAGAGAATGGAAAAAGGAAAAGTTCACATTGAAAATGAATCATCTGAGCAACAGTCAAAGAAGATTTTAAAGAAAGAAAAAGCTTAGATAGATTATGATGCAGAATTGGCAAAGAAATTAGTGGAAGATGAAACTGCATTGCTAAAGAAAATACAAGAGGAGGAAGAGATTGCAAGTTTCATGGAGGCTCAGAGGTTGGATAAATTGGAGACAGTGATTGAAGAACCAATTTCTATTGTTCCACCAACTATACTACATGAGAAACCTCCAATGTTTACTTATGTGCCTACTGAAGAAGAATTTGAGTTCTTGATTGCCAATGATCCAGTGATTAGGAAGAAGGCAGTTGAACTCATTGCTAATACAACTTTAAATAAAGATCAAAGGTCTGGTCAATTAAAGGACTTCATTCAGATGAAGAATCAACAGGCTCATGATGATATTATTGGCACAGTAAGAAAGGGTCAAAAGAAACCAAGACAACTTACAAAGGCACAGATTATTGCTGAGATGAAGACCTATTGCTGTCATGCTGGAAATTGGAAGATGGCACAGTTTAAAGGAATGACACATAATCAGGTTGAAGGAATTTATTACAGGGTTAAAAGGCAGGATAGTTGATGCGTGGGAATCGCAACAGGCTTTACCTATCGAGGGATCTCGAGAAGCTTACAACCCCCACCAGGCAGTATACCTGATCGTTGTAGTATAGTATAGTGACAAGTACCGGGGGATTGATCGTTCGGCTTAGGAATAGTGTCGCTAGGATTAGAAAGCCTAATTACTAGTTCTAAAGGTGAGGGATGATTATTTTTGTATTTTTATATTTTTATGAAAGCAAGTAAAATCTCGGGTTTTGAAGGATTAGGGCGGAATTAGTTGCCATTCAACTAACCCAATACTAAGATGCAATCAAAATAAAATACTAAAAATGAAAATAAACTAATTATATTAAGGTTGTGAGCAGTAATTGGAGAAAATGTGTTTACTTAGATATATATATAGGAAAATAGGGATGACGTATTTAGGGTTTCTCCCAAAACTTCTCTCTTTTAATGTGAAAAACTAGAAAACTATATATAGGAAAATAGGGATGACGGCGTCAAGAACAAAGGTGTGACGCCGTCATCTCGCCGCCAAATACTTCCTCGGACGGCCTTGATCTACTTCTGACGCCGTCAAGGCCTAGGCCGTCACACAAATTACTCTTGACGCCCTGTATGTGACGCCGTCATCAACTACGGATTTTAATTCTTGGGGTTTTGACGCCGTCAGGAAAACTCTTGACGCCTTCATGAACTCTCGGATTTTATTATTGAGGTTTGACGCCGTCAGGGGATTACTCTTGACGCCATCACCTACTGTTCCCAGCATGGAAAATTGAGACTTTGCCATTTTCTTCACTTTTATGCTCCAAAAACGTCCAAAATGGCTTCTTTTCCAGAATTCACTCTCCAAGTACCTAAAATCACAAAAAGAACGATTTAGGGCAATATTTGATCAAATAAATTCGGATTCGGGCTTAAATGACCCCCTAAAAATGGATCATTTTTCGCCTCATCATATACCCTTACACTTGAGATTTGCTTGTCCTCAAGCAAATGCGCTTTTATTCTAGTCAAAATACAAGTTAGAGGTCATTTAACACTAATATAAAAGTAATTACAACAAATAATCGTTCCACTAAAGACCAATAGACAAGCACGGAGGTCATATACAAGCACCTCACAAATAGTGTTTAGATACTCACATCTCTCGGGTGTAATAAAGTAATATAACATTATGAAAATGGAAAATATCTCTCACTACCTGTCATAGCAAAATAGATTACCATAGGCTTGGGAAAGGATCAAACCTCCACCACATAGCGTAAGCACCTAGGATAAACTATCAAAGAGGTCTTTTAAAGGGTTGTAACGTTAGGTATAGGGATATGAATTACACGGTTTTTTTTGGATAAAGGAAGTTTTACTGGTGGCGAGTTAACAATCTTAGTTAATTACATGAACAATGTGGCGTTGCTAAGCCAAGACTAGACTCGACTTAAGCTAATAAATGAAAAATAACAAAAACATAAAATAAATATAGAATGAAACGGGATGGTAGTCCGTATGTTTTTTTTTTTTTTTTTTTTTTCTAATTTTTTTTTTCTTTTTCTTGATTTTTTTTTTCCATTTTTTTTTTTTTTTTTTTTTTTTTTTTGCATACACTCTTACCCTACCATCCAAAATAATACATCATAGGGAATGAACATTTCTCTTACACTTGAATTTTTACATACTTTATAATAAACTAATCTAATGACTCGAATTAAGAAAATTAAAACACTTGAAGCACTTTTAAGATTATCGTACATATGGGGGTAATAAGTGATGTTCTTCCCCATTACTCCATAAAATAAGTACTTACCCATGAGTCCCAATCGTCCCAAAACAATATGTACAAGGATATGACTCGACTTAGCAACCATGTAATCAATTAGATAGTTAACTTAGGGTTTAACAAATAACAATAATGCACTAAAAATGAGCGCATACACGGAAGGCTAAGGCGATTTGGGTGTACATTTAAGTGGGGTGTAACAAATTCTTCCTTTAAGTAAAATGCTTAAAGTTAGAAACGAAAAAGATAGGCTCGGAGGAGTGTACTAGGGGTTTCGTGTACTAAAATGAGTACAACGCTAAGGGTGTGGGAAAAATTAGTTGACTTAACTAGCCAAGTAATATGACTTAAATGGTCAAGTAATTATAATACGGGTTTAACACAAGGGTGATCCTAATGCCTCTTATCATGTAGTAAATCCTACTACACGGATGTAGTCTCACTAGCGGTCTCGGGATGCATCACTAACGCAAGTTCTAGAATCTAAATGCTACCGGTACACTCATAAGCACTAATAGTAAATGCTTTTCCTATCAAATCTAAAGGCGAACCTCACATATTTGGGTGGAAAATTTTTCTGAATATACGGTTATGTGCTAGTCATACAATCTCCTATCCATGAGACGCTTGCTATGGCTAAAGTTTCACTCCTAAATGTTGTAAAAAAATTTAAATTGGGCGCTAAAATTGCACTAACAAGTATTTCTAATAGTTTTATTACACATCTACCATCAAACAAAACAAACTCAAGCGAAAGTGCATATGTAAGGTATCATCTTTTTACCCTCCCCTTACACTTAAGATGAACATTGTCCCCAATGTTCAAGTAAAGAATGTAAAAGTGAAAAAGTAAAGAGAATGAAATCAAATACTCCCCTGATTCGCTCGGTATGGATTATAGATTGGCCAGATTAGATCTTCCTCCAAGAAAATGAACAATCAAAGCTTCCCTTCCAGAATATAAATCATCTTCTTGTCGAACATAACCTGTAAATCCTGACAAAAATAGACAAGACAACCTCGCGTAAAATTGGCGGCATCCTATATAAGTTACTAAATCCTAGAAAACAAGATAAGATATAATGCTTGTGGAATGAAGTTTGCAGATCTCCTGGAGATTATAAAACTTAATAATTCACAAAAACCATAAGACTCCGTTAGAAAAACAAAACCGGTAAAATTTCCAGATTTTAACTCCTGACGCCGTCAAGAGTAAACCTCTGACGCCGTCAGAATGGACCTGCAGAAATTCTTATGTTAAGTTTCCAGAAAATTTCTGGAAAAACTTGGTCCTACTTCCTGGAAAATCCTGCAAAACTTCATTACGACTCAATACAAGCATTTGACTCTAACAAATACGAATATACATGTTCATTTAATATTGTGGAGAATCATGATCGGTTTGTTTCTTAAAAACATATTTGGGGTTTCCCCTTACACTTATCTTTTGCAAAAATACTTCTAGGTGGAGTTAAGACTAGGCCAAACAACAAAGTAAAGTATTTCCACTTATTTAGTTTAGAAACATGATCTACCAACAATAAAAATAAAGCATGCATACGGAAGCAAATAACAATCAAATAAATAAAATCACACAAAGCATGGGTTGCCTCCCAAGAAGCGCTTTTCTTTATTTACGAGTCTTGTAGCTAGACTCAAGGTCATGGGTTACTACGTGATTTCATCACTGGTTCCACTCTCTGATTGTAGATATTCCTTGTAGAAACCAATCACCTTTTTCTCAACCGCCCCCATAATCATTTGGGCAAATTCTTCATCGACTTTATACCTTGGTCCAAGGGCCAAGCAATCTTTGTAATAAAGACTCCTTTTTTCCCATACATAATCCATGCCCTTTTTCTTATCCTCCTCATTAATATCCTCAAAAGCACCAACGTTGTCCTTATCAAAACGAGATATAAAGCGAAATTCTTTCATCCTATTAGGCATCCTATACGTGATACTATTGGTGTTACTTGCAAATCAGATCGTACCTTCTACCTCATCATATTCCAACTTAGACTCCTCCACAAATGGTTTGCCAAACACAACATTGGATAATCGACAATCAATAACATTAGCAAGATCCTCCACAATCATAAAGTCGGTGACAAAAGTGAAATTACCAACAAAGACACGTAAACCTTTAACTCTCCCGACAAAGTTACAAACTCCACCGGGGTACTTGGGATCCCTTCTAGGTTCAAGTCTTGTTTTCACTATATCATTATAAACCGTTGAGGACATAATGTTGATTGGAGATTTAAAGTCAATGTAAGCATTGCTAATGTGCCTATATCCAATCATACATGGTATCTTAGCATTCTTAGGATCGCCTCTCTTGATCTTAGGTTCAATTATAGTGAAAGGAGATCGCGGGTTATCAATAAGATTATTATAATATGCAATCTCCTTCTTAGTGGAGTATAGATTAAAGTAGTCATTAAGCTTCGGATCTATTTCCTCCTCTTCTGGTCCCTCAACAACATTCACAAAGTCATTAGGCCCTAGGTCCTTATTTGAATACAAGGCGGTTGCTAGGTCACTAAATGTATGTTCGAGTTCAATCTTAATCAACCTATTAAGCTCTCTAAGCTCCCTAATCTCACTCTCAATTTGTTCACGTAACACAGCCACTTCTCTAGGGGATAGGGGTGGATTCGCGTTTTCCATAATGGTCAACGGAATAGTCAATGAGGTTAATTTACTAACAAAGGCACAAAGAAATAAGATAGACTAAAGAAGACCTAAAAATAAAAAAATAAAATCTTACTAGAAAGGAATCTAGCAAGTAGACCTAATAAAAAGAAATCCTAACCTAGACAATAACTATTCCCCGGGCTGCGGCGCCAAAAACTTGATGCGTGAGAATCGCAACAGGCTTTACCTCTCGAGGGATCTCGAGAAGCTTACAACCCCCACCAGGCAGTGTACCTGATCGTTGTAGTATAGTATAGTGACAAGTACCGGGGGATTGATCGTTCGGCTTAGGAATAGTGTCGCTAGGATTAGAAAGCCTAATTACTAGTTCTAAAGGTGAGGGATGATTATTTTTGTATTTTTATATTTTTATGAAAGCAAGTAAAATTTCGGGTTTTGAAGGATTAGGGCGGAATTAGTTGCTATTCAACTAACCCAATACTAAGATGCAATCAAAATAAAATACTAAAAATGAAAATAAACTAATTATATTAAGGTTGTGAGCAGTAATTGGAGAAAATGTGTTTACTTAGATTTCACTACTCCCTAGATATCTTTTACACGTTAATTACTTGTTATAATTGCATGGATGACGGATCGTATTCCTTAATACCATTCATGGGGTGACATACATAACTCCCCAATTCTATGAGCTCTTATCTCTTCCTACACCATGCCCAGCACAACTATAGGGATTGTAAACAGTGGCTCATGCATTAAATACAACCAATAAAGACCTAGTACGCCTCGGTTCATGTTTCTTAAGACGTTCAAGCATGTTACCATTTGGAGATCTGCCAGTTTTCTTAAGCCTAACATATAAATCATTCATCCACAACAAGAATAAACAAGTAATCAACACATAATCAATACCTAGGTTTCATTAGATCTAAGCAAACACAAAAGAGATCTAGCCTAGCATGATAGAATTAAGACAAGAACAAGATATAGACAACCAACACATAGACATATTGATTGAATTAGAAGAACACTTATCTTGATTAATCATGCAAGGTATCAAGGGGTTGGAACCCTTGAAAAACCTGTAAAGTTACACCAAAATCGTCTTTAGGGTTTCTCCCAAAACTTCTCTCTTTTAATGTGAAAAACTAGAAAACTATATATAGGAAAATAGGGATGACGGCGTCAAGAACAAAGGTGTGACGCCGTCATCTCGCCGCCAAATACTTCCTCGGACGGCCTTGATCTACTTCTGACGCCGTCAAGGCCTAGGCCGTCACACAAATTACTCTTGACGCCCTGTATGTGACGCCGTCATCAACTACGGATTTTAATTCTTGGGGTTTTGACGCCGTCAGGAAAACTCTTGACGCCTTCATGAACTCTCGGATTTTATTATTGAGGTTTGACGCCGTCAGGGGATTACTCTTGACGCCGTCACCTACTGTTCCCAGCATGGAAAATTGAGACTTTGCCATTTTCTTCACTTTTATGCTCCAAAAACGTCCAAAATGGCTTCTTTTCCAGAATTCACTATCCAAGTACCTAAAATCACAAAAGGAACGATTTAGGGCAATATTTGATCAAATAAATTCGGATTCGGGCTTAAATGACCCCCTAAAAACGGATCATTTTTCGCCTCATCAATAGTCATTTCATCCCTATAGATAAAGAACCTAAATTTATGAAGTCAAAAAGGTCAGG
This sequence comes from Artemisia argyi, assembly GCA_030686995.1. Classification (NCBI taxonomy): domain Eukaryota; kingdom Viridiplantae; phylum Streptophyta; class Magnoliopsida; order Asterales; family Asteraceae; genus Artemisia; species Artemisia argyi. Next base: position 159,431,840 of record CM060704.1, on the reverse strand, counting down.
TGTGAGTCTTGAATCTAAAGATGCTAAGAAATTGAAGACTCAGAAGTTATCTCAAGCAATGAAAGGTGTCAGCAAGTTAACTGAAGAACAAGTTACTAATATGGTGTTTATTGAAACTGATGTGCTAAATGTAGAACCTTTACAAGCAAGATATCCAGTAGTTGGTTGGGAAATCTATTCTGATGATTTTGGTGTTGCATGGAAGATTAACAGAACTGGTAATGTCACAAGTATTTGCAGAGATTTTAAAGATGTTGTTAGATCTTGTGATAGAGAAGATCTGGATACTTTGTAGAGGATAATACAAGATCAGTTCAAGAAAGATGAACCTGTTGATGTCAAAGCTCAAGAGTTGTGGGTTCACTTTAGAAGATTATATGAACCTGGCCCTAGTGACAGGTATTGGAGATTTGAAGCTCACAATATGAATACTCTGTAGAAATTCTATGATTCAAGTATTGTACATCATGTTTCTACTTAAGATGTAGTTGATGTGTTTATGTTAGCTGAAAAGGAATATCCATTGAGAGCGGGTGTTCTTACTGTTATTATGTCAGTTAAGCTCAGATGTTGGGAAAGAAGTGAAATCATATAAGATTTGATAAAGAGAATTTCTTATCAAAGTGTGAAGGCTGATAAGGAGTTGAGAAAAAGAAGATAAGTGTTTGGAAGAATTCCCATATCCTCATATATGCTGACTACTTGAAGAACTTATTGATTTACATGTTAATCATAAGTTTAGGGGAGGATTGTTGGGAATTACATTAACAGTTACCACGGCTAGTATAAAGGTTACAACTGCTGAAGAATGCACTAGCAGTGGAAACTGTTAATGTAATTCCCAACACATCATATATTTTATAAATATGCAAAGTTTTGACATTCAAACACGCGGAAGACTGCCAAATCAAAATACATCAAAATAATGGTGTTATGCCAAATACCCCATTTATACCCATTTTGCAAACACTTAAACTATATATATAAATATATATTCATGTACACTTCTTGACTAAAACCTGGACATAAAACATTTGAAATAAAATTTTACCCTACTTTTATAAAAGCTCGAGTCCTAAACTTGTTCAAGCATGATTGAGATCTTTAAGCCTTCTCTTTAGCCTTGTCAATTCCTATTGAGCCTACAAAACATGAGAACTAAACATATAAGCATTACGTTTCGTAAGTAAATGGCATAACAACTATAACACATAAACCATTACTATGGATTATCATATGCCTTAATTAGATAAGCAACTAATTAAGCTATAACACATACAGGGAAGCAACTATAACAATGAATCATCCAACCAAAGGTTAGACCTATAACATACCTTAGTTAGTCGATTGACTAGCTAACTATAAAACTAGCATTGGATCCAAGCGAACTATAACAAGCTTCGTATACACTATAACACATTCATTATCACTAGCAGGGTACCCGCGCGTTGCAGCGGTGGGTACCATGCAATAACATAATTCAGAAAAAATTTCTTTTAGTTTTATATTTTACGGTACAATAGACATACATATGACGACAATTTTAGGTTTAAATAATTTTATGCAATAACAATATTTTTCATATAGAAATAGTAGATTATCCACGTGATGTTGTGACGGTACTGAGTTGGTAGCTGGTATACTGTAAAGGTATGATGTTAATGTAGTTGTCAATGGCCCGTATTCGAAAGTTATCATTAAATAATAACTCAATAGCGAAATTTAAAAATCACTAACATTATACTAAGAGAATATAGTTCTCTAAAAAATGTTTGTTATATTTGTCCCACATAGATAAATGATACAACCAAAGAGTACTTAAAAAGATAAAGAAAAACTAAATATTCAAAAACTCATGTGGGTTACTCTAAAAAGTATAGTTATTATTATTATACAAATACATATAATAAATATAAGATCTTTAATTAGCACTTAGCACTTTGCATCCTTTGCTTTGAAAAAATGGTCCGATTTTTATAAAACAAAGTTTTTAGTTTTTACGTTAGTTATATCAAAGAAATTCTAAAATCTGTATATGTTGATTCTCGAGGCACTTTTGCGATTTAATGATTATTTTTGAAATTGTGATTTAGTATGCATTTTGAAACTCTATTGATTTAATAATATCGTTTTAAACGGCTTTTATGGGTTAGCCGAACCGGTGGTGACTCCGGTTCCCGGTTGAACACGTTGGTCCGGTCCGTTTTTAAAAAACATATGTACATTGTATGAAACTTTGTGTGTTTTATTAGTTTGTACAATATGTATAATAATAAGTATTTTTCATGTTAGGGGTATTTTAAAAGTAACATTAATTAGGTAATTATTATTATAGACGTCTTTTTTTCTTTTATTAAATTACTGTGTATTTATATTTTATTTATTTAAAAACATGTCTAAAAAAAGTGCTTTAAAGTGTTGCAACCAATGCTATTACATATGTACTTATTAAAATTTGTCATTATAAGCAAGTGTTAAATCTTAATTTTTTAAGCTTTTCATTTTAAAAATGTCCCAAATGCTTTATAATGTAGTATAGATAAAATATCACTATGATAAAGCTAAACACAAGTTATGACCATATTAGTGCACTAGTTGACTATTCTACATGATTTATATTACTAGAGAAAAGAAGTAACCAAGTCTTTCCCATAAACATGGTTCACTTTAATCAAATCATGTCAAGAGGTCCCTTTCTTGGTATTGATTCACGACTCATGAAATCTGCAAGTCTCACTGATTTGGTTTTCATTCGTTTTCCTTTTCCTAACTCATTTACACTCTGAGCTTGTGTTACAACCAAGTGATGTGTTGTTTCCTCCTCAAAATCGTGCATGACATAATTAGTCAATATAGAGATCAATCATTGTTTGCATTGTGAAAAAGCAATCACAGATAGAGAACTTTGTTATCCTAGAGGAAGATTGCATGGAGATTGATATATATGTATGAGTAGACCAATTCAATTGGATAGATACTAATTGGGTGAAGTACGTTTCTAGGTCCCCATATTTTATGAACTATAGTTGACCTCGACTTACTAGTTGGAGTGATACAATCTTTAATAATACCATCGTTTTATTGGACAATGGTGGTGGCCTATATTTATGCTTTTGTCGGTAACGATACTTTCTATTATTATTTTTTGCCAAGGACATGGCTAATCACATCTGGTCCTAAAACGTGGGTCTCAAATACTACGTATTTCACAACAGTTCTAAAACTACGTAGTTAGGTCATTATTTATGCACTAATCTAAATTCAATTTCACATTAATAATAAATGTCGTACGTTCACACATTTGACCACGTATAAATGGCACTTTATTTAAAACTAAAATAGCCGCCTGTTACACTCCCAACTCCCCGTCCCAGTTGATGAAATTAAGCCTAAAAAGTCAAAAAATTATCTTTCAACCAGTGTCTTCTATTTGAATGTTTCAATCAACTTGCTAACCCTCTATATATAATTCACCATTTTCATCCTAACTCAAGCCAATATTGAAATTTTCATACATAACTACTACATAAAATAAGAAGCAAGAACAAGACCAAGACAATGGGAAGCAAAACATCTCAAAAGAAACCAATTTTGATCATTTGGATCATCATGACCCCGATACGAGCTCTAGGTAAAGTGAAAAAATTCTACGTAAAAGGCATGACAAATTTCAGCACCACCTATAATCGCCCAACGATGATCGTGAAAGAAGCTAACCGAACAATTCAGCTTCCTAGGAGCTTTAGCACCAACATGCTAGATGATGATCGTGGCCGTGAGCAACCATCAGGAGGCTTAGTAAGGGCTAGTTCTGCTAGCGTAACTCAAGTAAGTATGGCTGATATCGAACGATACATGATAGAAAGGCAAATACAACAATTACAAGCAAGTGAGTCGAGGAAAAATGTGTCTAGGAATTGCAGTGTTGGGATGGGGAGAATCGATGAAGATAGAGCTTCTTCTTTTAGAGATGACACCTTCATTTTCGCGAGTACGGATGTTCGTAGAGATAGTCGTTCAAGGTTATCTAGGAATCAAAGTCATGCTGGTGATTCACGTCGATTTTGAACCCAGTTTCGTGTAATTTTTTTGAATAAATATATTTATTTTATAAACTATTGATGAAAAAGAAATTGTGAAGAGTAACATGAGATCGATCTGTCAATTTCTGCACTTTTATCTCTAGGGATTGTTATGTTTTGCAACTTAGTTATTGTGTGTTCCATGCGTAGTACATAATAATAGTAATACATATTTAAGAAAACATCATATCTTAGTTATATTCAATGTCCAGACTATAGATGAATTTCTAGAAATTTGAAGATATAGAGTCAAAGATAGTGTTGCTGTCAAAAGAGTTGAAAGGTTGTGGAGTATACAATTCAAAAGGCTTAATTGATTTTGTGTGGTTGCGTGGAATATGTGCAGGCTAAATTAAAGTTAAGCTCGTTCAGAATATGTAGTGTTTTGATTGTGGGATTATATGCAGATGGCTAATATCTTGGTGGTATACAGCTATGTTCTGGGGTAGCCTAAATCTATTGTGTGGATCCAGTTGGGGTATCAGGGTAGTTTGGGGTTCCTCTCATATGTAGCTTATGCCACCATAAAGTAGTATCATATCGTGCATCAGAAATGCAAATATTGTCTGAGTTGGCATTTGACAGAGGTGCTATCTCAGATTTTGGAATGCACAATAACCAATGGTGCACCGTGCATGCTTTAAAGTCTTGCTTGGACTTAGATTTGCAGAGTTGAGTTTCAAGATTATTTGCTGACTTGTTAATAAAGGTTTTAGACCTATTATATCTTCAATTTTCTAGCTACTTTAAATTGAAAGAGTAAAGCTCATTTCAGATGATGGCTTTGTACCTTGGGTATCCAGTAGATCTTTACTGCGTATTCCCTTATAATCTCTCAGTAGGCCTTTGTTAGGTAACTGTGAGGTGTTTGGTTATACTATAGTAATGGTTTATTAGTATGCCATAAAGTAAGTTCCCATATGAGACGGGTAAGTGAGCTTGGTGTGGCAATGCATGTTTCTAGGAATAGTGATGAGTGAAAGATGAACCTACTTGATCTTAGTTATGCATTGCCAAAAAGGAGGTTCAGATGTATTCTCTTAGAGGGTGTGTGTTCCTCATGTGATGAAGCCTTCTCATGTTCTTAAGTTTAGCTATGCTAGTGAGGGGTAGCTACTAGTGTGACTTGAGTTCTCAACTGAGTTAGGAAATGTAGTCAAAATGAGTATTGCCCCTCTTTGATGAGTATGGGTGCTATAACTCACATGATGATGCCAAAACTGATATGATCTCTTATAATATTATGGATGATGGTTGAATGTTCTAAGATGATATATTATTAGTATGGAAATGTAATCATGGAGTTATGGTGGGTGAATATCGGTGAACTTTGGTATGGTATGCTGTGTTTTGCTGATAGAATTCAGCATTAGAGATATGTTTTGTACTTGTCATAAGAGGAATAGCACGAGTGTGAGATATCGGATGCTTCTTTTTGCATGTTCTGTACTAGTTGTTTTAGTAGCTGTATAATATGGATTGTGAGATGTCCAATGCCATGATCTTTATTTGATGTAATATGTTTGGAAGATTAGTAGATAGTTCACCATTTTCACAAAAAATAATAAATAAAATAAAATAAATGAATATTATATTTTTACATTTGACCAAAGTGTCAAAAGTGGGATATCACAAAAAAAAAAAAAAAATAATAATAATAATAATAATAATAAATAACTGCATTAGGTAGCTAATTGATCTTGTATTCAAATAATAAAATTTTACGTGATTATAGATTGGGTTAAGTGATTATAGATTGGGTTAAGGCGTTTGGTGTATTTATGGGAACTATGTAGGGCTGTAAATGAACCGGACGAACACGAACGGAGTCTTGTTCATGTTCGTTCATTTAATTTTAACTGGACAAATAAATGAACATGAACGCTTAAACGGACGTATTTTCTTGTTCATGTTCATTTATTAAGAAAATAAGTTGTTCATGTTCGTTTATTAAGACACTAAACGAACGCTAAATGAAAATAAACGATCAAACATAAATGAAAATAGACAAACAAACATAACTCATTAAATTATGCACAATATATTGAAATTCAGAGAGAGTGAATGAAATGTGAATTTTTCATTAATGAATCAAGACTGCAAATGCAGTATTTATACAAAGGTCTAGAAAAGTCAAAATCAATTAACTAACTTTCTAAACTACACTATACTACTTCATACTTCTATATTACATTACTGCTACATTGAATTACAAGTTCTTAAGCATCTCTGTAGTAGAATCACTGTCTTGTGTTGTTGCTTTCTGTGAATGCTTTGAACTAAGCAAGTATGGTTGACTTGATGTTAAGCTTTGTCTTCCATATCCCCCCCCCCCCCCCCCCCCAAGTTGGCATTGTGTATGGATCACAAATGCCCAACTTGAACAAGCAATTGTAGTGTAGAGCTCTGCACAATCCTTTAGTCAATATATCTGTTGTTTGTGACTTGGTTGAGATGAAACATGGTTGGATCAAACCTGCCTTGATTTTGTCTCTGACAAAGTGGCAATCAATCTCAATGTGTTTTGTTCTGGCATGATTGACTGGGTTATTAGCTAGAGCAATAGTAGAAGCATTGTCACACATCATTAAGCTAGGAGTAGGAATAGAGACATGGAGATCATGTAGAAGACATCTAAGCCAGGAAATCTCATTTGTGCTATCTGCTAAAGCTCTATATTCAGCTTCAGTGGATGATCTAGATACCACTGTTTGCTTCTTGGATTGCCAAGAGATGAGCTTATTACCAAGAAAGATAGCATATCCGGTAACAGACCTTCTAGTGATTGGACAGCTAGCCCAATCACTATCACAATAAGTTGTGAGCTTCATAGTGTTCTGTGAAGAGAAGAAGAGACCTTGACCAGGGCATAATTTGATGTACCTGAGAACCTTGATGAGAGCTTTGTAATGAGGAGTTCTTGGTTCATGACTGAATTGGCTTAGGGCTTGAGCTGCAAAGGCCAAATCAGGTCTTGTAATGGTGAGGTACAACAATTTGCCCACTAAAGTTCTGTAGAGTGAGGGGTCTGAGAATGGTTCACCATCAATTGAGCTGAGTTTGACTATAGGATCCATGGGTATAGCAGATGGTTTGGCATCAAGTAATCCTGCATGTTCCAAAAGCTTCAGTGCATATTTCCTCTGAGACATAGCAAGACCTTTAGTGTTTCTGAGGAATTCTATGCCTAGGTAGTATGTGAGTGGGCCCAAATCTTTGATGCTGAACATGTTATGAAGTTTGGTTTTGATGAGTTTGATAAAAGTAGCATCTTTGCTGACAAGTAAGATGTCATCAACATAAACCAATATAGATGTGACAGAACCTTTGTGAATGATGGTGAAAAGAGATGTATCCACATAACTTTGTTTGAATCCAAGTTGAATGAGGAAAGTGGTGAGTTTCTCAAACCATTCTCTATTGGCTTGTTTGAGGCCATAGAGAGATTTTCTGAGTTTGCAGACTGTGTTAGGTGGTAATTCTTTAGGATAACCTTGTGGAACAGACATGTATACTTCTTCATGGAGATCTCCATGGAGAAATGCATTATTGATGTCTAGCTGCTCTATAAACAATCCTTGATGTATTGCAACTGCTAGAAGTGTCCTGACATTAACCATCTTGGCAACAAGGGCAAATGTCTCTTTAAAGTCCATTCCTTTTTTTTTTTTTTTGATGAAAGCCCTTTGCAACAAGTCTTGCTTTATATCTCTCTATGGTGCCATCAGCATGAAATTTGATCCTGTATACCCATTTGCAGCCTATGGGTATTTTGCCAGGTGGAAGTAAGGTGAACTCCCATGTTTCATTCTGTTCTAGAGCATGTATTTCCTTATTCATAGCCTCTTTCCACTTCATATTTTTGGAAGCTTGGGTAAAAGAGCTAGGTTCTTTGGTAGAATTGATGTTATAGATGCAATGCAATGTTTTGGAAGTGAGATTATTATAATTAATGTAGTGTGAGTGATGATGTTTTGAGCTTGTGTTGTTGATGAGTGATTTGGGTAAGGTATGATGAAAATCTTTGAGTGTTGTGGGAAGTTGTTTGTTCCTGGTTGAAGTTCTTGTTGGAATTGGAGGTGGTGGTGTGGGTGAATGTGAATGAGTTGAAGAAGTAGGAGTGTTGGATGATGTATTGGATGGAGTACTGGATGTTTGGAAGACCTGTGTTGGATCAGTGACAGGGGTTGTGGATGGTGAACCATTAGGTGTGGATGATGTTGAAGGTACTAATGATAATGTGGTGGGACTGATGTCTGCAGGTGTTGGTGTAAAGAGTGGTGGTTCAGTAGGATATTGAAGTGGTGAGGTTTGAGAGTTAAAAGTGTCTTGTTGTTGTGAGGGTGTATGAAATGGAAAGATTGATTCACTGAAGGTTACATTTCTGCTGATTGTGATCTTTTGTGTGGTAGGATTGTAAAGTATGTAGCCTTTTTGGTGTGGTGGATAACCAATGTGAACATTGATGGTTGCTTTAGGTGCAAATTTGTCAGTTGTAGGTGTAAAAAGCATGGCCTGGCAACCAATGATTCTGAGGTTTGTGAGGTATGGTTGTTTGTTGTACAGTAATTCATAAGGACTTTTGTTTTGGAGTACTCTTGATGGGAGTCTATTGATGAGATATGTGGAAGTTAAAATGCAATAACCCCAAAGGTGAAGTGGAAATTTAGCTTGAAAGAATAATGATCTTGCCATTTCTAGAAGTTGTTTATGTTTTCTTTCAACTCTGCCATTTTGTTGAGGTGTATAGGGACAAGAGGTTTGGTGAATTATGCCTTGTTGTTTGAAGAATGAAGAAAGTGATTCATTTATAAACTCACTGCCATTGTCACTTCTGACTGTTTTGATTTTGGTTTGAAAGTGTGTGAGAACATATGAATGAAAAAAATTGAAAGTAGATGAGACATGATGTTTATCAGGCAACAAATAAGTCCATGTGGCTCTAGAAAAATCATCAACAATGGTGAGGAAGTATCTACATTTATTACAAGTAGGGTGTCTGTATGGACCCCAAACATCAGTGTGTACAAGATCAAACTTGGCAATTGCCTGAGAAGTACTGATTGGAAATGGAAGTACATGATGTTTTGCCATTGGACATATAGTACAAGGTGGATCATTTTTACAATTGACTAGAAATGGAATTGACTTTATTTGACTGAGAACTTGAAATGATGGATGGCCAAGCCTGGCATGCCACAAGTAGCTATTTACAGAGTTTGCAGATGAAGTTGGTGATGAGATGGATGTTGATACAGATGATGGTAGAGATGGAGTTAAAGCATAGAGACCTCCAAAGAGTTTACCAATGGTGATGGTACCATCATGGCCCTGAAAAATACATTCTCTATGAGTGAAGGTGATGGCTGAGTGTGATGAATTGGTGAGTTTGCTTATGGATATTAAGTTGTATGTGAATGTTGGTATGTGAAAAACATTTGTGAGGGTGAGTGTGGGTGTAAGTCTCACTGATCCAACTGTGGTCACTTTGATTGTTTGGCCATTTGGTAGTTGTACTAAAATTGGGTGTGTAAGAGTGTGAATATTATGCATTAATGTGATAGATATGCAAATATGATCAGTTGCTCCACTGTCTATTACCCAAATTTCCTTGATATTAGATGAAAATGAAGCTATGAATAAGTATATACCTGCCATGTGAGGAAGAGTAGCAACTGTGAAGACCTCCTTTTGACCATTCTGCATCATCAACAACACTTGGTTGAGTTGATTCTGAAGTTGATCCATCCTTGAATGCACATAGGGATCTAAGCTTTGTGAAGTTGAGCCCTCATCAGCCATTGAAGTCAAGGGTGTATCACTTGGAAGAGGTTGATTCAAAGCATCTTTGTTGACCATTAAGTTCACAGTCCTGCTTCTTGCTTGATTCCTCATTATTGGTGGAACATACTTGTTATGTAGTGGGTGACCTGGAGGGTATCCAACAAGCTTATAACAGTCTTCTCCTGTACGACCTTCTTTGCCACAATTGGTGTAGTAAGTGCCCTTCTTAAATGCACTTCTTCTAGCTTGTGTACTTTGACCTTGTCCTGTTGCATTCTTTGAGCTGGAATGTTTTGAGTTGTTGTTGTTTGATATGTTATGGTTGTAAGTGGTGGTGTTTAATGCAGTAGGAACAGTAGAAAGGATAGGTTTAGCATCTCTTTGCTTTTCTTCTTGCCTCAACATGTTGTATGCCTTAGAAACTAATGGAAGTGGTTGCATCAATAGGATTTGTCCCCTGACATTGGTATAGCTTTCATCTAAACCCATTAAGAACTGAACGAGCCTTTTTCTCTGCTCCCTTTCACCATTAGTCCTACCATTCACACAATCACATCTACACAAACAAGCATATGGTGCCTCAAGAGCATCCAATTCATCCCATAAACCCTTCAGTTTGTGATAGTACAATTCAATAGTGGTATTGCCTTGTTTGTGGTTGATTATATCATTTGTTACTTGATAAATTCTTTGACCATCAAGTTGTGAATAGTGTTCATTCAATTCAGTCCACAATGCACTAGCAGAATTGATAAAACTCAAATTATTTCCAATTTGCTCTGAAATAGTATTTAAAATCCAAGAAATTACCATATCATTTGCTCTTTCCCAAATGGATCTGAGTGCAGAAGTTGATTCAGGTTCTGGATATTCACCATTGATGATCTTCAACTTGTTTCTTGCATTGAGAGCAATCATCATGGATCTTTTCCATGAACTACAATTCTCTGACCCAATTAACTTCTTTGAGATCAAAACAAGACCAGGGTGATCATTTGGGTGAAAATAGAGTGGGTGATGAACAAAATTGACATCATCAGTGATTTGTGTGGTGTTAAAAGGAGGTTGATTGACAGCCATGGTGTTTGAAGGTTTTGGTGGGAAATTCTGTTATTTGAAACTTGTGATGGTTCTTGATGATTAAAGTAGGTATTTTGAATCTTTGAGTGATGAGAATGATTTTCTGATGATTTTGGATAGAAAATGGTGGTTGGAATGATGAATAATGGTGGTTCTGTGGTGGGTTGTTGCGATGGTCAAAGTTTGTTATGGTGGTCAAAGTTTGTTAGTGGTGGTTCTGTGGTGGCCTGAATCAGTTATTGATGGCCGGAGTTTGTTGGTGATCAGTTTGCTCTGAAACCATATTGAAATTCAGAGAGAGTGAATGAAATGTGAATTTTCCATTAATGAATCAAGACTGCAAATGCAGTATTTATACAAAGGTCTAGAAAAGTCAAACTATAAAAGTCAAAATCAATTAACTAACTTTCTAAACTACACTATACTACTTCATACTACTATATTACATAACTGCTACATTGAATTACAAGTTCTTAAGCATCTCTGTAGTAGAATCACTGTCTTGTGTTGTTGCTTTTTGTGAATGCTTTGAACTGAGCAAGTATGGTTGACTTGATGTTGAGCTTTGTCTTCCATACAATATATTGTTTTGTAAGTGTTGTTTTGTTTAAACAAAACCAATTTTAAAATTATACTATTAAAAGATATGATATAAAGACATAAATAAACAAATGAACATAAACGAACACATAATCGGACGTTCACGAACATAAATGAACGGACGCGACGTTTATTCATGTTCATTCATTTAACTAAACGAACGTAAAATATTGTTCACGTTTGTTCATTTAATAAATAAACGAACATAAACAAACTTTTTACCGAACGGTTCATGAAATGTTCACTGAAAGTTCAGTTCGTTTACGGCCCTAGAACTATGGATATAGGGATGCGTGAATAAGTTTGTAAATTCACCACTATATTTTGGTATAAAAAATGTTTATTTTTGTGGGTTTCATATCTATTTTTAAAAACCAAACCAATAAACCATACAATAATTGGGAATAAAAGTCATTGCTTTATTTTCATACCTTTAAACAAAACGCTTTATAGAGTGGGAAAGTTTTTTTAAGTGTCGAATGTACAAGCAGTTAAAGCAAGTTATACTTAAAGTACAACTGTTTAATGCACATATTAATGTGTGACAATAAAAATAAGAAGTGTTCAAATCAATTTATTATTATTATTATTATTATTATTATTATTATTATTATTATTATTATTATTATTATTATTATTATTATTATTATTATTATTATTATTATTTTTATAATTATAAATTTAATTTAATTGAAACATAATAATTTTACATAAAGTTGGATGGGAGTCTAGACACAAGTTGTGCTCTCAATCTTTTCCAAATACAAATGCTAACTCTATGAAAGATAAAAATACCACTTTTAGCATTATTAGAGTGGCTAATGTCAATAGACTTAATACGTGAAAGTGTGTCCAAAGCCTCTGTATCGAATTCCCCGAATATAGAAAAAGCAAATGGTATGAACTTGTATTCGTTTTCCTCACATTTAGACGCATACTTTCTCTTTTTCTTCTCCACAGCATTGTGCAAGGCTACCCCAGGAGCCCATGAAGTCGCCTCAATACCAGCAAATGGAGAGATACCAGTCACATCCAAGCATGAATCTTTACCTTGAAGCCAATTAAATAATAACAAGTCTACAGTTCGTAGCTCCTTCCCATTCTCCAAAAGGAACCCCATAAGAGCCTCCTTACGCACCATGATCCCAGCCTTAGAACATATATCAACAAGAATATCATGTACCAGATTATGCCTGAACTTCACACCCACTTCACTAAAGCAGTGGACCACATGATCCCCCCATATGTCCATACGATGCACATTACAACTAGGGCAAAGGCTACCTTCAGAGAACATAGGTACACTAAGCCTACAACATAAGCGGAATTGGCGATGGTTAATCCTCTGTCCCACGCCGTCAATGAGGATGGTGAAAAGAAAATCCTGTGCATGTGGGGTGCGTATACAACTGAGAATAGCCACCTGTCTTGAACTTAACGAGTACTTAGAAACAAATTCTTTCTCAATGACACCAAAATATTTTATAATGAGAATACGCTCGACTCCTAATACAAGTGTTTTTGGTTATTGGATATGGTTTATAAGAATTGAAATTGGCATTTCTACGCGCAATATGCCACTCATTTCAAAGTTTGATGCACTTTGTGACATATTAAAAAATCTGAAAGCATTATTTGTGTTTTTTCGTTTATATGTTTGTGTACCCATTGTATACATGTTTCTCACATATTTAACATTTTATTTAATAGTCTATACACCCCAAACTTCATTCTTCCATATCTCGTCGCACACAACATCATTCTTACCATAAATTCCACCTAAATTGCACCATCTACACCGTTGTCTTACTCTGATCAAGATGACACTAGTCTCGTCCTTTTCGTGCACACTGAATCTCAACCAGAAACGACGACAAAGAAATTGTGACAGTCATGAAGTGAGGGACACGTGATTTCAAAGCGAGACCCTATTTTCCTAGCGATTCCTCAACCTCGAACGTCTGCGGAGCAAATGTGAATTTTAAAGAAGACGTCGTGAGCCCAACTGCATTTGACAAGACGGGTATTATATTTTCCATAAAAAAGTTATAAAATGTACTCCTTGAAAAAATTACACTGTGTATTTCCTATAAAAATGTACTCATTACAGGCTAGGTTTAAAAAATATATACACCATGTCATTGTAATTGATCATGTCTCACCACATAAATATATACGCCAATAAATTTTTCGGTTTCTTTTTTCAAAGGTTAACAACAAGTTCAAAGAAATCATGATGATTCCGATGAACATTATATGTGTCCTTGATTTTCTACATAGGTTCCGCATCCATGCTTATATTCAACAAATTCTGATGATCATTGCTGTTGCACAAAATACCTATCCATAATCTGGTAAATACACTCAATTGAATCATGAATGATTTATAAGTGAAAATAAAATAAAACAATACATATAGTACGATGAACATCCTTGTAAATTATTTTCCTTTTTTAGGAAGACAAAATCAATTACTAAGCAACTTTACAACTAAAGAAGTCCCACTTGGATTACATCTTCACAAATCCTTGCATAATGCAAATATTAAGCATTGACTACAACACCCGGTCCCACTGGTGATGACGTTTTGAGAGTTTTGGCGAGGACTTGTCCTCGCTAAAGACCTCTGGCGATGACATATCCTCATCAAAATCACCTATATCTCGTCGGTAAAGCCTTTGACGACGACATATTTTGACATTTAGCGACAACCATGTGGGACCCGCACAATTCTTAGTCAAAGTTTACCATCTGGGCCCACATGACCTTAGGGGAGAACATGTCTTTGCTAAAGCTAAAATCCAATTAAACCAATTAATTAGTTAATTAATTCATTTCTTAAATAAAATTAACTAGATTAGCCGCCCAGATTGGTTAGGCCCACTAGGGTTTTGGCAAGGACATGTCCTCGCTAAAACTTTAAACATTAAAAGGCTATCATGGGCATTGGCGAGGACATGTCTTCTCCAATAGACCAATACCATCTGTAGATTTTTGTAGGATATTGCTGCATTCTGCATATTTTTCTTTTTTTTTTTTGGAAAAAAAATTTACATGTAATGACCCTAAAACAGAACCTGTAAGGACTAAAAAATAACATGCCAATTCGCTAAACCACTTATTCAATAACAAAGTTGCTAAAATATGTCCATACGTACAAATAAATATTCGCTAAAATATACCAATTCGCCAAAAGAGAACTTGAAATTTTCAACTAAACCCATTGGCGATGACATGTCCTCGCCAAAGGGTTGGCGGGAAAATTTTCAGGGAAACAATTAACTAAAATGAAAAATTGTGTGACAAATGAAATTTGGTCAACCTTTTGGCAAGAACATGTCCTCGCAAAGGGTTTAGTTGAAGATTTGCTCCATTTTATTCCTTGACAAAGTCTGAAAATGAGTTATTTTGTCGTTTAGCGGGTTTTGGCAAGGACACCGTGAGGACATGGGTGTCCTTGCCAAAACCCTTATCGCCCATGTCCTCGTTAAAACCCCTTGTCGCCCGTACCACTTTTTGTTGTAGTGATTAGCAATATGCATGAGACATTCTTAAAACTGAGTAAACAAAATGATGGTGACCGTAGGGTAAAAATCAAAATTTTCATAGCAGTTTATCATAAAATTTACAAATGAAGACAATAAACCTACAACAGTTTTCCACGAGCCAGTTATCTGGATACGGTTTATAGTTAATCATATTAAAACACAACTATTGCATACATGTTTACATGTTTGTTTGTAGTAAGAGATCAACACGGTTTACAAAACCTAAAGCAAGGTTCATCACAGTTTAGCACACTAGTCATCAAACGATTGCAGCAGCGTGCTAGCAGTCAATCCAAGCAATAGAAGCAACACATCAGATCAACTCAGATCACACGAACAAAACTATTCGTGTGGTTGGGTGTGTTCGGTCGTACGAACAAGAGAAGGGAGGAAGAGAGATTTTTAGGGTTTCTGAAATTTTATCGTGAATGAATAATTAACTTTTCTATTTTTAATGCTTATTGGATAATTACCAAATCTAAAACAAGATAATTACCAATAATAAAAGAAGATAATTGCCATGTTTGAAAAGATATATCTTTTCAAACAAGTCATCCAACAAGGCCAGCCCGGCCCACCACCATGGTGGCCGACTGTATGCCTCATGTGAGCCCCACATGGGTTCACGCCTCATGTTGGGCTTTTAGCCCATTTCCTCTTTTAACTAACTGATGAGGTGAAAAATGAACCGTTTTTAAGGGGTCATTTAAGCCCGAAGTCGAGATTATTTAATCAAATATTGCCCTAAATCATTCCTTTTGTCATTTTAGGTACTTTTGGAGTGAAATCTGGAAAATGAAGCATTTTGGACATTTTTGGAGTATAAAAGTGAAGAAAACGGCAAAGTCTTAATTTTCCTTGCTGGGAACAGTACCTAACGGCGTCAAGAGTTTCCAAGTGACGACGTCAAGAGTAATACAAGAGGTGGAAGTGGATGATACACGTGACGGCCCAGAGTGTTTTGTACATTGAAGATGACGGCATCACCCAAGGCCGTCATGGTCCAAATATTAGTGACGGCCGAGAACAATTTTACACATGGCGGCGTCAAAAGTGGATCTAGGCAATCCGATTTCATTATGGGCGGCGAGTTGACGGCGTCACAGATTTCTTCTTGACGACGTCACCCTGTAAAATCTATATATAGTTTTCCAATTTTCATTCATTAGTGTGTAATTTTTAGGGAGCAACTTTGGAGAAAAACCCCCTAGTCCGATTTTCACAGCTTTTTCAAGGGTTTTTACCCTTTGAAACCTTTTATGTTCAATTGAGATAAGTACTCTTTCAATTCAATCAATATGTCTATGTGTTACTTGAATATATCTTACACTTGTCTTCAATTTAACATGCTTGGCTAGATCTCTTTTGTGTTTGCTTAGATGTAGTGAAACCTAGATGTTAATTATGGGTTGATTGTTTGTTTATAGTTGTTACGGATGATTGTATTCGATGTTAGGCTTAAGAAATTGGCAGACTTCCATTGGTAACATGCTTGAACGTCTTAAGAAACATGATCAGAGGTGTACTATGATTTTTGGTTGTATTTAATGCGTAGGAGAATTCTAATGATCCCATGTTAGGAGCTTCTAACGGCTCGACATAGGATTGAAGTAGGATCCTATAGAGTTAGGGAATATTGTACACGGCCCTACGACTAGTATTAAGGAATATGACCCGTCACCCATGCAATTGTAACAAGCTATCAACCAGTAAAAGATATCTAGGGAGTAATGAAACCTAAGTAAACACAACTTTCCCCATCATTGTTTACACCACACTAGTATAATTAGTTTCATTTTCATTTCTGTTATTTTATTTTGATTGCATCTTTAGTTATTGGGTTAGTTGGCTAGCAACTAATTCCGCCCACTCTTTCAAAACCCGAGATTTTACTTGCTTTTATAAAATATAAAAATACAAAAAGAATCATCCCTCACCTTTAGACTTAGTTTAGGAGACTTTCTAATCCTAGCGACATTATTCATGAGTTGAACGATCAATCCACCGGTACTTGTCACTATACTATACTACAACGATCAAGTACACTGCCTGGTAGGGGTTGTAAGCTTCTCGAGATCCCTCGAAAGGTAAAGCCTGGTGCGATTCCCACGTATCACTAACTAAGTTCAATTAATTTAGCGCAGTTCTCTTTCGTTTAATGGATCATTTATATATTTACAATAAACAATAAAACTACAATCTCGAGCTATTATTTGCGACCCTAATCGATCATATATTAATGGCAATATTTAATTCCCGTCATATCAAGTACATAATCCTACACAAAAATAGTGATTCAAGTGTAAAAACAATTAGGAAGAGGTTTATTCCTTTTATATATCCGAGGCTTCCTGTTGGTAGAAAAATGTCTTTTTTTTTCTTTTTTTTTTTTTTGTGATGGTTGGGTTGAGGTTATGAACCGGGTTAGAAACAAGTTGGCTGCTTGGAAGGCGAAGTCCCTCTCCATCGAAGGTTGTCTCGCTCTTATTAAATTTATCCTCGGTAGCATCCTTATATATTTATCTTTCCATTTTCAAAAGCTCCGCTCAAGGTTATTAATCTCCTAGAATCCTCGCGTGCTCAAATTCTTTTGGGATTTCAAATAGGGATCATGTGATATTACTTAGGTTAGATGGAATAGTATCCTTATAAAACATAAAATGGGCGGTTTAGGAGTTGGTAATATTCATGCTAAGAACCTCGGGTGCTAGGTAAATGGAAATGCCGGTTTTTGAGTGAAAAGATGTTTTATGAAGGAGAGTTATTAAAGACTTTTATGACGGTGATGGTGGTTTTTCGACTCCCCTGCCTCTAGATATCGGTATGGAACATGGTGCGAGATTCTCAAAGCCGTTTCCAATATTAAGAGTATAGATTCTTCGTTTGAGGGCTCTTTCGGTCTTAAAGTCTCCAACGGCTCTAACACTATGTTTTGGAAAGATCCTTGGATTAATGGAGGGGCTCAAATACCTTTATCCTATGTTATTTACTCTTGACTCTTGTCCAGGGTTCTAAAAGGCGCCATGGCAGCGCTAATGTGCCGCTAAGGTGCGAGTCGTGACCTCCATGTTACGATATAGACTAAGACGTCAGCTCTAGGCGTGACGTGAGATGAGGCATGAAAAGGCGCGCTAAGACGTGAGGCGTGGAGCCTTTTTTGAATTCAACTCCGATGAAAAAGCTATTTTTTAATAACATGAAAATATTACATAAAAGGATAATTTCTTGACTAAATTCCTTATGTATAATCAATGTTGCAAAACAAGGCCAACATGGCCGATTAATCGGCGATTACAAGCTACAAGGCCCTGGAACTTGGTGAGTTTTACAAGGTAATCGGCGATTACAAGGTTTTGGGCCGATTAATCGGCTAAAAAATGCTACAAGGCCTCCGACCGCCTCAGTACCGATTCACGATTTTTGCAACATTGTGTATAATACATTTTGTAAACTAAATATATATGGAATATGATATAATATATAAATATGTAAATATTTTCATATTTTGTGCCGCTTTAAGTCACGCCTTAAAAATGTCATGGCTTCGTCATAGCTCCTAAGGCATGAGGCTTGGCCATGCCGACACGCCACGCCTCACGCTATTTAAAATCTTGCTCTTGTCAAGATTGTGCTATTAGCGATAAATAGGCCTTGATTATGGCTCTTGGAGCGGTCTGTGGTCGTGAGGTGCTCCCCTCGTGGTCGTGCTATTGATGACCTTTCTTCCTAGTTCCCTCTATTCTCTCATCAGTAGCCTATCCTTTTCCGGTGATGGGCCTGAAAAATGTATTTAGTCTAGAGAGGCTTCGGTAATTTAAAAGTCTATACTTTATCCGTGCATCTTTAGGAGTTGATGTTGGCTGATCACAACCTTGGTTCCCACCATATTTGGAATTATTGGATCTCGTGCAAAGTCAATATTTGCGTTTGGCATACTTTGATTAATAGGCTTCCTACTATATCCAATTTGTTGTCAAGGGGGGTCAACATTGGTTCAGATGGTTGTCCTTTCTGTGAGGCCGTTAACGAGTCTATTGTTCACAGTTTTCTGTTATGCCTCCGTATAAAACCCATTTGGAGAAAGACTTGAAGTTGGTGGATCTTGATATGCGAGTCTCCTTCCCTTCTTTTGATCTCAAAGATATCAGCCCGAGTAAGGTGGTTAATCTCAGTTGCGCTCGGTTAAATAAAATTATTCATGGGGTCTTTAATTGGTGCCTTTAGTCGATTTGGAAGTAGAGAAATCGTCTGATTCATGCCTCTTTAGATGATCGTAGCAAGGTTTCGAATGAAGAAATTTTTCCTCCATCCGACGCATTTATAAAGCTTGGATTTCTACTCGTCGCAAGGTGCCAACAGCTTCTTGGAGTTGCTGGATCTCGAAAAATGGATTTGTGTTGTCATGTAATTAAGTTTGTTTTGGTTTTGTGTTGTTCTTCTCAGGGACGGATTCAAGACTAAATATGATCGGGTGCACAAAAAAATTAAACACTAATACTAGAAACATATTTCAATTGACCGATGCATTTAACATGACTTTAAGAAAAATCGATAATTTTTTCAAAAATTAACACTACATTGAAAAAATCAACGGGATGCCCGGCCGGTTCTTTTCTTCCTTTGTTGTTCTTTTTTATCACATCTTCAGAGCCGGTCTATATAAGTCTTAGCTTAATAAAAATAATAATAAATAAATAAAAACCGCTGACCGCTAATAATTTCTATTTTTTACTACTAAAAAACTAATAAAACATCCCTAGAAAAAATAACAACCAGATATCACTGTCCTAAAAAGTCAAACCAAACTTCTTGAAACCTTCATCTTCAAGAAACAAACCAAACCAAAACCGTGTTTCTTGACAAAACCAACTTCTCAAAACACCAAGATCCAATCTTTTCCACAAACCCACAAAAACCCTCCAACAATTTCCCATAATTTTCACCAAACCCATATAAAAATTTCCATCATTTTATATAAAAAAAAACCAAATGGGCATAACATCAAGCAACAATAGAAGAAGAAACAATCACAACACTTATTACCATCAAAACCCACCTCCCCAATCCTACTCATCTCCGCCCTACATTTACTCGCCGCCACCGCCGCCGCTTCCGCCGCCGCCGGCGCCGCCAGTTTACCATAACTATGGGCCGCCGCCAGGTGGGTATGGTTATGGGTGGCGGCCGGTGGCGCCGCCGCCGGTGATGGTGGCGGCTCAGCAGCCGGTGTATGTGGAGCATCAGCAGGCGAAGAAGGTGAAGAACCATGTGAATTTGCATAAGGATAGTTTGAGAGTTGAAGTTGATGAGGAGAATGAGGATTGTTATTTGGTTTCGTTTGTTTTCGATGCTATGTTTGATGGCAGGTTAGTGCTTTTTATCAGTTAGTTTCGGTTTTTTAAAATATGTTTTTTCTAGTTTATTGCTTAATTAGTGTAAATGATCATGTATTGTGTTTGTTGACTAGCTTTTTGGAGCGTTTAGTGTTTAGCTTTTAGTGTGTAGAATATAGGCAATAGGCTATGTTTGATGGTAGGTTAGTACGTTTTATACGTTGCCTTTCAAAAAAAAAAGTACGTTTTATACGTTAGTTTCGGTTTTTAAAATATGTTTTTTTAGTTTATTGCATAATTAGTTTCGGTTCACAAGTCTTAGTGTAGGCGTAGAACTTACTCAAAAAGCTAGCTTGTAAGAGGAGGGGACACAAGTCCAGGATAACCCCAAGGGGTCTTGGGTTTTTTTCTACAAATTGGGGCAACGTCCTTGTTGGTCACGATTGGCACCCTCTTTTGGGTCCAAGCCACCGCTTCATAGGCCACCACTCTGAGCTCGTTGATCACGGCTATGTTGGTCACGGTTGGCATCCCTCTTTTTTAGGTCATAGCCACCACTCCGAGTGTTGGAACCTCGTAAGGTAGGGCTAGCTCTGAAACCAATTGATACGGACCCATCCCATACTAGTCGCATCAAGCTACAAAGCTAGGTGTAGAACTCACTCCAAAAAGATAGCTCAAAGGAGGAGGGGACACCTAGACTTCATAAGCCACCAACCAATCCCATACTTGCCGATGTGGGATCGTAACAATAATGCTATAATGTTTAGCTTTTAGTGTGTAGAATATAATGTTGGTTTGGCAGCGTTTAGTTTTAAAATTTTGTTTAATGCTCCTATTGAAACGCTAATAAAAGAAGCATTTAACTTTTACATCATTTTACGGTGTATAATTATAGCTATGTTATTAAATGATGAAGCGGGTGTTTGCATTGACAAAGAAATGAATATGATTGAGGTTTAATATGATTTAAATAGTTACGCTTGGAAACGTGCCCATAGCTTAATCTCTTGAGATGGCATAATCAATTTGGAATTTTACATCCAAACACTCCTAAACATTAGTTTCCTAAACATTTAGTTTAAGAAGTTTAGTACAATGGAAACGGGGTTCGGGGTAAGCTTATATAACCCCGTTTATCATCCTAAACTCGATAATATGTTCTTGATAAGCTCCTCCCTACTAGCTTTTTTATTGCAAATTCTTTTCCGTATTTATAGTTTTGTCTCCATCTTTCATCTTTGTTCATTTCCTTTAATAAAACTATAGAAGTATTAGTCCTCGTAGGAATTGCGCATTTAAACACTCCCAAATACCCCCTTAGCAGAATCATGGCATCTCAGATTATCACTAGAATAAGAATCTAATATGCCCACAACATTGCTATAGATGAGAAGCAGGCATATTTAAGGATACATGTACACATGTAGTAACTGGTAGGGCCAAATGGGCGATAGTGGTCCCTCTTTATCATATTAAACGGTCGTGGTGTCAGTCGAATGAGCTGGGTGAATATGAGATGCAGGTGGAACAATTTGCTGGAAGAACTGTAGTGAGAGTAGACGCATACTTTGTATGTAATTATATAGTTAGAGAGATGAATGTATATAGATGTAGTAATTGGTTCGGGCATGAAGAAGGTAAAGTCAGCTTGATCACTATACCAAACGAAAATGGGTTAGTGAATTGGCATTGATTAGACCTCAAATTGTGACTTTTGAGGATACACGAGGTCTTGTTTATAGATTACATGTTGTGATCCCTAACTCTCAGGTTCTTAGAGACCGATGCGTGATGCATCTGTGAGCCCATCACGTACGCATGGCGCTAGGTAATAAAAAACTTACACAAAATATTTCTACTTAGTTTATTCTACCAAGTAAATGCTTAAACATCAAATAAGTCACTTACAGAATGGCTAGTACGTACATCAAGCATAGTCGTCTGATTGGATATTTCATGTTAACCATAGGGGTGTGTTGTAATTGAATCCCGTAAATGTTAGCAGGTTCCTTTTGTCAACACTCTCATTAATGGCTATTACTAAGAAAAGCAAATATATATATTCTGTTAGCTCCATATCCGTTGCTCATTAGTTGTACCAATCATAGTGAGTATTGTAATTACTCACTTTTACGTTACTTTGTGGAAATTAGAAAGGGCATATACTTTAAGCTTGTTTCGTCTCTTTAATTCATACTTCCAAAATCAACAATTTAGGGTCACAGCTCCATTTAGCAACATTTTAGGGTTCATACTTTGATTTAATACATTTGCCATGTCCGCAACATGTCAACAATTAAAGTACTCCTGAACTTAAATAATAGGGTCAGAGTGTTGATCATAAATCGGAAATTGAGTCAATGTATGCACCCGTGTTTTTTTTGGGGTAAAGAGGATACCCCTAGTAGATTTTATTACTCCAAAAAAACATATAAGTACATAGGATGTGGGTGAATCCCACATCTAAACCCGTTACAAAGATGGGAAACAAACGCACCAATTGTGCTTCAAACCAAAACTATCATAAGAAAGACAAACCAAACTTATGAACAACTACCATAAGGACAAGAAATAAAACAAATGTTTAAGCTGACCACGAAGATTAATATCCATCGCATCACAAAATGCCCAATGTTCCGGAGTTAAACCTTGAAGGTCTTAAGTGTCATATAGGTCATAATCTTCATCCTAATGTAAACTAGCATCTTATGCACCTCCACTAGTCATGAAATGAGAAGTCTCATAATAAACATCTTCGTCTTCATCACTATCCGAGTCTTGCCTTTGCATTTCCATTGTAGAACTAGGTCCACACACCGATGTCACTTTAGCCTCCTTTTGCATAGGAAGGGGTTTCCCATCATCACCCAGTAGCACAAGCTTCCCATCAAGGATTTGATTTTCTAGATTATTAATCCTTTCAATGAGAGATGTAGTACTTGGACCGCCAAATGAATCAATAGGTGCACTCGCATATGTATCCATGTTCCCATTCCCATTACCAACAACCGAATCTTTACGACCCTCACCTTCCTCCTCATCAACCATAGAGCTCAATACATCAAACGGGTTCGATGTGGAAGGAATCGTATTATCATTTTATCGTTAGTTTCCTTCGGTTTCCTTGGTGCCTTAGGTTTATAAACGAACTGTGACTTTGAACCAATTTGAACCCCACGAACAACTTGCCTTGGCGTTTTCATGTTCTTAATAGCATCCGTAGCAAGTTTCTTAGGACACTCATTGAGAACATGACCAAATACTTTGCAACTTGAGCATCGTGGAGGTATCCACTTGTACTCAATACGAATAGTGTGCTTAGTGTACCCCCTTACCCTTGAATTTTGGAACCGCCACCACAAGGGAATGTTTCAACTCCGCATCAGCTCTTACCTCAATCATGGCTCATGCATAACTCGACATACCCCAAGACTCCATGCACATAGTGGACGTGTAAGAATCTGGCATCAATGGGGTACCTAGGTTAGTTGCAATAGCACTTAAACCATCTTCCGTGAATGGCTGAATGCAGTAATAGGAATATCATGAAGCTTTATTTGCATCAAGTGACCATTTTTTAAGAATTAATGGCACGTTGCGAATTAACCACAGACCACTCTCAAGCATTGCGTCCATACCATCATTAGAATTAGACTTGAAGAAAAAAATGCCATTATAATTCATCATCTATTTAACAAGTCCAAAGTCCAAACTTCCTCCAAGTATTCTTAACATAGTTCTCGACTACCGGGTATGCCACACGCTTGCTCAAAAAAAAGCATAGATCGAGTTACTAAACCTTTCACGTACAACTTGAACCGAGTCCATCGAAACTGCTACATCTGCCCCATTGCCAGCCGGTGCTAGCAGTTTACGAAAGTTTGCACCTTTCCCACTTGTTACTCCCTTGACCAGCTTTGCATACGAAACAGTGTTCTTTGTATTATCATTCGGATCAGGCCCCATAGTTTTCCCTTTCGAAGTACCTATTGTGGTCAACTCAGGAGACAAATTCACACTGGAGAACATAGTTTTATGAGCCCTTCCTTCATCCGATCCCAGAAGTATTACCCAGAATGTATGCACCCTTTCTATTGAATTTACCCTTTACTGCAAATAGAAGCTTCATTCTATGATCAAATAAGAGTGCCTTTCGGCTTCAGGTTTTGGAAAGTTCTTCGCTTGCCTTTTCTCTCCACTTATTCATCATTTCCGCTTTTAAACATCTTTTATTTCTTATATGCGACTATGCAAGTACGTCAGAATAGTCCAAACTATTAGGGCGGGCTCCAACTGTTTATTGATGTAGAAGTACATGCCCTAAGGCTGGTGGGTGTGGACCGGGTAAAGGGTGCAAGACTTGCGTAAAGGAGGGAATATTTCCCCCTCCTTGCTTTGCCGCAAAAACAAAGAGAGAGAATGGGGTAAATGCTAATGGTGGAGCTAATGTGGAAACCGGGGAAGGGAGCTTAGGGTGTTAAGGAACTAGAAAATCGATAAATCTAATGTTAGTATGTTATCAAAGGATGTATATGGATCGAATCTAAGGACCTAGTGATTGTATAGTGTGTAACAGCATAAGTAACTACAAATTCACTTTTTAGGTGATTTGTTTATAAGTGGCTAATAAAAACCAAATAGACTTTATCATGTAAACCGAAAGTACAACAAGCGCCAAGGAGGCGATTATTACACATTAGTTTTGAGTCATCCAAGGGTTGGTTTGGCTCACCTCTCTATTAATATCAATATAATTTGATATCCCTTTCCAAAAAAATAAAAATGCGATTTGATTTATAGTTGCGTTATTATAGTTGTATATGTGCTTCGCTCTTGAATCCTTGTACATGTGATGTGTCTTGTCTTGTGCCTAATCTCTAGGCAACCTTTGAGCATCGGTGTGACATGCCACAAATAACAATAGGAACAATGCCTCATTTTGGTTAAGTGGAGCTCCTAACCTATTTAACCCCTTGAGTGATAGTAGAGTTAAGGGCGTTGGATGTACATAGCTAAACAAGTCATCCCTGTTTTAATAACGTAAAGAAACTATTGCCACAAGTTGAGTCGGTATCTAGTTCGTTTTAAATTTCTTTCATAATGGAGGAAGATTTCTATACTTATTTATCTTGAAGTGTCTAGATTTAAATGAATCGTGAGACTGTTCACTCGTTTTTGACATGATTCCGAACGGAGTTTTGAACTCGAAGTCCAAACTATAATCTCAAAGATGAGAGAAGAGGCCACAATCAGCACCAGTAACGAGATTCGAAACTCTAATAGTCGACGACTTGAGGGGAAGGGGTAGACCTAAACTTAGGTGGGAGGATAGACTTAAGCAGGACATGAAGGAGCTTCTCTTTTCCAAGGACATGACCTCATATAGGAAATTTGCGGGTAGTTTGGGCTAGGTTGTTTGAGGATATGAGGTAGTTATTGCGTTTAGGCTTTATAGGCGTCTCTTAGTAGCCTTGCCTCTTGCATTTTAGAAATATAGTCCCATAGCTAGATCCCTTCAGGCTTTTTAGACATTAAGTAGCCTCTCACGTTCCTTTTGCTTAGCCCTTAGCTAACCTGCTTAGATCTTCGCTGCACTCTTAAGTCTTGGATTTATATTTGCCTTTAGCCCCCTTTTCTTTGCTTGCGTTCTAGGTGCCCTTGCCCATTTGTGTTTATGCTTTTATGCTTGTATTTTTACGCTCATGTCCCCCTTGTCTATATAAATGCTTCCTGGTATATCCACATGGAATAAGCCACACTATTTGATGGCACGCAAAGAATCTAATCCTTATTATGATTTTGTTATTTTGTGTCTTAAACGATGAAATATCTTTGTTTTTAACTGCTTCGTGATAAATTTTCAGCAAACATCACACTAAGTATATTATTGATTATAGATTTATAGGCAGTTATTGTTACTACAATGTTTATTCAGCATAGTTTTTTTTACAGCAAGTATATGCTCGGTTAATCAGTTTACTTTATCCGCAACTAATCCGTTCCCTGTTAAAATTTTCATTTCACAGCATAACCATATATTACTTTGCAAAGGAAGAACCCAATTGTAAGTTTGTTCCAGTATACCCCGAGGCATTTGTACCAGTCAAAGTTCCTTTCCAGAAAGGACACGCTCAAAGATTCAAACAGCCATCCGGAACCGGCATTGACTTGGGATTCTTTGAATTTGATACTTTATCAAAACCATCATCAGGAGAAGACGTGTATCCACTTGTGATATGTGCAGAGATAAACGTGCCTTTAATTTCACCGGAAGAACATCATTATGTCCCGTTACCAAATACCGCTACTACCCCTCACATGCAGATCACACAAGCCGTATTGGAGAAAAACAATGACAACCCTTTTAAAGTTAAAGTTATGAGACAGATATTGTGGATTGATGGTGTTCGATATGAGTTACGTGAGATCTATGGAATTAGTCAATCTGAGGAGAAATTTGACGATGCGGGTTCTGGTGAAGAGTGTGTTATTTGCCTTACTGAACCCAAGGATACAGCTGTGCTTCCATGTCGGCATATGGTAAGTTCTCATTACATGCATATAAAAATATACATATACATTTCTCAAAAGAAGTATACGTTGAATTGTAAAGGTGAATTAGGCTGCTTTATATTTTTAATCAACTCTGATTTTGATAAATGATGTTGGTCATAGTTAACACCTGAAAATAGGCTTATTTCGGCATAAACACATCAAAATACTCTTTTCTACAACCTGTCCTATTGCAACTGATTATCTTCTAATTTTGTATAAGATAATTAATCTCAAAACACATCCCCTCTATCCCTAGCCTATATATGTTGGTGTATATTATAGACTTATAGTGTGATCCTAAACACGTTTTGTGTAAATATGGAAATGGAAATGGAAATTGCTTATCCTATTATATCTTGTTCAGACATATATGAATATCATGCATACTCTTTTTGACTAATAAGTATGTAAATATCATCCATTTTTATCGGATATGGTTTCAGACATATTTGGATATATTGATTCATAATTGGAACACATGGGTAATGCATGACTTTCAGCGACTAATAGATAACATGACATGTGATGCATACTGCATATAAATATTGCTTTGCTGTCACGAATTAATAATTTATACCTTTTTCTCGTTTTCTAATCTTGTTATTGTATTTATAAATGTTTATGTTAATTTTTGGATACTAGATGCTTATAGTCATAGAAGCTACATATAAACTACTTGAATTGGATTTGGACTTATGTTAAGGATTTTTGTATATCTGTCTACAACCCGAGTTTATTTGGTCCCAGATTTGTCATTTCTCTGTAGCATAGGGTCTTTCATTGTTCCTTAACAATCAAGGGGCCAATGATTTGAAAAGTCTGTGATCGTATCTTATCAGCTTTTCTAAATTTAACTTTATTGCATGATTCAGTGTCTATGCAGTGAGTGTGCCAAAGCATTGAGAGATCAATCCAACAAATGCCCCATCTGTCGTCAACCTATCGAGGAGCTAATGGAGATCAAAATTAATACAAACGATCGGTGATATATCCTTTTCTTCTTACTGAATCCAAATATCATGATACAGAGTATATTCTTTCCTTCTTATCCAGTCTTGTGATGTAGTTAATATTATCATGTGTGTATGTTAAAAGCTGCTAGCTTTTAAGCTTTGCCTTTGGTCAATTTCTTGCTAATACTAAAACCATGATTTCTTTTTTTATTTATCGTTGATGATGAAACAACAAGGAGCCATATAGTCAAGTCAGTGAATCCGACCCGTGTAAAGCCGAGAAGCCATGCTGCACATGGCTCGGTCTTTTTTGATAGTGAAAGAGTGGTCTGTTGTTTTTAATGTCAGATCTTGGAATTACCACTTTAACAAACACCCCCCTTTTCATCTGCAAGCTTGGAATGTAATCTTTGCTTTATCTCCTCTTTACCCTTTATTTTTTTTGTCTTGTTATCTTTGATACCCTTTTAGTCATGACCATCCTTGTCTTAAGCTCATGGCGGGAAGGTGTGTTGCGGCTGCTTTTCGCTTCTAAGCTTTTTAGAAAAGCTTGTGCTTATTGTTTATTACCTTACAAATTTTTGGCTTCTAAAAAGGAGCCTATCTGTGCCAAATAAGCTGTAAACTTATAAAGCTTTTTGGGTACTCAAAACATCATAAAACAACTTATTATGCTTTAATAATTCAATAATCTAGTCTGGTTCTTAAACAAGCTTACCCTAACACCTCAATAAGGAACCTGATAGGTTGCAAGTCCGTTCTAGTTTTGTGTCTAATGTCGCATGAGGTCCCATTTTTCATCCTTGCCATGTCCTAAAAACTTAAGAGCCATGCTCACTGGTCGGAACGCAAAAGATGGTCTTATGGTCAATCCTAAAAGTTGGACAAAATCCATGAAAAGAAGTTTTGCTTAAACCTTGTAAACAAGTTAATACAAAGATGTTATTAGATACCATATAGAGCATCATGAGAGGGTTAGGAACATAGGATAAGAAAGACAGTATTTTTATACAATATAAGTTTTATAAAGAAAAAGAGTAGCTAGTTAGAGCCAAATGAAGAGAGAATATTTGACATGGAAGTTAGCACTGGGAGAGAGACAAAGGGTGAGAGCATCTGCAGAGATTTTCAAACAGAGGTGTGTGGACAACACAAGATACAAATTTGGTGCAGTAATAATATTGACTTTCTTGTATCTTTCTGAACTTATATTAATAATCTTCTTATACATATATAATTGTAGCTTGGGGACCATCTTAGTTACCGTGCACTTGTCTCATTATTTCTTGCCTCATGCAATTCTAACTTAACAAGTTACTTCATGCTATATAAAGTTTGCTTTTCAAAACTTCTTTTACTTCTTTTCCGCAAAACCATCAATTCTATGCAATCGTCTTGTAGGCGACGTGTTGATCGTGCGGTGCATATTGAATCTTTGCCATTGAATTCGGTCATTTAAGTGCCGAGGAAAAGAGCTATCCGAAGAGGGTAACTTTTCATTTCTAGAAAATGCATCAAAATCACGTACAAAATCTTTATCGAAGATTATTGATGTCGGGAACAAAAGTTTCTTGTAATTTTTCGAATAAGAGACGTTGTGCATAAAAATCCAAAATGGGGATGACAATCATGTTATTCTTCTACATTTGTCTTGTACTCAAACCACATTATTTTCGACTTTTTGTGAACTCGTGACATCTTAATCTTCTACGTGAAGAATTTGTGTTGGATAGAGTCATAGAGGTATAAAAGTTGTATTTGATGCTTATATGATAGTTCTAAAAGGTGACAGAAATTGGAAGAATTACATGTTGAGGCCCATGTATTATACTTTAACCGTCCCAAATTAAATATACATTTCGATATTGGCTTAGGCAGGGACGGAACCAGGAGACATATTGACCAGGTGCATTTATAAAATAAAATATACAAAGTTAGAAACATAATTTTTATGAATTGGGTGCATTTACGAAAAATCGAATCATGGGGCTTTGTGGTCCACTGGGTGAAGCTTATTAAGTTAAGCGAGCCTGTGTGAGAGTAGTAACGGGTTGGGTGACCAACCGGTAAGTCGTCACTTGGGGACCACAAGCTCTAATGATATCAACCAACTGCCCAGTGCAGTTGGCCACCAGCTACCTTAGAAGTCTGGGCCCAACCATGTGATGTCTTGATCGAACAAAAGGACGTGTGTTCGATTCCGTTCCGCAGCATGGTTGGGTATTGGGTGGAGGTATTTCAGAGGCATCAAACCTTTGCTGGGTAGGGTTGATGGGTACCATTATGGTACACAGGGTTGAGGTGTCCCTACCAATCTACACTTTTTTATCAAAGAATCGAGATTTTTACCAAAAATTAACATTACGTCGCAAAACTTCATGAGTATCCCGAGACTACTCGAGACCTACCGTGGTTCCGTCCATGAGCAAAAGGTTTTAAAAAAAATACAAGTGCAAGGATTTCATTGTTATAAACACTGCAAATAGCTAGCCAAACAACAATGACAAACCCCACACCATGTGGTATACATGTGACACTATTCAACATAATAAGGCAATTTTGCTCTGATTGTATTTGCATATCATATTCACTTTTAAAAATGTTATCATCTTTTGTGCTTTTACAAATCTAGGTCATAGATTATCATGAAATATAATTTCTTTTTGTTAATTGTAATTATGAGTGTTTTTTTTTAATTATTATTGTATTGGCTTTGTACTAGGTGCTTTGTATTTTTTGGCTCTTTTAAGGTACCATATATTATGCGGATAAATATCCACCTTTTATGGTATAAGTTCTTTACAAAATAACGATATTGCTCTGATTTCATATATGCATGTTATTTTTTTTTTAAACGGCGAAATATTATCAAGAAGAAAAAGCTCTAGCAAGAAACTAGAGAAATTACAAAGGAAGTCTAAGCCAATCTAACCAATTACAAGAATTCACCTCTAGACTTTAGCCAAGAAAAAAAAAAAAAAAAAAAAAACTAACTGAATGTTATCAAAAATATTGCTTTGGCTCATGAATTAGAGCTCCTATTATCAATCCACTCGATCCATTCTCTGTTGGAACTAAAAACCAGTAATGAAACATTAGTCCAAATGCGGATTATACGCCATATATTTGTAGCCGTTGTACACGAAAAAAAGAGATGATCCAATGACTCCCCGCTCAAACTGCAAACTGGACAAATAATCGAAGGGATTTCTAACCCACGAAGCGATATATTTAACAGATGGGGAAGCTGATCCAAGAGAAAACGCTAGATGAAAATATTTACCTTCCTGAGCAAATATTTATTCCATCTTGTATTGAAAGGCATTGAAGGAAGTACGATACTCTCAATATGATTTCGGTTTGATCTGACAGAAAATGCCCCATCATTGGTATGCGTATGTTATTGCAACTCTGATTTTTGCACACTACTACAAAAACGACCATTGAGACCGGTTATGGAGGCCATATAGACTGGTATCTTGACGGGTTGAAAAGGGGGAAGTCGAAAAGGTATAACACATATGGAACGGTAGAGACACCGGTCTAAACAACATATTAGATAGACCGGTTGTAATGGTTCCAATCAGTCTACTATAGAAACATAGAATGCTTGTGCCTTGTAGAGTACATATTTCTGGTCTTATGGTCATGTTAACCATATGTATCATGAATAATTGAAGGTGTTTTAAATATTCTTGATCATAGTACATACATTTGTGTTTTTTGTCTACCTCTTTAGTCTTGCTTTTTAATTGGAATAAATGTTGTTAAAATAAATGAAATTCTTGAAACAAAGGGTTGTGAGTTAATTTCTGTCTTTAATTCATCAAAGTACAGAAAATTATGGAGCAACTACCGAAATAAGTTAATGCGCATAATATAGGGATGTAGTAGGTTTAAATATGATTTAAAGTATAGAATTTTGCAGAATTTATAGTCAAAATTCTTATTCAAAATGCTTCTTAATATAATAATAAAGTTAATTCTTAAATAATTGAGGTTCAAAGTCACTCATTGGAATGGGTGAATCCTATATAATTTAATTTAATCAGATTCCAAATGTACCCTAGTAAATTAAATAATATTGATAAAAAAAAATTAATAACCAAATTTAAAAATATCTAACGTCTTACAAATTTCTGTAAGAAATAGGTATATCCATTGTATAGCTTAAAGAAGGGAAACCGTTATGTGGTGATCATTACGAAACTTGGATCAATTTATGAGGAGGATCGAGTGTTATATCAGTTAATTTGAGAAGGCTAAAGTTATATTTCATTTAAGCAAATATAAGTAGAACTTCACGGCTCTGTCTGGTCTCCACTAAAGTCAGTCCATGAACATGGTGGAGTCAAATCACGTGACAAGTTGTTTGCCTGCTAAAAAAATTGTAAGATATATACTAATGAAAACTCTCGGATCCATAATAATTTCTAAAAGAATTATAAGTGTGTTTTGAATCATTTATAAAAAAAATATATGTGCTCCATGCATCAGCCAAAAGTCTAGAATCGAATTCACACCTACAAATTCAAAAGATCAATGATGCATGTAACATGTTTGTAACAACAATAATTTGTGTACTATATATAGCTTGTTGAAAACCACTTGAAAAGATTGAAAAAACTCTAGACACTTTTTTTACCCACATGCTTAAACTTGCAAAAATATATGTTGAGTCTATCAAGGCTATACGAATTACAATGTAATTATACGTTTATACTTCATTAATACATAGGTCTTTGTTTATTATTGATTTTTAGTTGTAACGAGCGGGGTACCCGCGCGTTGCTGCGGGAATGTTATGTTTAATCTAAATTATTTTTATTATTTTTAATTTTTTTTAGGGACTAAATTTGCAAAAGATCGCTAATGGAGGACTAACGGTGCAATTTATAGCTAACGTGAGGGACTAAAAGTGTAAAATCCTTAGCTATAGTACACACTATCAAACTATTTTTTACTGTAGCAGTTACTGTTTTGTTTATTATTTGTACAGAAAAAGCCCCTGAAGTTACTGTTCCTTTTCAAATTTAATCCACATTTGTTAGATAACGGTCGTTAAGGACTAACCTCGCAATTGATCGCTAACCTCAGGGGCTAAAATTGGCAAACGTGAAACTTGGGTGAGTACTGTAGCTACAGTGAAAACAAATGACTTTTAGTATATATATAATTTCATATTTAAAACTCATATGAAGGATCTACTTTAAGTTTTAGAAGAATGTCAATAAAAAGAGTCGTTATATAAGGTTGTATGAATCGAAACAAGACTTGCATAGCTCTTGATATCGCATGTCAAACACTCATGTACTCTCGAAGTCCAACTAATTATACGTCGCATGGGGAA
This sequence comes from Artemisia argyi, assembly GCA_030686995.1. Lineage (NCBI taxonomy): Eukaryota > Viridiplantae > Streptophyta > Magnoliopsida > Asterales > Asteraceae > Artemisia > Artemisia argyi. The sequence goes on along the minus strand of CM060704.1, from coordinate 159,398,552 downwards.
ACTTTGAACACGAAAAACCCTAGGCTTGTTTATATTAAGTGTGCGAGTATGAAATTAGTCTTCACATCTTCCACAATTGCAACAAGTGAAGGTTACAAAAATAGTAGTACATAATAACTTATTTTAAAAGTGATTTGGATAGTAGAAAAATATAATTAACTTTAGGTGGAACTAATGGAATAACATCAACCTCGATAAAAATCACATGCATAAGGTGAGGAGTCAAAGGTTACGGTTTTAAATTACGAAATAAATATAAAATACAGTAATTATTATAAAGTGGACAAAATAAACTGTTATTTATTGGCCACTTGGGTCTATCCTCCTCATTATTAGTTATTCCCAATAAAGCAAATGGGACCCGTAATTAGCTTTTACTTAAATAATTAAATAGACTAATGTTTATATCCCTTTAACAAATCCCTTTGAATATTATTTTGACATATACTTGGTAAAAGTTTAGACATACATCAGTAGATCATGTTTAAAAAGAATATTTAGAACTGGTAAAGGTTATTTGGAGCTTAAGTTTCCTAATTTCTTTTACTTTTTTAATTGATGATAATTTGGACTTATTGCTAAAAAGTGAATGGTTGTTATATGTTAGGCCAGGTATTATAATGGGTGGTTTGCCACCACCACCTACACCAACCACACGGCATAACCTAGCACAAGGGAAGAGCCACGTGTGAAGGGCAATTTTTTGCACTCACCATCGAACAGGTTTCAATTATTTATTTATTTATTTAATTTTATGATGTATATTGTGAATTATGTTTGTATAAATTGGAGTAGTTTTATATCTTTTGTTTGATGATGACCATAATCACATGTTTGGTGGGGGTTTGGTAGTATGTTAAATAGTGATGTGACGTTGACGTGGTAGTGGTGAGTTTAGTGACTATAGTATCCAACCTTAGGTTTAGTAACATTTAGTTGATCAGTGAAAAAAAGTTTTGAGAAAAATAAGTTATGAGTTCAATCTCAAACTCATGTTATATATATATATATATATATATATATATATATATATATATATATATATATATATATATATATATATATATATATATATATATATATATATATTTGATCGCGTACAAGGAATACTCTTTCAAGAAATGTTAGTCAACACTGAGAGGGAGTGCACATAGGTCATGTTTATTGTCGATCTAAACCTTTTGAGGAAGAAGTGCATGATTTTTCAACGAGTTCAGTGAAATTGACAACGTGACTTTTGATATTAGCTCAGATTGTATTCAAATGTTTGCAATATGAGAAGCATCATTCTTTTGATATAATTCGCGTAACTCTTTGTCAATCTTGAGCTCCTTTAGTCTTTCTTAAGTTCGACACACATTGTCCTTTCTATGTTGAATCAATTTTGGTTCTAGCAATTCAAATCGCTTGCCTATTTCAAGTCAATTGAGGTGTTGCGACACTTCCTTTCATATAAAGCCTGCCTCGCTATTTGTAATTCAATATGATAGTAGTTGTAGGCAGGTTGTAATCGAGTCAAGCCAAATTCAAGCTTGACAGGGCTTGAGCTCGGCCTAAAAATCATAAGGTAGGCTTGAGCACGGATCGATAGTTCGACGAGCTTTAATCATTCAAGCTTGAGCTCCGCTCGGGTAATACTCGAATAAGGCTCGAGTTCGGCTTGAAAAGCTTGAATTTATACATAAAAATTGTATTCGGTAGCCAAACTCATTAAAAAAAAAAAAAAAAAAGTACTTATACAAAATATTCGGGAGCATTAGTGTTCAAAAAGTCCTTCCACGTTATAGATTTTATTATTTTACTAATATTCACATTAGCAAGTTATTTATAAAAAAAATATGTATAATAAAAATATATTATGTATATGAGGGATCGAAAAGCTTGAGCTCGGCTCGTTTTGTGTTTCAAGCTGGTTTTTAATGAGCCCGAGCTCAATAAAAGGTCGATTCGATTGAGTCAAGCTAAAGCTCGAGCTAGAGTTGTTTAATAAAAGTTTTGCTTGTTTGCAGTTGTAGTTATAGACAAACTTTTTTTTAGCAAATGTAGACAAACTTAATATGTGGTAAATCGTCATAATAATAACTCCAAAATCATTGAAACATGATTGAGTCAGGTCTTATATATAGTACAAATGGTTTCATCACTCTAATAATTCGTATATGGATGATCAACATTCACTGAAACGAGAATGATGAATTGAATTGCCTATTCTGAATTTCTTATATTGAATACTTGATGTGTAAGACAAAAGGAATACAACCTGCATCAAATCAATGACTCGGTATCAACCTAAAAACATAACTTCGTTTAAATGTTGTTACTATAATATGTAAAACCTAGTACATTACTAGTTGATGAATAAAGGATAGCTCAGTACATTCATCCAACAATGAAGATAATTTGAAAGTGAATAACATAATAAAGGTTATAACAAAGTAGTAGTATATACTTGGTTTCCATAAATGATATTTAACCAATAATAGTACCAAGAACATCATCAAGAATATAAGCCGCAAAATAAGTGGGTCGGGTTGAGTTAGTTCACAGGTTCATATGGGTTTGTGTCTAGACGGGTTCGGTACTAGATGGGTCATTTAGGAGCACGGGTCTAAACGAGTCCGGGTCAAACGGATGTTGGGTCGGGACTCAGGTTGACCCATCGGGTTTTCAACAACTTTTTTTTATTTAAGTACAAATTTAAAAATGAAAACAAGTGTTAAAAAAGATTTACTCACTAGACCAGCTCAAGACCTGTTAGTTACTTATTATATAATTTAAAGTAATATAAGCGTTCATTTGAACCCATCTATATTTACATAAAGAGACCCATCAAACTTATCATCTCATAAATATTAACCAACTTAACCCAAAATAAACAATGGGTTTAAAAATTGGCACCTCTAATCAATAATAATATGGGTATGTTTGCCGAAAGTAACTGTTGCTGGAACTGGTGTTGGTGCTGAAGATGGTGCTTGTGCTGGAAATTATAAAAAGAAATTATTTTTATAAGCTACATGAAGTAACCTTTGGTTTTAAAAGATTATGGAAGATTATTTTTTTCAGAATCTCTTATAAGTTATGTCTGCCAAACAAAGATTATTTTTTAAATAGCTTATTTTTTGAAAAAATAAGCACAATCTCTCAACAATCTTGTGTGCCAAACATAGCCTCTATACCTTCATTTCATGATTGACTTGTTCTTTTTAATATTTAAAGGAGTAAATTACATGGTTGGTCCCTGTGGTTTGTCCAAAATAACAATTTTCGTCCCTCAAAGTTTAAAGTTGCATTGGTAGTCCCTAAGTATGTAAACAAATAACACACCTAGTCCCTATAGGGACCATTCATGTTATTCTTTGGAGGCGAAAATTTCACCTATAGGGACCATGTGTGTTATTTGTTTACATACATAGGGACTACTAATGCAACTTTAAACTTCAAGGGACGAAAGTTGTTATTTTAGACAAACCACATGAACCAAACATGTAATTTACTCTATTTAAAGGATACCCATATGAGACTAGTGGTAATAGGTGCTTTAACAACCCGTTGTTGTCCTCGTTGCCTCGTTGGTACCATATGACGCGTTGAAGTTGTAGTTTTGGGAGAACTTGATCATCTGAACGACTGAGGTGTGGAAGTTGTTGTGTGTGTGTGATATTTTAGTTTTTGTGAAATATATTTGTGCTTAAGTGGGGTATGTTTTAGTGATAATATTAGTTGTGAAGAGAGAAGCTAACGTGACGTTGAGTTGACAGTGATGATGTTAGTCACTGTACCACTAGCCTGATGATGTTTGTAAACCACGTCTTCTTAATCGTGAAACCATCATAACACACACTTTCAATGCCATGAGTTTGCAACTTTTGGGTAGCACAATATGAACTTGAACACTTGTCCTTATCATAAGTGTATTTTTGTATAGCTTTGATGTAAACATGTAATTGCCAACAGAAAAAGAAATAAATTTCCACAAGTATTTTTCCATACTCATCTTAATAATGTGAAGAAAGCTTGTGACAAAAATTTCCCATCAAAAAAGGGAAAAAATTTCGCAATCTGTCGCTAAGCTTTTTCTTAAAAGCATTTATGTTAAGAATTTAAACCGCTGCAAAGCGTGGTTAACTTGTGTTGTACTAAATTAACATCAAAACGAACTTAGAATTGGAATTGGCCTCAGCTCTAATACATCGCTCCCAGACCTGCTCCGATTCGGTCCTTGTTATAATCATAGTTCGTGCTAACACTATCATTAGACGTCCAACCAATAACTTTGATCAAACTGTAAATATTTTTGAAAATTTGTTACTGCTACATATTGCATTACCCAAAATAGTTTTTTGTTTTCTGTATCATCTAAAACAATACAAAACCATCCTAGTCTCACCAGAGAAATTAGTAGTACACCCCATAGTACAATACCCCCATTAAATTTGGCAAGTGCACCAAAACCAATAATCCCACCCTATTGCACTCCTCTTCATGCTAGTACTTAACTCACATGGTACGTATAATATAGATAAATATAATTACATGTAGGTACACACTTACACAATATTAAAGATAGTAGGCCCCATATCATCACTCCCATTGGCCCTATTTGTCCCCCAATATTGTAAGACCCCACATACAATGCCCTCCATGATTTCAACCATTGAGATTCACCTTATATTATAAAATAGTAAATCCATACTTTTTTAATCGTTCTTGCAAGTATTTTCTTAAAAAAGATATAGGTATGAAATCAAAGATTACTGTGAGTAATAATGTAGCGGAATTAGGGGAGGACCATTTGAGGTTTTCGGAGCCACTTATGAATAACGTGAATGTTCTTTTTAGCGTGTGTCACTAATCTTGACTTTCGTAAAATGCATATATCGTTTTAAGTTTTAATTAGAAAAAAAAAACAAAAAAACGTGTGACCCTCTTGGCTTTGCAGCTTACAGACCTACCAGCCTTATTGGATGTATTTACAAGATCATGGGTGTGTTTGGTGCATGGTGTTTAGGAGCGATGAGCGTTGAGTATTATAATTTTTAAATGCTCATCTGAGAAACAATAAATAATTTTATTTATTTTTTTACAATGCTCTTTTTTCAACGCTCGATGAAGTAGCATTTATGAGCGTTAATCATTTAAGAACTGTTTTACATATTATAATTACAATTACAACTACAACTACAACGACATTACCAAATGTTGTTATAAACAAATACAGTTGTTCACAGCTACTGCTATTTTTGCTAAACACACCTCATATCCAAAATCCTTACTCTTAGGCTCGCGAAAGTCATTGCTTCCATCATTGGCCTAAACCAAATTGCGCTCTTATCTAGAAGGCAGATTATTGAAAAAAGCTTAATCGCAAATGAAATATTACGTGTGGCTAAACTCGAGGATCTCAAACTCCTCTTCTTCAAAGTTGATTTTGAAAAAACGTTTGATAGCGTTTGTTAGAGTTTTTTGCTCGACGTCATGAGGCAAATGGGTTTCGGTTATAAATGGCTTGCTTGGATTAAATTCTGCCTTTTTCGGCTTAGATCTCCATTCTTGTTAATAGTTCCATTGTCGAAGCATGCAACAAAGGTTTATATAAGGGTATTTTCTTAGCACAGGGTAATGATAAACTCTCCGTTCTCCAGTATGTTGATGATGCGTAGTTCTTCGGAAAATGGTCTCGATCTAACACTAATAACCTTATACTTATTCTCAAATGTTCTGAGAAGGCTTCGTGTCTCAAGGTTAATTTGGCTAAAAGTAGAATTTTCGGAGTGGGGGTTGATGTTGAGGAAGTTGAAACTGTAGCCTCGTCGCTCAGATGCTTTCATGATTCCATCTCGTTTATTTATCTTGGGCTTCATGTTGGGAGAAGAATGAACCTGTGTGACGGGTGGAGTGTGGTTATTGAGCGTTTAGAGTTTGGTTGTCCGCCTGGAAGGCAAAATCGCTCTATCGGGGGTCGTTTTACACTCATCCAATCCGTTCCTGAAATCATTCCTCTTTATTATTTATCGCCTGGAAGAATGAACCTGTGAGATGGGTGGAGTGTGGTTATTGAGCGTTTAGAGTTTAGCTGTCCGCCTGGAAGGAAAATCGCTTTCTATCGGGGGTCGTTTTACGCTCATCCAATCCATTCGTGCTCGTTTCCTTTGGGGTTTCAAAGAGAACGAGAAAGGAATAAGTTGGGTCAAATGGAATAGTTTTCTCCCTAGTCAAAAGATGGGAGGTCTTGGAGTGGGTAGTCTCTATGCTAAGAATCTCGGTCTATTTGGCAAATGGAAATGGAGATTTCTTACGGAAAAGGATACCTTATGGAGAAAAGTTATTAATGGCTTTTATGGTAGTGACGATGGGTTTGCTTCCAGCTCGTCTAATAGAATTCACCAGGTGCGAGATTGTCAGGGTAATCTCTCGCATTGACGCCCTCAACCCTTCTTTCTCCACCTCTTTTAAGTTAAAAGTAGCTAATGGTTCGAATACTCTCTTTTGGAAAGATAGGTAGTGCGTGGATGACTCCCGATTAATAGACTGTTTTCCTAGACTTTTCGCTCTTGAGTTAAATCAAAATTGTTTAATAAGTGATCATTGGATTTTCTCAAATGATTCTTGGTCTGCAAATTCGGATTGGCGTTTCCCTCCTTATGGTTGTGCCCCGGATGATCTCTCGGCCCTCTTATTAGCCATGGGTGATTTGGTTCTTTTAGATGATGATTCTGATAGTTGGATTTTGGACAGAGATATTTCTAGCTCCTTTCAAGTTAACACCCTCTCGATTTGGCTGCAAGAAATTATTTTGGCAGTCGATTACGTAGGGGCTCACCATATGTGGAACTCTTGGGTCCTTTGTAAAATTAATTTATGTGTTTGGAGGGCTTCAATCAACATGCTGCCTACTAGATCTATACTTGCTTCTAGACTCTAATGGAGTTATCCTACCAACCGTTAACTGTCCTTTTTGCGACATCGATAAGGAAGTTTTGGACCATTGCATCTTAAAGTGTCCCCGTTTTATTCCCATATGGAGAAAAGTGTGGAGTTGGTGGTTGCTCCCACCCCGGCTATGTTCCCCCCTCTTTCTCCATTAAAGATATGAGTTTTGGCTCCTTTGCAAACATGGGTTGTCCCAAGCTCAACAAGATCATTCATGGCGTCTTTCAAGTTGGTTTTTGGGCAATTTGGAAGTGGCGGAACAAGTAGTTCATGCTCTGGTTGACTCGCGTGATAAAGTGTTAGAAGAGGACATTTCCCCTTCCATTCAAGATTAGCAAAGTCGTGGATCTCGGTCCAATGCAAGTCCCTTCCGTGCAACTGGAATCATCGGATCACGTGTCCGAGCTCTCTCTTAAATTTGGTCTAGCCTGCTAGTGTTTGGTTTGGGTTTAGGTTTGTTGGCCGTCTGTTTTGGCCTTTTCTCGGTTTCTTATTCGCTCTGCCCGTCGTATCTCTTTTTTCGGTTTCCTTCCTGGAGCCGTTTAATAAAATCTTAACTTTAAAAAAAAAATGAATCTTATAATTTATGTAATCTTGACTTTCTTAAAATGCACTTTGTCTAAAATTCTGTTTAACGCATCTTATATCGTTTTAATAATGCGTTTCATAATTTATAAATCTACATCAGGCACCGGTTGAATTGGGAATGAAAATCAATTTGTATCTCAATAGCAAAGTATGATAAATAATTTAAAAAAATATATGTGGGGTTCTATTTTTAAAAAGCGTATTTTCAACCAGACACCATCCATCATTTCCGAATTCACAACATCATTTCAATCCTTATTTCCAAAATCACGATAGAAAAGTTGGTACATTTATTAATGTTCATTGAAAGCTTATACTTACAACAATATGAAGTCATTTAATAACACACAAGTATAGGTCTTGTTGATGTGCATCATTTGATGATACTAGGTATCACATCCATAAGGACAACAATATTCTACAAACTGAATAATGCTATTCCTTCCTCTATCACAAAAGATTGTATATTCGAACCCTAACCGGAACACGTCAATTTGGATTACCTGATGTGATATAATGTGATGTGTATAGTAACACACACCGTAAGTTAGATTACCCGATGTGATATAGTGTGACGCGTGTAGTTACACATGCCGTATTAGTTTGTCGGATTTTTTTCTTGTCTCCGACTACAATCCGTTCGAATCCTATGCTTCTATCATTGAAAAGCAAAAAAAGAAAAATGTTTTGTCAAAACAATTGTAACAAAAGTGACTATCAAGCTAATTATAAAGAGCTTTATTTTCAAAGTCTTTACTTATCAAATCAAGACAGAATAATCAGTATAAAAACACAAATCCACACATAATTAAATGAAATAAGAGAGAATTATGGGGGAAGAAATGTGGGGAAGCTTCTTAAAAACCCCAAATCTCTTTTCATATTATTTCTGTTTTTTCAACATATGAACACATATAAACATCAAGCTCATAAATCATGATCATCTTCATCCCCACATCACTAGCACTAACATCTCATTCTTCCCCTAAAGTTTTGATAATATATTATCATCTATATATTACTTCCCTATGATCATAATTTAAAAAACCTTAATCCATCTTTAGGACCAAGTAAAACAAAAATTAAAAGAAGGGAAACAACTAAAGCTAAAGAAAACCCCATCTCTTGGTTTTGCTTCACAAAGACTAGTGGCCAAGCCACCAACCATAACCGCCGCGGGCAATCTCTTTCGTCTACATGACATTGCAACTTGAGGTGTTTTCATCACTAAAATAGTGTGTAATAGGATCACCTTGTGGTGGATGTGGGTAAGGGTATGGTGGGTAAGGTTGATATTGTGGTGGTGGTGGTTGCATATAGTTTACCGCGGGTGGCGGCCTAGCATACATCATTGGGTGAAATCTTTCGTTACCATTTGCTTGTTGTTGTTGCATCATAGCCGCAGCTAATTGTTGTTGCATATATGGGTTACCTGCCATTGCTTCGGGACCAGCCCCTTGAAAATAGCCACCTCCACCCGCGCCACCATTAGGACCACCAATCATTCCGGCCCCAGCCGGAAGCCCTTGAACAGCTTGCATGTGACCCATAGGTGCCATGGATGCATTCATTTGACCCATTTGACCAACCATCCTTGGACCCATTTGACCCATTTGACCAGAACCCATAGGCATGTTTCCCATGGGCCCCATGTTGCCCCCACCACCATTCATTGCCATCATGTTTGGCATGCCATGCATACCATCATTCATTCCACCTTTCTTGCCCCCATTACCATTCATGTTCATACCCATGCTCCCACCACCTTGACCACCGTTCTTAGTTTGACCACCACCTTGACCACCGCTATTCTTATTTTGACCACCACCTTGACCACCGCTATTTTTATTTTGACCATCCCCCGGACCTCCACCACCGCCATTTTTCCCACCATTCTTTCCTCCACCACCACCTTGATTCGGATTCCCTCCTCCTCCACCACCACCTTTCTTACCACCACCATTCACCTGTACTGGAACATTACCACCACCACCACCTCCACCTCCACCACCCTTTTTCCCGCCATTTCCGCCGTTATTAGGAGGAGCACCACCCTTCATTTGCTGAGGTGGCATCTGGCCACTTTTCATCATTTGCGGCGGTATACCATTCTTCATAAACTCAGGGGGTATCTGCCCACTTCTCATCAACTGCGGCGGTAGACCCATCTGCCCACCACCCCCCACCATTACCGGTTTCTTCATAGGAACATCATCATAATCATCATCAAACTCGTCATCATCATAATCATCATCATCGAACTCATCATCATCAAAATCATCTTCACTCCCCAAATCATCTTCTTCCACCACCTTCACACCCTTCTTTCCACCACCACCACCATTACCACCACCTCCACCTCCACCACCGCCGCCGCCGCCAAAATTAGGAACTTTCATATCCTTAAACTGAGGCTGCATTTTCATATCCTGAATCCCTTTCATTTGTTGTTGCATCTGTTGAAACTGCTGAATCTGTTGCGGCGTCGGCCCACCACCCCCGCCACCACCACCGCCGCCACCTCCGCCGCCGCCACCTTTCTGATTACCACCCCCACCCCCACCCCCTTTTTGCCCCTGATTATTATTCTTCCCACCACCACCACCACCACCGGCGCCGCCACCGCCACCGCCGCCACTTTTACCACCACCACCCTCAATCTGCAGGTTTTTAAGCTGATTATTGATCTGCTGATTAGGGTTTGGCTTAGAAACACCCCAAACTTCAGCTACTTTGCCACTTTTTGCAAGCTTCTTAATCAAGGTATCTGAAGTAACATCTCCTGATACTGTAACTTTACTCTGTTCTGGATCTATATTCACTGAATAAACCCCTGTTTCAAAACACATTACAAAAACACATTAAAAATCCAAATTTAATCCAAGAAACATAACAAATACACAAATTAACACAAACCCATCTCAGATTTAACATAAAGTTGTAAACTTTATATAAATTATGCAAAAAAATCTTTAAAAAATATAAAATTAATCCAAGAAAAATACCAAATATTTACATTTAAACAAAACCCATTTCAGATTTAATATAAAGTTGCATACTTTATATAATCTACACAAAACTTGTTTAGACCCCTGTTTTAAAAAACATCAAAAAATACTACAAAAACAAAAATTAGTCCAATAAAAATATCAAACAGTTACATTAAAACAAAACCCATCTCAGAATTAACAAAAAGATGCATACTTTATAAACCTCTGTTTCAAGAAATGTTTAAAAAATACTTAAAAATTTAAAACTAATTCAAGAAACATATCAAATACTAAAATTAGAACAAAACCCATATCAGATTTAACATAAAAATGCAAACTTTATAAAAGTTGAGCACAATTTACCTTCAATTTTCTGAAGTATTTTCTTCACTTTTCTCTTACATCCATCACAATGAATGTTCACTTTCAAAGCACATGTCTGCATGCATTAATTCCAATTATCATACACCATTAACAAATTCACAATAATCCCACAAAATTAAAGTTATTACATAATTTACATTTGTATTTTTTTTTAGATACATTTTTTTATATAAATTAGAATAAGCAAATTTATAAATGTTACACACAGTGTTACACCTTGTTTTACACACAGTTAACAAATGTACCTGAATCTTGACAAACTCTTCTTTACTCATGTTTTCAAGCTAAAACAAACAAAACCCACAAATTAAATTATGGAATTTATAGATCTGGTTTAACTAAAAACATTAAAATGTTGAAAAATCAAATCTTTCTTATGGGTTTTTTATGGTTACTTTGATTTATAGAAATGAGAGAGATGAAGTAGTTTTTTTCACACAGTGTGAGTTGAGTGTGTGTGTTTTGTGTTTATTTATTTTTGGTTTATTTATAGTCAAATGAGTATATGTTAAGTCGGCTTGAAGCTATGGCTTGGCTTGATTTATGGCTTTAGTTTTCTTTTTGTTTTGTTTTTGTATTTATGAGTTCACATTTAGTTTTATTACTAGGACTTATTTTGCTAAATAAATGTAACATAGTACATTACTTAACTGTCAGATTATTATTTTTGGATTTCTAGATATTGTGTTCTCATATTATTTTGTGACAGTTGAATATTCATAATTGATTTACTGTTTTAATGAAATGTGTTGAAGTTACAATAATTTTGGATAAGATATAGTGAATTAAAGCAAGAATAATTCATTATAACTCGATATGAAGAAATGATGAAATATATAGTGAACAAAATCAATGATAATACATAACAATCGAAAACGATATGCTAGTTATGTAATCATTTTGATGGACCCTTGGCGTGATGTAAGATAATAAAATGTTCAACATCGATGACGTATAGTTCAAGAGTGTGTAGATTTTATTTGATAGTCGGCCGATTTGTAGTCCTAGTGATGACGTAAGTTCAAGAGCGTGTAGATTTTATTTGATAGTTGTATGATTTGTAGTCGTAAAAAGTCAATAATTCGTATTGTAATTTGTATTTTTAATTGAATGAATGAAATTTTAATTTTAGAAAAAGTGTTCGGTCACACATGTACGGTCCCCTTACTATAAGTGTTTGATCTATGAGATAGAAAGTTTCGAACTAAGTTTGTTAAGACAAACTATTCAACTCCTCCTCTTGTTTTTCACAAAATTAGAAAATGATTAATTGAGGACGGGTTAGAAATTAGAAGTTAGATAATGAATAAAAGTGTGGATAATCCATTGCAATTATTAACAAATATATTATTAACTAAAAATCTATGTTAAAAAGTTTTGTTCTCTCGTGTTTATGCCTTTGACGGGAATAAACGGTGTACAGTAGCTCAACCTATCAATATTTCGGATTGGAATAATGCTCTCAGGAGGTTACCTAGAGGGGTGGTGTTGAATCAAGCCACTTTACATATTTGATGGTTGTTATTCGTGAGGTGATGCTCTCGGATTCTAGGGACGGATGGAAATGGGCTTTAGATGCTATAGGTTTTTATATTTTTTCTGCTCAAAAGCATATTGATGAGAATATTTTAAACTGCTTGATGTCTACCAGATGAATTAGATGTGTTCCTATAAAAGTTAACGTCTTTATGTGGAGATTCAGCTTGGATAAACTTCCAACTTTGGCGAATATGGATCGCAAAGGAATTCACATTGTCTCTCTGTTATGTCCCGTGTAGTAAGCACGTAGAGACTGTAGATCATCTTTTCTTCTCTTGCGGGATGGCATGTGATCTTTGGGCTTTATTGGCAAGATGGTGTGATTTGGATATTCCGGAGGTCTCTAATATTACGGAGTGACTATCCTGGTTAGATGCTTGTCAAGTGTCAAAGAAGGCTAGCCTCATTCTGGAAGGGGCTACAGCTATGATGATGTGGTCAATATGGAACTTTCGTATTGCTTTAATCTTTTTGGTTTCTAAACCTAATTAGGCGACTATTTGGGATTCTATTGTATATCAGTCGTTTTTGAGGATTTCATCTAGAAATCATAAGTTCCGTTTAAGTTGGATAGGATGATTAGGAAATCTAATCAATAACATTTCCTTTATAATTGTTTCGTTTTCTAGCTTAATATATTGCCGCTGTTAAAAAAAAATAAGTTTGTTAGCACCCCGGTAAGACAAACCGTTCCACATAGATAACTTAATGTTCAAGGGCGTGTAGATTCAATCAAAAGATCCTCAGATTAATTAAGTAATTCTATTTGTTTAGTGAATTACTAGCAGGGTATCAACGCGTTACAGCGGCCGGTACTTTGAAATAAAAGCTTTCGGTAAATCATGTATTTTTCTTTAATATGTTCTTTTTGACAATAAATTTACGGACATTAAGAATTTCGTTTTGCTCGTGCCTATTCGGGCTTGAGCCCGTTTGGCCCGTGCCTGTTCGGGCTCGTGCCCAATTGGCTTGTTGCCCATTCGGGTTTAAATATTTGTATAATGTGCTTTATTATTTGTATTAGTAACATTTAATGCAGGAATTGTGTTAAGTTGATCGTACAATATCCTTGATAATTTGTACTTATGTATGGGGTGTTTGAGTATGGATCAAATGAGAAGAATCCCTAAAATAAAAATGATGAGAAATAACTATAACTATACATTAGAGATGCATCAATTTGAATTAGATGCATCTCTAATCGTGCAGATGCATCATAATATATTTTATAGCTAAAAATTAGATGCATATACATATATTAAATGCAGTTCATCAAGTTAGACGAATTATATGTATTTTTCGTCCTCTAAGGGTCAAATTTGTTGCTAGTACTACTTTGGATCGTTTTCACTTCAAAATCATCTTCGAAACTAATTGTGGTGCATCTAAATGAATAGAGATGCATCTAATTCAAGTTGATGCATCTCAAATATGTCATTATAGTCATTTCTCATTCTTCTTATTTTAAGATTTATTCTCACTGGATCCTTACCCTGGGGTGTTTTTATAACTATATTAATTGTATTTATTGACTCGTAATTAATCGTATTTAATGTATATAATGATTTATTTATTGTATTTAATGTTAGCATTTCTATTTTAATTAGTTGTACCTTGAGTTTAAAAACTTGTAAATGTTAGAAAATGTGTTTTAATTACTTTTATTTTTAGCTTTATAATTTAGATTACTAAATTTTAAGAGTTTCTATTATTAGTAAGCTTTAATGCTTTATAATATAGTAAGATGTTTATTTAATAATCAAGTCTAAAATTTGTGTGTAAAATGCTTTGAATAATAACGTAAATGATAAATTCTCCAAGCGATTGGAATAACCGGAAATAAATTTTAGAAAGAAAACTCGAATGAAGATACATTAGAAGTAAGATATAATGAATAGAAAGAGATAAAAATGAGGATATGGTGAAAGTAGGATATGAGTGTGTTTGGCAAAAATAACAGTAATCTGTGAGCAGTAGATGTTTTCTTTTTATTAAAAACGTTTGATAACATAGTTGTAATTGTAATCATAATGTGTAAAATAGCTTTTAAATACTCGACGCTCTTAAATGCTTACTTCATTGAACGTTGGAAATGAACATTCTGAAAAAAAGATAAAACTAATTGTTGCATACCGAATGAGTACTAAAAAATTCCAACGCTCAACAATCAACGCTCTTAAATGCTCATAAACACTCTGCGTCGAACAGAGCCCGAATAACTAAAGCATGGATAACCATTACAGCTAAAATCAAGATGCTAAATTTACAAACTTGTTAGCATCCTTGACGCGACGTAATATAAAACATTCAATGGTGACGACATAAAGTTCTAACTACACCTAGCATCTAACAGAAAGTCGGTTAACCAAATGTAGACCTATTTGGTCGATGAATCATGTTTGTTTAACAATCAAGCCAAACATTATACAGTAGTAACTAGTAAATATACTTTGAACAATTAGATAAACAGTAAATTCTGCGAATAAAGGAGGAAATACATCAGAAGGAGCTACTCGTATGATTTTCCATTTACTGCTGAAAACGAAGATGTGTTAAAAGTAAGATACAGTGAACTAAAGTGAGGATAATCCATTAGAACCGAAAATGACTTGCTAGCTATGTGTATAATCAGTTTATTAGCATCCTTCGACGTAAGATAGAATGTTCAATGGTGGCGACATAAAGCTCAACGGCATGTAGTAACTATCCGAAAGTTAGCCGATTAGTTGTAGACCTAAAAAGTCATTAGTCCGTCAAAAACACAATATTGATCTTCCATATAGATTTAAAAACAAAACGTTACGTAAACAGCACGATTAAAATTTCATTAGAAGGTGAAATACGAAATGTGATTTATTAAGTACTACAACACGATATATCATCAAAGTACTAGTAAAAGTGAGACCTTAAAATAAATTCTGTGAAAAATGTGAGAGGAATGGAGCTGAGGAATTTTAATTCTTTTCGAACTACAACAGGAAAAAATATTTAACAAGTAAGTAACATTTGTTTCTTATTTTTTCATCAAATACTTGTAATTAGTTGTTACTTGGGAAGATTATCTCATTAAGGTAAAGTTAAGGGTATAAAGAAGAAAATTATTTGAAGCCACGTTATATGAGATATTTTAACAAAACTCGAGTATGATGATAATTTAGTTGCAACTAGCTAGCAAAGATCGTGACGCATAGGAAAATGGTAATGAAAAGTGTAATTATTACTACTAGTTATAATTGGGTGACTCTTATAAGTTCGTGCTTCTATTGTCCGATATTTAAGATTAATCAAGTAGTGGTTTCCTGTTGGTAAATATGTGAGGGCATTTACATATATATATCCTTTTAAAAATGTAAAATAAGTGAGGGAATGTACATATAGCAAGTGTTTGGCAAGCATACGCATTTTGACTAGTTGAGTTGTTGAAGATGAATAAGAACACAATTTAAATAAATAAATAAATAAAAAGTGATAGAAACCAAGTATTCCTTGTTTTTCATTAATATAAATCGTTTCATCCAGTATAAGTGTTTACACTTTTTATTTTGCTTGCCCCAAATTAAGTGTTTGCTTTATATTTTAATCAGTTAAAAAAGATTTTTATGAGTAGAGAGACTATATTATCAGTGAGAGTGTCAAAAGTCAGCATTTATAACTCTTTGTATTTGTAAAGTAAACACTTATTTTGAAAGAAACACTACAACAATTATCATTTCTATACATTTTTTCTTTGCACTTTATAAAGTGTGAGCTTTTTTCTAAAGATATTTACACTTAAGAGTGTAATTGTTTCAAAATCCTCACACTTAAAAAGTGTGAATAATTTCAATTTCACATTTAAAAGTGTGAAGAATTATTTCAAAATCAAATCATCGCATTTAAAAGTGTGAAGAATTATTTAAATATAAAATCATCGCGCTCAAAACTTAAAAGTGTGAAAAATTATTTTAAAACCCTCACATTTAAAAGTGTGAAAATTTTTCATAACGATTCACACATAAAAGTGTGAAAATATTTGCTACATCCAATTGGTTCACACATATACTAGTGTGAACTTTTTGATTCTTCACACTTTAAAGTGTAGTTACATGCTCTAATAAGTGTGAGTATATTACTATTTTGTGAAATAAAGTAATCTAAAATTCTACGAATTCATGAATTCATAATTAGCTGATATAGTTGATAGTTTCTATGGAAAAGATAGCTATAATTTGGTAAATTATACAAATATATACTGTATATGACTGCATATATAAACTGTTGTATGTAATTGATTGAAAACTGAATGTCATGGTTAAAAAGAATATTGAAAGCATGAATTGTTTTTTTATAGGGATGCCCTATAAAGACGGGGGGACAAGGGTGTCAGTCCCTTGTCTCCTTGTTTTGTCCCCTTTTTTTTCCAGCGCAGCCCAGTTTCTGTTCCGTATTTCTGACAGTTTTAACAGTTTGACTTATTAAACTTTATATTTTTTGTTCCGCACTTTCAGGTTTATAGCTTTTTGATATAAACAAAATTATAAAAATAAAAAAAAAAATAAAATAAAAAAAAAAATAAAAAAAATGCACAAAATGCCAAAAAAAGTCAAACCCCCGTTAGTCTAAAAAATCTACCCCCGTCCTTATAACTCAGGCCTTTTTATATTTGTTATGGGGATGCCCTATAAAGACGGGGGGACAAGGGTGTCAGTCCCTTGTCTCCTTGTTTTGTCCCCTTTTTTTTCCAGCGCAGCCCAGTTTCTGTTCCGTATTTTTGACAGTTTTAACAGTTTGACTTATTAAACTTTATATTTTTTGTTCCGCACTTTCAGGTTTATAGCTTTTTGATATAAACAAAATTATAAAAATAAAAAAAAAAATAAAAAAAAAATAAAAAAAAAAAAAATGCACAAAATGCCAAAAAAAGTCAAACCCCCGTTAGTCTAAAAAATCTACCCCCGTCCTTATAACTCAGGCCTTGTTATGACTTGTGAAATTTGATAGTGTCGGGTATCTATGATAGTTGATTGCCTTGAAGTCAAAGCTGAGCAAACCTTTTTGAAAAGTGCAGTCTCTGAATTTTTCTTATTTTTTATGAAAGAATGTTAACATATACTCTCTCTACAACATGTGATTTCTTTAAGAAAACAAGATGCTATTCAGAATATTAATCGAGAAAATATTTACTTGTTAGTTAATATATTCAAAGAAAACTAAAAAGATGTATGAATTGCAATAAAGTTTTTTTATCAAATTTAGTTACTCCGTAAAAGATAAAAAGATGAAAGAAACATGAAGTATTACAAGACATTTGCATACTTTATTACGTAGTACTAGTTTTAAGTAAATGATATAAAGTCAAAGCGATTGCTTCGTATTTTATTGGTTAGATTCACACTTTGGACATAAAAGTTACAAATTAACTATTGTATTTAAAATTGAGGATTGATTTGCACACCAAATTTTTTTGATAAAAGCACCATTTTGTACAAGTTGTATAAAGCACTAACAGCTGAACCGATGATTACCATATAATGAAGTGACACTATACCTTAAACTTGATTTTGAACTAAACAAATTAAGTAACTTATCAATTCTTGTTAATTTCACCATTTCGTTTTATAACTAGCATAACCCTTAGAATAATACACAAAGTAACTCTTTGCAATTTTAACAACAAAGTTGGATCGGTTATGTGTTATCTGTGAAATGACCTTCTAGAATCTCAAGATCGTGTTGGACATGGCTTTCTCGTCGGTTTTACTTGTCATGGATATTATTTTGGGAAGATTTGTGTAAGTAATCTCCAAGCAAAGTTCTTTCATGATGTGGGTACCATAGCTCTTTGGCAAATATGGAAGTGACGGAATAAGCAGGTTGATCATGCTCTTTTAGAATTAGGTTGAAAATTCTATAGGAGGACATTGTTGTTTCTATTCAACATTCATCTTTGGATCTTGAATCGTTTCCATAAGCAAAGGCTGAATTAGGACAAGTTGATCACAAATCCTAGAAGGGTAACCCCGTTTTGATGGTGCAACGTCTCGACTTGCATGCTTTAACTTTTCAATTATGAAGCCTTCGACTATGGTGATTTTAGATGGTATTGTTATGTGTTTTCCCTTTTAGCTCTCTAGCTTGAGGGTCGTATCTATTTCTTCCCCTGGTTGTTTTTAATATATATCACCGTTTAAAATAAATAAATAAATAGAGGATTGTTTGTTTGCGAAAATGTTATTAGTATTCAAATACCAAAGTTCTTGACTTGATATTTTAGAGGTGTTTGTCTAAGTTAATTTTCTGAGCTTAGTTATACAGTAATTTGGTATGACACATAGGGGAATGATCAAATAAGATATAAAAGTAAAATGAGAATGATGAAAAATAATCACAACCGTACATTTCAAATGCACCTAAAAGAAGAAATGCATCTCTCATGAAATTCTCTTTCTTCATTCGAAATGTGTGGTTAAAAAAAGAACTAAGTACTAATCTAGGACAGAATCTCTTTTTTTGTTCCCATCATGGTCACTTTTTTACAAAATCCCCTAAATGGTCATGCGCGACTACTCAACTCCGCAACCAATCACATAACGGGTCACGTGTCCTTAACCATGTGGCCCACATCAACTACCATATTTACTTAACCGGCGGCTACTCAACTGGCGGCTGATTTGACCGATCATCTTTATTGGAAAGGTAAGAATTTTTTATTTCTTTTGATTTTGTTTTTTCGATTTATTCTTTTATTATTACTATTATCATTATATTTATATTGTTTTGGATTCAAAAACACACACATATGATTATTTGACTATTCATTGTCTCCTTCCCTTCAAAAACCGTATATGAGCAAATTTGGGTATTTTTCGGTTAACTAAATCCACAACATCGCTGTATTCGGCTCGCTAAATCATCCCCCGGATTTAACTTTTTCTCCTTTGTGGGTTCATTCCCGATCCCATGGTAGATATTTTAAAGATCTTTTTGTTTCGACTTACTTTTTTACTTATAAGTTTATTACGATTTAAGATAAAATAAAGTGACAAGGCTAAAAATAAGATAAAAATGCAAGCTTATAAAATATGATTTGAACATAAAAATGTCACATATTTAAAACTAAGTTTAAAAAAAAAAAGAAAAAGAAAAAAAAGAAAGAAAACAAAAAGAGCTTATTTAAGAAGAGTTCTAGTGTCACAGTTTTTTGGAAACATCTTATCTTATATACTAAAATCTTAAGTAGCCTTATAAATGTAAGTGATCATAATAAGTGTCTCACGAATTGAAAGTGAAATGTGGATGCTTCATTTGTTAGTACATTGACTTAATAGTCATGCATAAGCATAAGTACATAGGAGATGAAGTGTTGGTGCCATGAATGCATAAATTAAACACACCAATTAGTGGTTAGTCTTTTTACCTTCCCGTCAATGAATTACAACTATTTTATCAACTATATAATGTGTCAAAAATCACACACAACAAACCATAACTTCCTCCACACCGCGTGCACATTGGGCTACAACTTATTATGGTGGTAAAGTAAGCATCATATCGTCTTACTTATTTAGCATATTGATTTATATTGTTTCATGTAAATTTCACGTGTGTTTTGTGTGTGTAACAATATAGGACATAAAGATGGCGCTTAATAGGTTTAGTAGTAACATCATCTTCTCTAATGGTTTAAGAAATCCTACACATCGTTGTCTTATCAATTAAGTGAAACATGCACGGACATTTTTACTTTGATCAAAAATGCAATATATTGATTAATTGTATTTAAGTTACTAACGATCAACTATATCTAATTGTTTTTTGTAGCACGTCAAGAATCATTAAAGAAAGAGATCGAGAAGTCACAAAAATTGTATCAAGAACAAAACATGCAAAAGGTCAACGAACAACAACGACAAAGACAACAACAACAAGAACAACAACAAAAACAAGAACAACGCCACGACCATCGGTGGAATGAATACTTAGCATTCATATTAATTGTACGTAACAAACTAAACATATAATATTTTACTTAATGTAATACCGATAAACGGGCTAATACTATTGATTCGTTAACAAGTAAGTTTCTTGAAAATAATGTGACAAACATTCAATTTTTAATCAATAATTATTACTACACTTTGTTGGTGCATTTTAATATTTTTGCTCTTAATGTAGTTTTTTATCTTGCGGCGTGTTAATATCACTATGGAGATTAATTGATTATCTTAATATGATTTTAGTTTCATTTGTAGAATGACAAACAAGTTTGACAAAATGAAATTGTTATATTAGTTATTAAAAGTAGAAAAATTATATGTTGAGATTGATGTCTTCAAATATATTTATATATGCAATATGCTACAAATTAAATATACTAACAATATTGGACTGATTTTCACAACAATAAAAAAATATTGAAATTTAAATGGTTTTTGTGGATAAAATAAAGTTCGAGTAACTAAGCATAGTAATTTCGAGTTACCGTATTTGATATGATAAACCAAAAGGATAATTCATTGTCACAAGTTAGATCTCAAAATATAGAGGATATCACTTTGTTATGATTTTATATAAGGTTTACATTTATTTTGAAAGAACCGTATTCGTTTAACCTCCCTTTGACATTTAGCATGTAACTTATACATATTAAAAAAAATTACATGTGAAGAGACTCTTTTAAATGTAACATCTTGAA
Organism: Artemisia argyi; assembly: GCA_030686995.1. Lineage (NCBI taxonomy): Eukaryota > Viridiplantae > Streptophyta > Magnoliopsida > Asterales > Asteraceae > Artemisia > Artemisia argyi. The sequence goes on along the minus strand of CM060704.1, from coordinate 159,377,444 downwards.
AAAAGTCTCTTCACATATACTATTTTAATATCAATAAACTATTTAAATGCGTGTCATGCTTAGAAAATGTGTGATAACATCACAACTTAGATATATAATGACGAAAATAAGCCAAATATTACGCTATGAACACTTATATACAGCCCATGTAATGACGAAAATTAGTGTTGAACAATACACTAACGAACATTTAGATTAAGCCCGTGTGCATCGCACGGGTATGATTGACTCTGTCTAAATATAAAAGTCACCAAACAACTAATTAAACTCATTCATAAACTCATGCGATGCTTACAAAATTTGTGATACCATCACAACTTACAAACCTAATGACGAAAATAAATACCACACATTACACTATGACCAATTAGATTGAGTCCGTGTGCAACGCACGGGTCTGAATGACTAGTATACTAAAAACTTAAGTTGTCTTATAAATGCAAAGCGTTCACAATAAATGTTTCATGAATTAAAAGTGAAATTTAGAGGCTTCATGTATTAGTACATTGATTTAATAGTCATGCATAAGGCTAAGTACATAAGATTATTGATTCGTGTAATTGAAAAAAATTGTACGGTACAAGGTAGTTTAAGCAACATCAAAAGTATATCAATTACACAATATTGTGTGACTTAATTTAATATGCAAGAGGATTTGTGCAGAAATTGTAGTACGGTAAAAGGTAGTTTAAGGAACATGAAAAGTATATCTTTTAAACTATCTAAAGATTAGATTGCTTAATATAACGCGTAAGAGGCATTGTGCACAAAAGTTTGTACGGTACAATATGTTTTGCATGAGGAATCATGCACAAAATTTGTATGGTACAACATGTTTCAAGCCATCTCTAAACCTCAAAGAATATAAACCAAAAATGCCATGAATACATAAATTAAACACACCAATTAGTAGTTAGTCTTTTTACCTTCCCGTCTATGAGTTACAAATATGTTATCAACTATATAATGTGTCAAAAAGCACACACAACAAACCACAACTTCCTCCACACCGCGTGCACATTGGGCTACAACTTATTATGGTGGTAAAATAAGCATCATATCGTCTTACTTATTTAGCATATTGATTTATATTATTTTATGTAAATTTCATGTGTGTTTTGTGTGTGTTAGAATGTAGGACATAAAGATGGTGCTTAGGAGGTTTGGTAGTAACATCATCTTCTCTAATGGTTTAGGCGATCCTACACATCGTTGTCTTATCAATTAAGTGGAACATGCACGAACATTTTTACTTTGATCGAAAATGCAATATATTGATTATTTGTATTTAAGTTACTAATGATAAACTATATCTAATTGTTTTTTGAAGAGCGTCAAGAAGCATTAAAGAAAGAGATCGAGAAGTCACAAAAATTGTATCAAGAACAAAAAATGCAAAAGGCCAATGAACAATAACGACAAAGACAACAACAACAACAAGAACAACGCCACGGCCACCGATGGGATGAATACTTAACATTCATATTAATAGTAAGTTACAAATTAACCATGCAATATTTTACTTCATGTAATACCGCTAAATGGGCTAATACTATTTATTAGTTAGCAAGTAAGTTTATTGAAAATAATGCGACGAGCATTCAATTTTTAGTCAATAATTATTACTACACTTTGTTGGTGCATTTCAATATTTTTGCTCTTAATATAGTTTTTTGTATTGCGGTATGTTAATGTCACTTTTTTAATTAAACGTCTTCGAATATTGCGTGACTTTGATATTTGATATGACTGTAAATTATGTCGATGATACATATTGAAAATGATAGTATATAATAAAAATATCTTCACACTATTATCTTAACAATAAGAATCTTTTAAATCGAATAAGTATATAAAGGAGAAGAAAACTGTATTTCAAATTTTATCCTACACCTATCACGAGGTAAGCATTATTCATTTGAGTTTGAGATCATGTGATTCATGTCGTCATACTGTAAATACTTAGAGTGAGTTACTAATGAGTGCTCCAAATTTGATATTATAGTTTATGAAAAAATGTTGTAATAATGCATTAATTAAAAAATAATTTATGTAACTTACACATATTAAAAGATTACATATGAAAAGCCTCATTTAAATATAACATTTTACAAAAAACCTCTTCACATTAAAGAAAGAGATCGAGAAGTCACGAAAATTGTATCAAGAATAAAATATACAAAATGCCAATGAACAACAACAACAAGAACAATGACATGGCTACCGGTGTCAATATAGATGAATACTTAGCATTCATATTAAGAGTACATTACAAATTAAACATGCAATATTTTACTATACGAATTATAATTTATTATACGAATTATAATTTATACTCTTGAATATAGTAATTACTTTAATGTTTTATGTTTATATAGTTTTGTTAAAGAGGAAATTTGTTTTACAGTTTGCTTTTAATAATGTAATTTATTTGAACAACGAAGTCCGTTTTTCACAAAAAATGAGAGTTTCAAACATGAACAGAAAATTAGTCCCGAACATTACGGAAAAACCAATTAGATCCAACCTGTGTGCATCGCATGAGTCCTAAGGCAGTCCAAACCTGTGTGCATCGCATGTTGATGAATATAAAAGGTCTCCAACATTAATTTAATCGCTTCATATTTAAAATAATTTATGTAACTTATACATATTAAAGTATTACATGTGAAGAGACTCTTTTCAATGTAACATTTTGAAAAAAATCTCTTCACATATACTCTTTAAATGTCAATAAACTATTTTAAATGTGTGACATGCTTGGAAATGTGATACCATCACACTTAGATATATAATGACGAAAATAAGTGTCGAAGATTACGTTATAAAAATTTATATACAGCCCATGTGCAACTCAATAAAGTATTTTAAATACGTATAAAGCTTAGCAAATGTGTGATACCATGAGAACTTAAATATAAAATGAAGAAAATAAATGCCGAATATTACGTTATGAAAACTTCTATACAACACATGTGCATCGCACGTATTTTAAATCTATAAAAACTTCTATACAGCCCATGTGCATTGCACGGGCATTGTTGACTAACATAAGAAATAGTTATAACTTAGCTGGATATATTAATATTAGTTAGTTCCAATAAAAAACGATAGAGTTAATACTAAAATAAATAGACAAAAAATATTACGTAAAAAATACATCTTAAAAGATTACATGTGATTAAACTAGGGGCAATTATATATATATACCACTAAAACTTGCATATTTGCATATATACCCAAAACATGCTTAAACAACATTGTACATTGTGCATTAAAAACTTGTGTTTTGGAGAAATATGCAAATATTAATGTTTTAGTAGGCATATATGCAATTTCCCCATCAAACTATTCTAAATACGTATCATGCTTACAAAATGTATGCTATCATGACAACTTATATATATAATGACAAAAATATGTTTTGAATATAAAATGAAGAAAGAAAAAGACGGATATTAAACTTTGAAAACTTCTATACAGCCCATGTGAATCGCACGGGCTTTCAGAGTTTGCTAAAATAACAAAATACGACATATTAAAAGTATCACCTTAAATAATGAATAGAATGTAAAAATTACATAATTTTGGCTCGCAATCATTTATAAATTATAATAACAAATAAAAAAGTTGTGTGCATCGCACGGGTCTTGAGGCAGCCCGAGTTATATATTGTATTTTGAGTATTTGACTTGACCTCAATTAAAAGTAACGAAATAACGACATCAACATTTTTCATGTCCTGCTAATAAACACAACTTAGAAACATCCATGATCAAAATGACAAAAATTAGTGCTGAACAAGATGCTATGAACATTTAAATTAAGCCCGTGTGCATCGCACGGGTCTTAATGGCTAGTTCAAAAAAGAAGCTTGTGTAGTACTTACGAAAGTGTTTCGTATTTATTGCAATGCATTTATGCTCAACTAATATCATAGTACTTGATTGTTGTCGACTTGTCGTCCTAAAATATGATGTAGATAACATATCATAAAACATTAAAAATGAAATAATCTATATATTTGTAGCTTTGAATAATAAAGAAAGTAGATATGCGGTAGTCACTTAAATCAATATCGTGCAAAGTTCTTAAAATAAAGGCCACTGAAAAGTTATAATTAGAAAATGTGCTACGATATCCACGGACAGAACCAGAGGAATTTCCGTGTGTGCCTAGGACCCTATAGGTTTTTGATAAAGTGTTAATTTAAAAAAAAATAAAAAAAAGAATCAATTTTTCTTAAATGCATATCAAATGCATCTGGTCCATCAAAATGTGTTTTTATATTTACAGTTTTAAAAAATTTGTGCACCCGATCATATTTGGTCCTGGTTTCATCCCTGACGATATCCAAAATGCGTGTATAACACATCTAGTAATGAATCAGCCTAATCCACACATGTAACAAAATAACATCTTTTTTGACCGATAAATGAATAGAATTTTTCACTATTCAGATTACTCTGTAAACGAGTTATAAACTCATATGTACATCGCACAAACCGGTTCCTACACTTTCTTTGACTACTCTATGAGTTATTTCCAAATAGTTCAATCAATTCAACTTTTTATTACAACAAACGACGTTAAACATTAATAAACAAACTTTAAGCCATGGTTAAAAATATACATCTTTAGCATGCTTTTGTACGTGGTATATTTATATCATGTACCATTTATATGATTGTTTCTAAAATTATGTATAGTCAAGATCGTGAAACCAACTAACTAACCATAATAATCGGTACATTAATGTTATTAATTGCGAATATGTTAGAATTTGGCAAATGAAATTTGATGTCATCGGGTTTTAATTGCATAAATGCCCAAAATGATTACTCCTATGGTTTGAAAAACATAAAACATTTTTGCGTTTTAGGGAAAAAAGATGATAATATTAGCTGTCTCGAAGGTCATCTTAGTCTTAATGCAAAAAACTAGCTCGTACTTGTGTAAAACGGCGTTAAAGACTTGCACCTTTGTTGGTTTTCGGTTTTTGGCTTTGGATATCATATCATTTTCCGACTTCTATAAATAAGAGGAGGAGAGTGTGTACATGTTTATGTATTTGTTAAATATAACAAGAAAAGTATAATGACGTAATGATTTTTCCAGGTAAAAAGAAAAAGAACGTATATTATTGACATTTGAAGCATAAACTCGAGCCGTGTTATAGGCCATATAAATTGCTAGAGCTCAAAACCTAATAGTTGAAATCGAATGGATTAATTAACTCTGCTCATACCAATCATGCAAAATAACATAGTTATGACGAGAGAAAATTGGCATGTTTTCTCATTTTTGACCGTGTCAGCAGACTTTCATTAAACGGTTTGGTAATGCTGTTACTTATAGTTTAGTTAGTTTGGCACTAGTCAATAGTATTATATCTACTGTTGCATCCTACATTTATCGCAACATATACAAGAATCTATTGACCATATCCTAATAAACTGCCCTCAAGTTTTGTCGATTTGGATGAAAATTTGGAGTTGGTGGCATTTAACTCCTCTCTTTCTTTCCCCTCGTTCTCCATCAAAGATATTGCCTCTGGATCTCTAGTTTCTCAAGGTTATCCACGGCTTAATAAGATTATTCATGGAGTGTTTCAAAGTGCATTGTGGGCGATTTGGAATTGGAGGAATAAGGTGGTGAACTCCCCACCTAATTGTGTTGAAGCTGCCAAAGGTGATGACATTTTCCCTGCCATTCAAAGGATTTCAAATACTTGGATTTCGGCCCGCTATTCTCTCCACCTGATTTCGTGGAGCTTCTGGATTACTGGCCCTTTTATGCTGTTTTCATAGGAGTGTAGTTGTATTGTATCTTCTCTTTCTTGGTTTTTGGTTGGCTGCTGTTTCATGGATGTAACTCTTGTTCTTTTCCCGGTCTCCTTTGAGCCGAGTTGTTTATATATTTCCAAGCTTTAAAAAAAATAGAAAAAAAAAAGACATTTATCGCAACATAGACACAACTTATCTATTTTACTCTTTATTTCCAGCGGACGAGAGATTATGCATTTATGCCTAAATATATGTGATACTCCATTTTATTAGGATTTTTCTAACTTGTGTCCTAGAAGCACAAGTTAAGACTAGTCATACTATATGGTTATAATTTCTTTTTGATTAAAAATGAGAGCATATATGTATGTATGTGTATATGTAGGATGTAGCATGTGTAGGGTTTGTTAATAGGTCCTCATAGACTTCATGTGTCCAATCAAGACAGAGATGCATGTGTGGTACATGAAGGTGGAGGTGCATGCATAGGATTACTGCCCATTCTTCGGTGTAGTGAGGAGTGTCAGTAGCTAGGTCTATTTAATTACTAGTACCACTACTACTCGGTTCTTGGTTTTTACACAACTCGTACGATTTTTGGTTTGTGTTTCTGTAGACATTTTCTCGTCTTTTCTCACGTTTTACTTTGCTAATTTATACTCGAGATCCCAAATCTCTTTACCGAGTGTTTGCGTCTCCGATTAGCTAATGTAGTTTATAACATATTTTTCTAACTTGTACGCATAAGTTAAACATATAAAAATGACTCAGAGACTTACAAAAAGATACATTTTTTCGTACTTTTGTGTGAGTCACTGAGTCATTTTTCGTAGGTTACTGAATCTGTTTAGTGTGCTTAACTTGTTTCCCTCACAAGTTAGAAAAAACCCTTATAACATCTACAGAAAATAAGACATTTAAAGTGACGTCATCAGAACTAAAAGTGATTGGATGCATAATTGTTTTCGAACTACAAGCTAAGAGCTTTACTTTGAAAAAAATTATTGAAAAATAAACTTTTTGCAAAAATGGCAAACAAATTTGAAATATCCAAACGAGTAATGCGCTTACTGTGCGTCTAAGGTGACCACCTCACTTTGTACGATGAAACTGAAGCTTGCTCGACCATATTGATAAAATAACATCACTTTTGCACGACCGAATTAGCATTTGTGCGAACGTATTTATCATCCCTCTTTTGGTGATCCAAAATAACTTTAAGGGAGTTGCTCAATAGAGTAATTAGGTATGCATAATCCGTAACCTTTTTAGATATTTTGAAAAAAGGTCGAGTTTTTCTAATAAATCTTTTTGAAATCTATATTTTTGGTAATTTTCTGTTAAATAAACATGGTTACTTTTTCACCTACTCCGTAATACGCATAATAAACAAGGACTAGAAACACACAATTTCTCTGAATCAACGCACTTAGAAGTATCGATAACTTCTACAAATACTGATACTATGAAGTAAAATTTCATCATGGCCGTAGCCACCAAAGACTTCATAGTTCCGCCCGGACAAGTTTGTATATTGTTGACGAACATTGTTTGTTAATTTGTTATATATGTGTTTTACCAATCAATAGAATATGCAACACGAGTTTTCTTACGTTTTCAGGGTTTTAATATTGTAGTATTGTGTATATATACACAATCACGTAGCAAACGACGCCATTGATCACAATTAAAAAGCAATGTAGATTTATATTAAATACAATAACAGGTAAAACATAACAAGTACTACGTATATCTTGTTAACAAGTGAGTTATGAGTATATATTATAGAATACACAGCTTTGGCGTAATTTTTTCAATTTTTATTTTGGTAGTGATAAGTTGATAACATCGGTTGATTTAATGATTACCTAACAAAAATGTACAGAATAGTCATCAAATATAGATGAAGATCAAAATTATAAATTCAGCAGACAAAGAAATACATGCCCAGCATACTAATTGTAGATAAAGTATATACATCATTGTCCCATCATTTGTGACTCCAGATCAAAGATAGAGTAGAAACCAAGTGTATCATATTTCATATATACAGTATAAATTAACAAGCTACTGTATATGTAACATGTAACTAGAATATTTTTAAGGATTTTTTTAACTTAGTGCCAAAGAGTAACGAAAATTACTTAGGAATTCACACAAAAGTATAAAAAAGTGTATTTTTGTGTGGATTACTAAGTCCTTTTCGATGAGTCGCATAATACTTTTTGTGTGTTAACTTGTGGCTCTAAGACGCAAGTTAGAAAAACCCTATTTTAAATGTCTCTCGATATTGATAAAATAACGACAAACCATCTAGGGCACAAGTTAAAAAAACCATATTTTAAATGACTCTCGATATTGATGAAAAAAAGGCAAACCATAAGTAAGGATTTGCCAACTTACCAAATTTAAACCTCAAACCTTCTCATGTTTAGTCTTCACGTTCAAGTGGTTAAATCAAAACTTAAAAGTTCACTAAAACATATTCTTATTGATTGGGTTAGATCCTTGAAGAAGGGTATGTCGGCACCCAATAGGGGTGCACGGGGGTTAGAGTTTCCTCATCAATTTAAACCTTTTGAAGAGCTTTCATGTGGTTAAAATTAAATCTCAAATTATGGCTAAAAAAACAGGTATTCATTGCCTGAGATTAGTTCTTTAGGGATGAGTCTGTCGACATTTAAAAACTGTATACGGGGTCATGATTTCTTCCCCGAAAAACTTTTAAAGAGTTTTCACGTGGTTAAATAATTATGTTGTAGTTTAAAATAAGAATTTAGTACGAGTTATTTACCCAACAATGCTTTCAATTCAAAACTGACTTTATGCAATGTTAGTTTATGACACTTTTCAATGATAATAAGCTATGCTTTTGAGCTTTTTAAATTCAAAATTCCACGTACTCTTTCTCCCCCTAAATGTAGAAATGTTTGGTTTTGGGTAATGGCAAAAGTGGTTTTGAGTGAAAATCATTATAAAAGACTTATGGCATTGGTTAAATTGAGATTCTACTATGATCTTGTTTGGTAAAATAAATATCAGCATGCAAAGCTAGTACTAAACATTCATTATAAAAAATAACTTGCTCACTTTTTAGAAAAAAATAGTGAAGTAACATGTAAAAGTGATTTATAGTCGGCTTTTACTGCTTAAAGAGTTAAAGGTTTGATTATGTCTAAACACAATCATTATCGAACTGACAGAAGTGATTGTTTTCACTTTTTTTCCTTTGTTTATTAAGTTTTGTGCAAATCGCAAATTTGGTTTGAACACCTGTGCTTTAATTACTTAGCACAAGTTAGAAAAACCCTAGTTATATTTCTTCATTTGAAGAATCGAAGTTTAAAATAGTCTTTAACTCTTAATTGAACAATCACGCCCTAACTTCATCTTGGTTCATCTTCGCTATATTTATACATTCGACGTAATTAGCTCAAGCTTATATGTACACAAATGCCATATGAAGAGTGTTAATATTCATCATAAGTTATAGTTGGACCATGATTTATGGTTTGATCCCATGCAAAGTTACCTAATATTCCATAATGTACACAAATCTTGTGATTTACCCTTGAAAGGAACTGAAATCATTACTACATGTTAGAACTTAGAAGACTTTTAACTTGATTGTGCAATTGTAACAACCATCAATGGAGATATATAGTACCTTCAATTGAAATTACTTGATTGTGCAATTATAACTAGCTAAATCCATTGTCAAAACAAACAATGCAAATAACATCACACAATCAAAAAGTATCACTAGGTTACAAGCCATTATGTAAACTCCTAACATTTTTACAGGATCTTTTGGACGAAATCCATAATTAAGCCTAATCACACAACCAAAATTTGTAACTAAAACTGAATTTCAGCATAATACATCCATCAACGAGGATTTAAGTAGTTGACGAAGATTTAAGACAACTAAACGCATCTCGTGTGCTAACTAGTTAACGAAACCCTTTCACTCGACGTTATAAATTATAAAGCGCTAAATGAGAGGTAAGTCTATGGTCGTTTCTGAGGAACGAGTACAGTACTTCCGTGAAGGCATACATAGAATCCAAACAAAAAAGTGATTTTTTTTCACCCTTTGTACAATTTATACTTTTGAGTTAAATATTCTTGCATAAGATATTCTCAACGGATTTGTGTGTTTGAGATAAGAAAAGTCAACAAAGATGTGGTACATAACCTGCCTTAAGAGTGTGGGATAGTCTGTACCTTTTGTTATGTTTTTTTGGATTTTCTTGTTCATTGTGTATCATTACTAGATTCCTCCTAGACAAACAGAATTTTGTTTTTATTATATATAGATGGATGATACAACTATACAAGTGTTTCATGGTCTATATAGATCACATTCATGGTGATGAAATAATGACTACTTTTATTATATATATAGATAGAGTAAAAAAGTCCTTATCTAAATAGAAAAAAATGTTAGAGTTTGACAATTAAATAATACATATTACGGAAGCTAGGATCAAGTATAACACATAAATATTAACTAAAACATAAATAGTAAACGTACCCGATGCACTTCAAATAACCTTGAATCTTGTGTAAATTAGATCAATGATAAACCCCTTACCGTTTTGTTTATCGATCTCTTGATAATTACTAAAGTAAATAATTACCTCGTTCTTGTACATACAAACTACCAACGAATAAAGGTTTATTCAAGTAAACAAAAACACTAATTTTGGATTAACCAAAATCGACCCAAATCCCTTAGGAGGGGGGTGAGTCGATCGACCAAGAAAGAAAACAAGAGAGAAAGGGTTTTAGGGTTTTGTGTGTGTACACAAAAGATGTGAAACCTTAACCTTTGGCCTTGTATATATACTAGAATAAACTTGGAGGACAAGTTGGATGTGGGTTGGGTTTCTCCTTCCTTGCTCGACCGGCCTAGGACACCCCAAGGGTGTTCTAGATCCTTCTTAACTCCTAAATTACATTATAGTCCTTATCTTCCGTTACTAATGATAGTTTGTCCATACGGTTAATAACTAACGACCATTTAGTCCATTAAGTGTTCATATTAATATATATATATATATTCGATACATATATATATATATATATATATATATATATATATATATATATATATATATATATATATATTAATATACATTATTCTTGTTTGTAATGTGTGCAATCCCGAGGTCTCGGGTTCGATACTAGATATTTACATATTAATGTTTATACGTAACATTTAACAGCTCCCACTCGTATATCCATTAATAGTAAAATGACATTGGTTAGCGTCTTGCAACACTCCAATGCCCCTAGTTCAATCCGAGCTAGATTTCCTGGAAAAACCTTTAATGATTCATCATTATAATTATCCTTTCATTACTAATACTACATTAATAAAGATGTGAGGTTCTTTATTAAATTTTTGTTTCTCGTCTCTTTATGATTGAACAAAATTACCAAAACATCTGAACGTATTTCAGATAGACTTTGGGCATGGCCATGAAAACATTTTGTCAACCCTACGAGGGGCCCAGCAGTATTAAACTTCTAAACAAATCAGAAGGAATAAATTCTTTCTTGACTACAAGAATAACCCATAAACTTTGCAACACTTCTGAAAACAACCCTTATAACTCCCTGTTACGGTGAGCGGTAGATTGCTTCACAAAAATGCACTACATCCATGACACTTATCTGGTATCTCAAGTTTGAGGATAACTTTAAATATGATTCTCACATTAAATATTAAATCATATTATTGGGATAAGTCCAATATTCAATTCATTAAATATCATGTGAAATTGGTATGACTACGCATCAATATACTTTCAAGTATATCCTAAACCAATACTCAAGTTTGTCTTAGTTTAATGATATTCCCATATCATTAATCGACAATGGACAATTTAGAATAATAATTTATTCATGGATTTAAACATGCAAATATAGGATATATTATTAAAACAATGAATAAATAAACATAAACCATATTTAAATTCATTAAAATAATAATTGTACATTACATCCCTTATCCAAATACTAATCACAATGAAACTTTCAGCTAATCTAAGTCCTACACCTTCAGCATGCTTGTAAAGCTTGGTGCCAGGTAGAGGCTTTGTTAATTGATCTGCCAAGTTATCATCTGTGTGAACTTTGAGCATTTCGATTTCACCTATTTCGACTTGTTCTCGAACATAGTGATGCTTAATCGGGAAATGTCTGGTGCCTTTCATGATTCCAGGATCATTGGCAAATGTAATTGCAGCTGAGTTGTCACAATACATTTTAATAGGTCTTTGAATCGAAGGCATAACTCCTAGCCCTGAAACAAACTTCCTAATCCAAACAGCTTCCATTGCAGCTTCTGAAGCAGCTATATACTCACTTTCTGTAGCAGACATCGCTAGTACACTCTGCTTTCTGCTCCTCCAATCCACAGCTCCTCCATTAATGACAAAGACATAACCAGTTTGAGACTTCGTATCATCCTTATCACCTTTGCAAGAAGCATCGCAGTAACCTGTAACATCAAGTTCTGCTGATGGAGTACCCCCATAAACCAAGAACATATCTTTAGTAGCCCTAAGGTACTTAAGAATATTCTTAACAGCAGTCCAGTGAGCTTCACCTGGATTCTGCTGATATCGACTGGTTAAATTCTGAGCAAACGCCACATCAGGCCTTTTACTTTTCACCGCATACATTATAGATCCCACAGCCGAAGTATAAGGGACTCTCTTCATGTGTTGCACCTCTGCAGGTGTTGAAGCACAAACCTTGTTGCTCAAGCCATGCTGTTCTTGCATTGGCAAATATCCCTTTTTGGAATTTTGCATACTGAATCTCTTCAATATTTTATCAATGTAAGCATTTTGGCTTAATCCAATTAATCGCTGAGATCTATCTCTATATATCTTGATTCCCAGAATAAATGCAGCTTCCCCTAAATCTTTCATAGAAAAACACTTTCCAAGATATGCTTTAACCTTTTGCAAACTTGGAATGTCGTTTCCCATGATCAATATGTCATCAACATATAATATAAGGAAAATTACATTACTCCCACTAACTTTGTGATATACACATGGCTCATCAAGATTTTGAGTGAATCCATACCTTTTAATCTCACTATCAAATCTCTTATTCCATTGTTGTGATGCTTGCTTCAATCCATAAATGGATCTTTTAAGTTTGCATACACGATTTGGGAATTCTGGATTTACATACCCCTCAGGCTGCGCCATATAGATGTCTTCATCTAGGCGACCATTTAAGAAGGCGATTTTGACATCCATTTTCCAAATCTCATAGTCATAGTAAGCAGCTATGGCTATAAGAATCCTAATTGCCCTAATGTCAGCTACAGGAGAAAAGGTCTCCTCATAGTCAACACCAAAAGTTTGAGTATAGCCTTTTGCTACCAAATGGGCCTTATAGGTGTGTACAACGCCATCCATGTCAGTCTTTTTCTTGTAGAGCCACTTACTCCCAACTAGTTTGGCACCCGGAGGTAGGTCTACTTTTTCCCAGACTACATTGTCTTCCATGGATTGCATTTCCCCATCCATAGCAACTTTCCATTTAGCCTTTTCCGGACCATTCATGGCTGCTTTATAACTTGTAGGCTCATCAAGATCACCCAGTAAATTCTCATCACACTCTACATTAAGACATAGACGTGTGGGAGCTTTTACTGGTCTTGTTGACCTACGAATGGGAATCACTTCAACTTCAGGTGGAGGACCTAAACTTTCAGGTTCTACCGGAAGTTGGTTAGTGTTTTCAGAAGGTGCTACATCCTCTTGACCGTCTTCCAGATCATATACTCTTCCACTGAATTCTTGAGATATGAGCTCCTTTTCAAAGAAGTCTCCATACCTTGCAACAAATACTTTGTTTTCAGGTGGGTAATAAAAGTAGTAACCCATAGTTTCTTTAGGGTATCCTACGAAGATGCACTTCACAGATCTTTGTTGGAGTTTGTCTGCTGAGTCACGTTTAACATAAGCCTCACAACCCTAGACCTTTAGATAAGACAAGTTAGGAGCTTTTCCAGTCCATAACTCATGTGGTGTCTTATCAACCTTCTTTGTTGGAACCATATTCAGAATGCGAACCGCAGATTCTAAGGCATAATCCCAAAACGAAAAAGGAAGAGTTGTTAGATTATACATAGATTGTATCATGTCTTGCAATGTACGATTCCTTCTCTCATATACACCATTTTGTTGTGGAGTATATGGAGAAGTAAGGTGCTGGAAATTCCATTGCTAGAAATAGTATGATGAAAACCAAGGTTTAACAAACAAGAAAATGAAATTACACCTCTAACAATTTACGGTGCATAATGACAATTATTTAAAGATAGTACTAGGCCTGAAGGCAACACTAAATTAAAAACTCCTATAGCTTCAACTCCTGCATGCGCTCCGTTACCAACGTGCAAGAATTGTTGTCCATATGCCAGCTTTCTCTTAACTCTAAACCCCTGCAAAGTATTGCAAATATGAATGCCACTTCCCGTATCATATACCCATGAATTCAATTTAGGAGTAAGAGTGAATAATTCAATCATAAAGAACGCACCTGAAGAACTGGGGTTACCAGCTTCATTACCCTGCTTCTTCTGTCGCAAGTCATGAATGTAGAGAGGACAATTGCGCTTCCAATGGCCCTTTTCATGACAGTGGTGACAAGCCTGATCCTTCTTGTTTGGAGGATTTGTCTTGTTCTGCTTAGGCTGATGCTGTTTCATCTTGGGTTGTGGTTGATAGGCCATGACCTGCTTGCCTTTATCACCTTTACCTTTGCCTTTGTTCACATGCGATTTCTTCTGGATTCTCCCCCCATGAATTGCCAACACTTGCGGGGTAGGAGCCTTGACCTTGGCTGGTAGACTTTTCTCATAATCAACAAGCAATGCGAGTAATTCTGAGACTGTCTTCCCCGAGCAGTGCATGTTGAAATTCTGCACAAAACCAGCAAAATCCCTGTTAAAGGACCTGTTGATCAAGTGCACTTGCACATTCTCGGGGTAACCAAAACCAATTCTGTGAAGTTGATCAAACGAATCTTTCATCTCATCCACATAATCAGCTACTGGTTTACCATCACCATGCTTGCAGTTGTGTAGCTTGTCAAGTTCATCATACAATTCAACTGCAATTGGTTTCTCATAAGACTGCTTAAGTATTTCAAGCATATCTTTAGGGAAGGCGTACTCAAACTTCTTTTGTAACTGAGCACTCATGCTAGTGAGCATTAAACAAGCAACCTCATTAAACTTAGCATTTATCACCCTCCATGCCGCCTTTGCTTCATCTGTTGCAGTAGCAGCAGGTTCAGCTGGGCATTCCTCGGTCAAGTAGTCTAGCTTTCCGGACGCCCTCAAGACAATTCTGAGCGAACGGTGCCAGTCATTGAAATTCTTTCCAGTCAGTTTGTCTCTCTCAAGATGACTCTTGAAAGCAGAAATCACAGTTTGGTTATCGGGTTGAGCCATATCTACAGATAAAGTTCAAGTATTAGTATTTTCGATAATTAATATCTTCAAGAAAAATAAAATACCCAAAGCTATATTCATATAACCAACTAATTTTCTTGAAAATCTATGATCCAACTTTACATAGTTTCACCACATCAGTTGATCTGCTAGTAGTGAAAGTACAAAAGATAGTAATCTGTCGAACAATAATTGGCAAACAAGATTTCCAATTCCTAGATCATTATGGGAATTACATCAAATTGATTCATCAATTTTCCTTGTAAGCATGTTTCATCCCATCTCATGCCTTAAGTTCTAGGTCTCACGCACAACTTAATTAAGTCGTCTACCTTAGATACTGTAAAATTACAATTATGGTCTCACGCGTCAAAAGAATTTTACCTTGTTATAGTAATTTAGCCTAGGTCTCACGTTTACTAAATTAAAATTCCAAGTTTTTCTTATAGATAGATGGCATGTAACTTAAATTATAAGGGTATTTAATTTTGATGTGTAAATTAAAATATGTATAAAGATGCATGCACTCATCTTTATAGCATAAGTTTTCAAAACCATTTTTTATAACCAATTCATGAAATTAATACACAAAGTTTTACTTGAGGTTTAACAAACCCTAAGATGACTTTCTACAATTATGATTTTAAAAATAATTTGTTTAAGACATATTCAAGATTGTGATAACTAAGGCAGACTCTAAGGCTCTTTTCTGAGCCTTCAAATCACGGTTATGAATATCATCTTAAAGGACTTAATTTTAAAAGCATATTTGTACAAAACATCAATCAAGCAAAAGTTTATGGATTCGATCTCAAAATTATGTAATAAAGTATGAATTTTGCTAGTCTCGCCTGGGAGCTGATTACCGTGCGAATCGGACCACTAGCGGCACATAAGACCTTGCAAGATTCTTACTTTATCACTTTTGTTTCACCGTTATTAGTCCATATTATTTTCTTTTATGAAAATCACCCTTTTTATTGCTTACATCAAGTCAAACAATTAAGAAAACAATAAAAAACAAGTAATTAAAAGAAAAATAAACAACTAACAATAATAACGTGAAACAATTAGCCACATATAATCCATATTAGAAAATATCCTAATAAAATCAATTCTAGGTATAATAATGCATGTAATCAACTAAGGCCTTCTCCTCTTGATGGAAGAGAGTCACATACATTGACGAATCAATTGCGTAGGCCAAAGCTAATAATCACACCACATAGCATATATAATCGATTTTAATATATATAATTGGAGTCTTCCCCAATTTTAGATCTATCTAAAACATGTGATAAATAATAAAAACAAGATCCATGACTAACATGCATGTAAGTCACGGATTACAACCTAACAATTAGCACATAGGTCACAAGATACGTTCAATTAACCGGTTAAAGACCTAGGGTTTCTAGTGATTACAAATAATCCAAGAAAACCACAAAACCCTAATTAGGGTTTCATGGAAAAATCGACCCCCCCCCCCCCAAAAAAAAAAAATTAGGGTTAGGGTTTCGAATTTAATTAAAAAAATAAGGAAAAACCCTAGATCAAAAACATGTATCTAAAACAATTAAAGATCCGATTTTTATTACATTTTAGTAATCAATTACATGTTATACATGGCTCGTGATGCCACTGTTAGAGTTCGACAATCAAATAACACATATTGCGGAAGCTAGGATCAAGTATAACACATAAATATTAACTAAAACATAAATAGTAAACGTACCTGATGCACTTCAAATAACCTTGAATCTTGTGTAAATTAGATCAATGATAAACCCCTTACCGTTTTATTTATCGATCTCTTGATAATTACTAAAGTAAGTAATTACCTCGTTCTTGTACACACAAACTACCAACGAATAAAGGTTGATGCAAGTAAACAAAAACACTAATTTTGGATTAACCAAAATCGACCCAAATCCCTTAGTAGGGGGTGAGTCGATCGACCAAGAAAGAAAACAAGAGAGAAAAGGTTTTAGGGTTTTGTGTGTGTGCACAAAAGATGTGAAACCCTAACCCTTGGCCTTGTATATATACTAGAGTAAACTTGGAGGACAAGTTGGATGTGGGTTGGGTGTCCCCACCCTTGCTCGACCGGCCTAGGACACCCCAAGGGTGTTCTAGATCCTTCTTGACTCATAAATTACATTATAGTCCTTATCTTTCGTTACTAATGATAGTTTGTCTATACGGTTAATAACTAACGACCATTTAGTCCATTAAGTGTTCATATTAATATATATATTCGATACATATATTATATATATATATATATATATATATATATATATATATATATATATATATATATATATATTAATATACATTATTCTTGTTTGTAATGTGTGCAATCCCGAGGTCTCGGGTTCGATACTAGATATTTACATATTAATGTTTATACGTAACATTTAACAGCTCCCACTCGTATATCCATTAATAGTAAAATGACATTGGTTAGCGTCTTGCAACACTCCAATGCCCCTAGTTCAATCCGAGCTAGATTTCCTGGAAAAACCTTTAATGATTCATCATTATAATTATCCTTTCATTACTAATACTACATTAATAAAGATGTTTTATTAAATTTTTTTTTCTCGTCTCTTTATGATTGAACAAAATTACCAAAATATCTGAACGTATTCCAGATAGACTTTGGGCATGGCCATGCAAACATTTTGTCAACCCTACGAGGGGCCCAGCAGTATTAAACTTCTAAACAAATCAGAAGGAATAAATTCTTTCTTGACTACAAGAATAACCCATAAACTTTGCAACACTTCTGAAAACAAACCAAACTTATAAACAACTACTATAAAGACATGAAATAAAAAACAACCGATTAAACTGATCATGAAGATTAATATCTATCACTTCACAATATGCCCATTGTTCCATAGTTAAACCTTCAATGTCTTAAGTGTCATATTGATCATAATCTTCATCCTCAATTAAACTAGCAGCATATGCACCTCCACTAGCCATGAAATGAGTAGTCTCGTTGTATACATCTTTGACCTCATCACTATCACTATTGTCCAATAAGTGATCCGCCTCCATCCACAAAAGGTGTAGATTGGTGGGAACACCCTGATCCCGGGTACCTTTTGACATCAGCCATTGCCTACCCCACAAGGAATAACTCTGGCAAATCTCCTGGCCTAGAGGAGCACCACCTGAAGTGAGACGAGCTAAGACTCGACCCCTGATCTCTTATTCCACAAAGTCTCTCCAATTTGTCTATAGGTTTTGCCGATGTGGGTACCTATCTGAAGCAAATGCCAACGATGGGACTCGAACCTGGGTCTATTGACTCAAGCACGAGAGCTCCACCCATTGGATTAATCCTCCAGTGGTCGGTATTGCCACCATTATCAGTAGTCTCCTTTTACAAAGGTACCGGCTTCCCTTCATCATCCACCAACACAAGATTCCCATCAAGCATTTGACTTTCAAGATCATTAATCCTTTCAACCAGAGATGTAGTACCCGGACTTCCAAATGCCATTTTTTTCTACCCTTGCCTTCCTAACTTCTATCGTAGGGCTTAAAACATCAACATGGTTCTAATTAGAATGACCTGAACGTACCTCTCCATCCTCCACACGACTTAAAACATCAAACGAGTTCGATGTAAAAGGAACCGTAGTATCATTTTTATCATTCGTTTCCTTAGGTTTCCTTGGTGCCTTCGGTTGATAATCGAACTTAGTCTTTGAACCAATCTAAACCCCACAAATAGGTTGCCTTGACGTTTTCATGTTCTTAATAACATCTGAGACAAGCTTCTTAGGACATTCATTAAGAACATGACCAAATACCTTACAACTTGAGCATCTTGAAAGTATCCACCCGTACTCAATACGAATAGTGTGCATAGTATACCCCTCACCCTAGAATTTAGGTACCGCCACCACGAGGGAGTGTTTCAACTCCGTATCAGCTCTCAACTCAATCATGGTACTTGCATTACTAGACATACCTCATAACTCCATGCACATATATATTGGACGTGTAAGAATCAAGCATCAATGAGGTATCTAGTTTGGTTGCAATGGCACTCAAACCATCTTACATGAATGCGATAATAGGAATATCATGAAGCTTAACCCAAAACAGAACATTACACATATCCTCCTTCGTAATAAATGCATTCGGTGACCACTTTTTTCAGAATTAATGGCACGTTACAAATTAACCGCAAACTATTTTCAAGCATTGTATCCATCTTGTCTTTAGAATTAAACTTCAAGAAGAATGCACCTTTAGAATTCATCATATATTTAACTAGACCAAACTTACTCCAAGTATTCTTTACATAGTTCTCGACAACCAGGTACGCCACACGTTTGCCCAAATAGATACCATACGCAGTGTTGCGAAACTGTTCAGGAACAATGTTGACAGAGTCCATTGAAACATCTGCATATGCTCCATTGCCAGCTGGTGCTAGCAATTTCTAAAAATTGGCACTTTTCCCACTCGATTGACCTTTAAAAAACTTGGCATTCGATCCAATCTCTAGTGTTTTCATTCGAAATAGGTGCACTGGTTATTTCTGCTGCATTAGTAGTTTTAGACGAATCATTACTCTGTTTCATAGCCAAATCACCAGCCCTTTGTATTTTCAGACGAGTCTATACTAGGATGTTTATTCAAATCAGTGCTCTCGTCATCAAGGACCCCACATGAAGCATTCATCGTATTCAACACAGGACTTGTACCAGATTTTTGTTCCACATTCAAGTTCACATTACCAGAATTACCAACAACCTTATTTCCACGACCATCCACCAGAAAACCTTGTTTCTACTTAACGCCATTACCTCTCCCTCTCCCTTTTGGACACAATAACCGTTTCTCCATAATTAAAACATGTAAACCACACTATAACAAATCCAAACAATAAGCCAAATCAATCCTAACTAGCAAGAAACAACCTACCAACAAAAGTGTTCAGGTTTCAAATTAAAACCCAACTGACATAAGCTGATTAAGGTTACCCCAGAAACAAAAAACCCTCGCACACCAATCTTAACCAAAACACCAGGAAGAATAAGTAGATCTTATAAGTATGTAAACCCTAAAAATATGTAAAGATTAAACCAATTAAAGATTAAAATCAAGAACCTTAGCGAACGACAAGAAAAAAAGGTAACAAACCCTAATCAGTTTTGTTGAGGTAACATGATCAAGATTTCTTCTTGTTTTAATGATGACAAATAAACCATCGAAACACATAAAACAACAAACGTTACCTCAAAATCGCCAGAGCCAATGTCTGCTCCTGGTGCGCTGCCAGCGCGTGAACGCGCTGGTGACGCGCCAAGACACTGTATGGTTCCGGGCGAATTTTGAAAGTCGGCTTTCCCCTTACCCAACAAATGTGGATCTTTCAATACAGATATGAATATGTTATGTGCTTAATTGAGAACACTCGAAACGAGTTTTGAGAGTTGAGAGATCCTACTTTTAAAGTACTCATTTACGGGAAAACGCCAACTCATGTTTTCTAACTATCGCCTCTAGCCAAGGCTTTTCTAAACCTAGAGAGATTGTATATTTCACGTAACATCGTGTTGAAGCATCCATATACTCATAACCCGTGCTTACGTCTTCTCTAATTACGTAACGGGTTTACTCCCTTATTGGTCAAACTAAGTCAAATGTCACTTTGCGTAAATACATCCTTTACCACTTGGGTTATGCTTTACATCAAGGCAAAGCACTTAACTTGTTTGAACCAAGGTATTAGCTGAGAACGTCGAGTCGTGGAAAGTCACGAGATATGAAACTATGGATTCTCGACGTTGTGTTACTTGAACTTATGAGTAACCTAGATTTTCTCAACTTATAATCTTAATTGTCTAAATATTTTCTTCTTAATAACAATTAGAGTATGTCTTAATCTTCTCTTAATCTCTTTTCTACAAAAGACAAATCCAACCATATCCAAATCAAATATTCTCTTACACAATCTTTTACACTCTTACATATTCCCTTACACACTACATCTCAACCATTCATTCCCTTACAACACATCTCATCCCTCCATTTTCAACACATGAGAATTCTTTGAATTCCAAAGAGGCTTTATCTAATCCAAGCCATCCAATTCAAACTAAACACATCTCAACCATCCATCCAATCTCTTCTCCATTCCATCACATGTGTTGGATCTTAAGCATCCATTTTAAACCAAAACAATCTCAACCATTGATCTCTCCTTTCCCCCCAAGCAAAGCATATTCCTTTGGAATATCCCTTCTTGATCCAAACACAAGTCACCTTTGATCCTAGCCATCTATTTCAAATCATCACATCTCAACCATCCATATTCAACACATGCCAAATAATTTGAAAACCAAAGGAGGCTCTCTTTGATCCTAACCATCCAATTCAAACCATCTCATCTCAACCCTCCATCTCATTCTTCCCCCCAAGCAATGGAATATACCTTGGCATATTCTTTCTCTCTTTTCTATGCCATGTGAGGAATAACACTTCTACCCCTTCCAAATTACCCTATCTACACCTTATACCTTTGGTAATTTGTTTTCTCATAAACACTTCACAAAACATTTTCCAAATTGGCTATTTGAGTTGGTAAACCTTAGATTGATTAATGTTAAGGTTTAGTATGAAGTACAATTGGGGGTTTAGCAAGGTAAGGTATTTATAAAGCCAACACTCAAAGCTTTGGGAAAATTTTCCCAGGGTGTCTGGCGCGCCACCCACGCGTCAACGCGTGGGCAGCGTGCCGGCCTCGGTAAAATTTTCCCAAGTTGGGTTCTTGGCCTATAAATATCACCCTTGCCTTTTGTATTCCCCACCCCTTGCCAATATTCTTTCTCTCTAAACACTCTCAAATCTCTATCTCTAATCTTGTGTTCTTGATTTTCACATTAACATCTTTGGAAGAACACATCTACTTGCAAGGGAAGAATCACAAGAACCTAATCTTTGTGATTGTGTCGAAGGTCTTCTTATCTTTACCCTTTCTACTACAATCGAGTCTCTAGGTTAGGTTAGGGTTTGATTGAACAACCATTCATTCATTCATTCAATTATTTGTAAGGGAAGTCTTGTGTCTTGGTGACCAAGCCTAGATCATTGGGGATCTAGTTGGGGTTTGATACTTCCGGTGGGAAGTCTTGGTAGTGATCTTTGTGATCCTTAGGTGAAGTCGAATCGCGAGATTCTTTTGGGTGGTTTCCGAGGGCGGAAAACCATTGGGGAGTAAATCCTTCTTTGTGAGCATCGATATTGGTGAATATCGGTGGAGTGAATTGTAACGGTTTGTAGTCCACCGAAAGGATTATACTAGTGAATAGTATCGGAGTACCGGATTCGCAACTGGACGTACGGATGTTATAAACCCCTCATCCCGAACCAGTATATATCGTTGTGTTCTTACTTGCTTTATATACTTTGTTTGTGGTAGTGGTTGTTGGATTATTGTACAACCACTTGATGTTATCTTTGGCTTAAAGTTTTTAAACATCTAAGAAGCCGAAGAAACCGTATTCACCCCCCCCCCCCCCTCTACGGTTCTACAAGTTTAAAAACCTTAATCGCAACCAAACTACCAGTAACGGATAATAAAAAGTTAACGTTAATGATCGGAGAAGAGACGACCAAGATTAAAATAGAATTAGGGATGTTTGGTACCCTAGTCAATTTAAAAATAGAATTAGAATTATGCAAGTTTTAACTCTAAAACAACACTAAAAAAAAGTTGGTCGAAAGTATATTGAAGTACCGGCTACTGAAAAAAAAAAAAAAAAAAAAAAAAAAAAAAAAAAAAAAACTTGTTTCCATGATGTGTTTTTTTCGCTTAACAATTTACCGTTTGCAAAATATTTTATTTAAAAAAAAATGTGAAAATTGAATTTTTTATTTTGATGAAACAATTAGTGGCAAGGATTTGTTTTTTGAATCTGTAGAAAATTTGACTTTTATATTGATCTTTATCATGCCATCCTGTATATTTGATCACCTATATTTCATATCGAGTATGAACTTGGGTTCATACATGAGAATTTCCTTTAGTTGATATGGAAAGAGATTTAAATTTGTAAGGGCCTAAAACGGAGAAACATATATCTCTCGCTATCAAAGGTTTTTATTTTATTTTATTTATTTATTTTTTTTTTTTTTAGTAAAAGGTCAACGACTCGGTAAATATATTACTCCAAAAAATCATTTAAGTACAACGGATATGAGTGAATCTCATATCTTAGCCCATTACATAGGCGAAAAGCTTACATAACAAGATATTTCCTATTTTCTAGACAAGAAAACAAAACCATTTAAAGACTCGGACAAAAATATAAACTACTTCCTACGACCTTGGAGATTAAAGCCATAAATGGCATTAAGAGCATCCAATTCCCCTGGAAGATCATGAATTTACTTTGAGTAATCATCATAGTCATCAAACTTATCTTCACGCTCATGACCTCCACCAAAAAGATTTGCTGATTCGTCGAACATGTTAAAAACCTCATCCTCATCACTATCAGAAACCACAACATCACCCACCTTGAAAAATGGGTTAGCCCTCTTAGTGACAGAGGCAGACGGAATAGGATGACCGTCATCATCCACAATAGTAGCTTTCCCATCGATAAGTAGCTTTTCAAGCTTACTAATTTTCTCAACTATAGGAGTAGAACCAACTTCCTTAGTTCCCATTGAATCACTCACAAGCGGTTCTTGTGATGTAGTACCAGTTTTAACCGACTCATCCTCATTAACTTCCATTGTACGGCCAGCATCCACATCCATGTTGGTTTCATAAGTAGGAATACCAAACGCATCCGTATCATCCATATTAAGAGCATCAAATTGGTTAGATGTAGAGATCGTTGTTCCACTAGAACTAGCCACATCAGAAGTCTTCTTCTTAGTGCCACCAACGTTCTTAGGTTCAGGAGGAGTCTTTTTGGGTTGATACTGAAACTGCTTACCCACAACGTTCTCGCTATCAAAGCTCTATATCAAACATAGACAAAACCCTTGAAGTGAGGTTGATTGGAAGTCCTATCACAAGGTTGAGTACATTTTGTATTGATCGATACCAACCTCTATAGTCAATGTGGAAATGGACCATGTGGTAGTACTTGATAGCGATATCATTGTTGTTCATGCTGGTTTGAGGGATAATTAGGATAATATGCTATTCAAATAGGCTATACACAAAGTAAATTCTTTAGCTCACAGCTTCAGCTATTCCTGTTAAAAAAACCTATATCAGATACGACTAGTTCACAGTTAATCAAGAATAGATTGTTCAAAAGGTTAACTTTTACATGGTGGTAGCTAGATTTACGTTATGACTTCTGGTTTAATATGAATAGTCGGCCTTTACATTAAACTCGTACGATATATGATACGATGAAACTACTCATAGATGAGATTGTGAATTTGTGATGACACTTGAACTGATTATATAGTGAGTTAACTCTAAATTCGCAAAGTTGGATAACAAATTATGTATGTCATTAGTTGACCAAATATAATTATCATGCATGACATATTGATAGGCTTTAACTTATGCTCCATCAGAATGCCTTAAGTCGTTATATAAAGGAAATTATCATGAAGCATACAAAATTGATGATATCATACACATCAAGGCTTTCCTTTTAAGAATCATTCAAGAATTGGATTAGTTAACTTTGTTCATCCATAAAGGTTATTCAAGCGTGCACAAGTACAAGTAACTTTTCACCACTCCGCAACCATGTGGTCTCTCAGACCGCATCACAAACCTAACCCTCATATGTTCAAAAACATGTCTAGATATTTGATTACCTGTTTACAGACCACATCGATGGTAAGAAAACATAAACCGATTTTCTAGCAGTTTTTAATTTTTCATTAATCGGTTTCACGACACACCATTGATGCACGGAGCAATCAACCATTTACCTTATTGTCAATATTCCCAAAAGAGGATGCATGAACACAGGGACGTCTCATTGATTTGGGTGGCCTGGTGCGAAACTACAAATGAGGACCTGTAAATCACGAAAAACTTAATTATTATGGAAAATTCAAAACATAATATACTTAGACATGTATAAATACTAATGGACGTATACTAAATCGGATACCCCTCACAAATGGGAATTGATTTGCACACTCTTGGTTTTGATTGAGATACTTTATTGTGAGTATGATATAGTTTTATAGTGTTTACAGTGTGCTCTGTAAACTTATACTGTGAGTGTCCCAATCAAAATATGAAACGTGCAAATCACCTGCCTCACAAATTGTGACCTTTTACGGCTGACCCACTTGTACATGCTAATCAACACCACTGTATGAACATAATTCCTGAATTATTTTATTCTTAAAAACTATCAATCACATTCATGATACCTAACATTAAGAAAAGGCAAATTAGAAGTCATGGAGTATTAGATAGTACTAATTTAAATATGCATGCATGTCAAAGCAAAAGTTTTCGACAACCAAAAGCAAACTATATTATGCAACAACCAATTATTAAAGACGTCAAAGAGTATAAAATAGTGACTAATTTTCATGTAAACGTATTGCATTTCCAATGTACATTTTGTTTCTATAAATAAATATATTAGTGGCAGGGTGCAGAAAATATGCTATACATGGGTGGAACAAAGTGGCCACTAATATTTCATTCAGCTAGTGACTCACACATTACAATAATGCCTTTATTGTTTTATGTGTGATGTGTACACAAACATACATACACATTAGGGAATATCTAAAATCTCATTCTTTTTTAATGCTTTTTGAATAAATTAAACAATCATCAATTTGATTTGTCTATCAAGTTAATCTAATTAGCTACTCTGTACTAGTATTTCGTATTAAAATCAATCACGATTTAACAAATTTTGGTGATTACAAGGTGACTAGAATGACAACATGCTATAAATATTTCGCTAAAAAAATGTTGATAACCAATACCGCATAAAGTCACACTCCTTCTACAAAAGATAATACAGTATATGAAAGATAATGTTTAGACTAAATCAACGACTAACTCAACAGAGTGTGAGCGACATATCTTGTCTGGAAAACATGACTTTGAGCAAAGTGTTCTCCTCTATTATCGACTGAGGTTCATGTTTTCTTTATTAGAAATGGTTGGAATACATAAATATCTAATCGGCTAAACCTTACGTCAATGTTTTATTGGTTTGTAAATTGTAACAAAATGATAACACACATATTTAGTCATAAATTTAGATATACATTTCATACACTTCGATCGTTTTTTTATTTATCATATATAAGACATTGTATAGAGATAATAAATTGTGTCGATTGTGAAAGTCCAAAGTGGTTACTGTTTGTGGTACGGTTTGAAGGGTAGGAAGGTGACAATAGGAATCATAGTGCATGAAACCGGGGGTAGTGTAGTGGGTCAACCAAGAGAATTGAAGTCCAACGCCTTTTGCAATTTTAAACTTCATAAATATTTGAATTTAATAGTAGTAGTACATTTGGTTGTGATAATATTGTTGTTTGTCTTATATGTTGCATGTGAATGTGGTTATTTTCACAAGATTTTTTTTTTTTTTTTTTTTTTTTTTTTTTTTTTTTTTTTAACAATTACACCAAGTAACTCTTACTGTAGATTAACAGTAGCTAGGTAATTACTCTATTATTCATTTATCGTGAGGATTAATGGCATTTTATTACTTATTATTATCATTATTATTTTGCTCTTCCACTTAGTGGAAACGCTGCCGTTTAATATGTATTTTTCGTTTGAGGCAAAAACGACGTCGTTTGTTTTTTTTAGTATGTAGGTGAGCAGTAGCTAACTAATTACTAAACTAATTATAAGTTAAATATTAAACAAAGCAAGGCATAACAAAATGGCTAATGAAGTACCATGGTAGAGAGGTGTAAAACATGCCTAAGTTACCATTCTCAAATTTTATTTTTTTTCTTCTTTCTATTTTAGCTTTTCACATCAGCCCTTGAACATTAGGCAAAATTACCAACCAGCCCTTATATTTATTACATTGGTAATTATATCAGGATTATGTTTGTATTTGCAATAGGAATCGTTTAATTTTGTATTGAGTTTAATCTAAGTTGTTTACCTTATAAATTATAAATCACATGCGTCATTGTTATATGTACAATCTCGTGTATTCTTTTCATCTCATAGTAACCCGTAAGCCCGTACACTCATTTTGATTTATATTCCTGCCATAGGAACGATTTAAAATGAAATTGTCGTTTGAGGTGGGTTAGGGAAGAAGAGGGGGCGGGGGTGTGAAAACAATTGGTTTTTTTCACTCCATTCTCAAGAATCGGCATGCTAACTTCTCTATTAAAGACGACAATCGGATTGATTCCCCTGATGCTATCAAAGACGCGGCACTTGCTCATTTTTCTTTTAACTTCAAGGAAAGAGACCATGTCAACCTACTTTCCATAGCCCTTTGTTCCGTAAATTATATGCCTCAAACGCTCTTTTCTTGGATTCTAGTTTCTCTTTGGATAAGGCCAAGGCTGTCGTCTGAGACTGAGCCCGTTCGATGGCCCGGACCCTGATGGGTTTTATTTTAATTTCGTTAAAGCTTTATGGGATGTTATTAAGATTGAATTCTGGAACTGCATTAAATATTTTGAAAGTATTATTTCTCTGATGGGTGTAACCCCTTGTTCATTATATTGATACCAAAAAGATAGATCCCATGGGATTTTCTGATTATCGGCCAATATGCCTTACTAGGTGTGTGCACAAGGTTATTTTAAAGCTTCTTGCGCCTCGCCTTGCAAAAGTTATTGATGAACTTAAATAAGTATTGTCGTCATTTATCCAATTTATTTAACTTATTTTATTATATTATTTATGATAATCGATACTTAATTATTTACTTTAGTAATTCTCAGGTAAAAACAAGCAATTGGCGAAACTTAACGATTTTAGACGAAATATGGAGCAAAACCAGCAAAATGTCGAAAGTCTACTGAAACCCTGAAGATGCGCTGTATCTCTCTCAACAGATACGCCGCAATATTATACTTAGATGAATTCAAATACCATTGCCTGACTTTGAAGAATGCGCCGCATGCAATTCTAGCATGCGCCGCATATGAAACTTTGGTCAACGAAGAAGATCAAGCTTGTTCTATTCCAGATATACCGCATCATATTTATGACATACGGCATATCACTATCAAGACTTCACTAGATATAATCCCCAAGACGCTAAAGGATATGCGCCGCATACAATAATCAAGTTACATCGCATCTAAAGGCGGTGTACGAATATTCCAGAATATATTAATCTTGGACCCCACGCGAAGTTAAGACAATGCGCCGCATCTCGTTACTCAATGCACGGCATCGAACCCTCAGACAGAAAGTATAAATACCCCAAGACTGTTACGAATTTTGTGTGCAACATAATGATGAGGCGAAAAATGAACCACTTTTAGGGGGTCATTTAAGTCCGGAATTGAATTTATTTGATCAAATATTGCCCTAAATCGTTCCTTTTGTGATTTTAGGTACTTTGGGAGTGAAATCTGGAAAAGGAAGCAATTCGGACGTTTTTGGAGCATAAAAGTGAAGAAAACGCCAAAGACTTAATTTTCCATGCTGAGTACGGTGTTTGACGGCGTCAAGAAGGCATTCCTGACGGCGTCAAGAGTAAAAGTGGTGACGGCCTAGAAGAAACGTGAAGGCGTCACCCAAGGCCGTCACGTGTTAACTTGTCAAAACTTGCGCGCGGAGTAGCTGATATTGTTTTGGTCATAACTTTTGCATACGAACTCGGATTTAGGTGATTCAAAATCCCACGCGAAGAGGACGAAGAGATCTACAATTTGGTGAAAAAATAGTCTTGACGGCGTCAAGAGAAACGAGCTGACGCCGTCAAGTTGGGCCGACAGAAAACATGCCTATAAATATAACATCATAACTTCACTTTTTGTAAGCCCTAAACCCTAAGGTCGATTTCTGGGTTTAGGTAGGTGTTTTTCTAGAAACTTAGAGGGTTTCAATCACTCCATAAACATCATGTATTGGTTTGTTGATTCTATCTTAATTATGTTTTCCATTATCATTGTTGATTGCTCTTCTTTGATGATGTTTTGCTAATTCACCTTGTGTCTACTTATGATTATGTTAAACTTGTATATAATTGATTAGATCTCATTGATTTCTTATTGATGTTGTGTCTATCTCCATCAATGAGGGGTTTGTTGATGTGTGTGTCTATCTCCATCAATTAAGGCGTGACAACTTCAATAGATCTAGTTGGTTTAGTTTATAATTCTTGTTTCCTATTGATTCTTGTTTTGATTGAATGAATTCGATGTTAGGCTTAAGAAAACTGGCAGATCTTCAAATGGTAACATGCTTGAACGTCTTAGGAAACATGAACTGATGTGCACTAGGTTTTATTGGTTGTATTTAATGCATGAGTAAATTCTAATGATCCCATGTTAGGAGCTTCTTAGCCGGCTCGACATAGGAGTGAAGTAGGCATTCATAGGATTGGGGAATTAAGTGCGCCACCTCATGAATGGTATTAAGGAATACAACCCGTCAATTAAAACAAGGTTACAATTCAATAGGTAGGATTGGATAGCTAGCAAGGAGTAACATATCATGGGTAGACATGATTCACTTATCTTGTAGAACCCTAGTTTACTTTTCTTGTTAATTAGTTTAATTAGTAGCTTTTGGGTTAGTTGATTAGCAACTAATTCCGCCCATTCCCCCAATACCCGAGATTTTTACTTGCTTTTCATAAAATATAAAAATATAAAAAGAATCATCATTCACCTTTAGACCTAGTTAGATTAATTTCAATCCTAACGACACTATTCCTAGCTGAACGATCAATCCCCTGGTACTTGTCACTATACTATACTACAACGATCAGGTACACTGCCTGCTGGGGGTTGTAAGCTTCTCAAGATCCCTTGAGAGGTAAAGCCTGGTGCAATCCCTACGCACCAAGTTTTTGGCGCCGCAGCCCGGGGAATAGTTATTGTTTATGTTGAATTTGATTTTTATTAGGTCTACTCATTAGATTCCTATCAAGTGAGATTTTTTATTTTTTTATTTTTTATTTTGTAGTTTTCTCGTAGTCTATCTTTTCTTTGTGATTTTGTTTGTAATTTGCTTCAAATGGATTTTACACTTAGACTTCTAAGATTACAAGATAGGGTTGAGCGGCTAACACACCAAAGAGTCCAAAATACCTCATTTAGAGACACCTATGAATCATATGAGCCTTCACCTAGGATAGATTCTTATGAACAACCTCCATGTTTAAGATCTAGTTTTAGTGAGGCCAATAGGAAATGCGACCTAGTTTGCCAAGGAATTATGGAGAGAGCCATTGCAACAAATCATAAGTTGGATGAAGCACTAGGTTTGCTATTATCACTACCTAAGAAAACAATTGAGGAGGATTTAGCCGAGCATGATCACATTGATCAAAAAGACCTAGGTTTTATGATCGATGATGATGAATCTCAAGAAACAGATGATGAATCTCTTGGGCAATTTGTATATAGCAGTCAGAATATTGAAGATGATCCTTATGATTCGGACATAGAAGTTGAGATGCCTAGAAAAGCACGTGAGATATTTGGGAGAATGTTAGGGCTAGATTATAATAAAACACATGTTGAGGATATAGGTGATATTAACACATGGAATGATGATGTAAATAACATAAGCCCACAAAATACTCAACCATCATTTGAGGCACACACACCGCCCGTGACTTACCCGGAAGAAGTAGAAGAAACTTTAGGAATTCTGGTGGAGGTAGAACCCTTGGACCAGGCACCACTTGAGGATATAGGTTTGAACACTTGTAGTGATAACCTTACTCGTAGTTCTAGGGAATTTCCTAGTGTTGATGAACCGGAACCTCAATCTTTACACACCTTTCCATCCTTAGATATATTTCTAGGAGACAAAAGAGGAACCGACCCACCCATCAATCAATATTATCCGGGTAGTTTTAGGATGAAGGAAACCATTCACTCACCCCCTTCACCTCACGTGGCATATTCACACCCTAAGGGTGTGTATCGCTACTTTCACCCACACTTAATTCAAAGTGTAGGGAAAACCTCCCATATTTCCGTTAAATAAGGGTAGAGTCAGACTCGTGACTCGAACAAAAACAAGCGCTTATTGGGAGGCAACCCAAGCTTTATTTGTTTGTTTGATTGTTTGTTTGTTTATTTGATTTTATTTGTTTCCGTATGCATGCTTTATTTTTATTGTTTGTGGTTCATGTTTCAAAGTAAATTGTGAAAATGCTTTATTTTGTTTTTAAATTCGTCTTAATTACATATAAAGGTATTTTGCAAAAGCTAAGTGTAAGGGGAGACCCAAATTTATTTATAAGAACGAAATTGAGCATGATCCACAACAATATTAAATTAACATGTATATTAGTAATTGTTAGAGTAAAATGCTTGTATCGAGTCATAATGATGTTTTGTAAGATTTTCCAGGAAGTAGGACATAAGTTTTTCCAGAAATTTTCTGAAAACTTAACATAAAGATTTCTGCAGGTCACTTCTGACGGCGTCATGTGTAAAATTCTGGAAATTTTGCTAGTTTTGTTTATACCGGAGTCTTAAAGTTTTTGTTAATTCTTTAGTTTTATAAACTCCAGGAAATCTGCAAACATTCATTCCAAAAGCATTATATCTTTAATTGTTTTGTTTTTATTCCTAAGTCTGGAATTACATCTAGTTGTGAGTTTCCTTTGTTCGGTTTGATGCTTTGGGTTTTTGTGTCTGTTTTCTCAGGTTTAACAGGTTATATATGACAAGAAGATGATTTATATTCTGGAAGGGAAGCTTTGATTGTTCATTTTCTTAGAGGAAGATCTAACCTGGCTACCTTATTATCCATACCGAGCGAACCAGGGGAGTATTTGATTTCATTCGTTTTACTTATTTCACTTTTACATTCTTTACTTGAACATTGGGGACAATGTTCATCCTAAGTGTAAGGGGAGGGTAAAATGATGATACCTTACAGATACACTTTCGCTTAAGTTTGTTTGTTTGATGGTAGATGTGTAATAAAACTATGAGAAATACTTGTTAGTGCAATTTTAGCTCCAAATTTAAATTTTTTTACAACATTTAGGAGTGAAACTTTAGCCATAGCAAGCGTCTCATGGATAGGAGATTGTATGACTAGCACAAAACCGTACTATTCAGAAAAATTTTCCACCCAAATATGTGAGGTTCGCCTTTAGATTTGATAGGAAAAGCATTTACTTTTAGTGCTTATGAGTGTACCGGTAGCATTTAGATTCTAGAACTTGCGTTAGTGATGCATCCCGAGACCGCTAGTGAGACTACATTCGTGTAGTAGGATTTACTACATGATAAGAGGCATTAGGATCACCCTTGTGTTAAACCCGTATCATAATTACTTGACCATTTAAGTCATATTACTTGGCTAGTTAAGTCAACTAATTTTTCCCACACCATTAGCGTTGTACTCATTTTTAGTACACGAAACCTCTAGTACACCCCTCCGAGCCTATCTTTTCGTTTCTAACTTTAAACATTTTACTTAAAGGAAGAATTTGTTACACCCCACTTAAATGTACAACCAAATCGCCTTAGCCTTCCGTGTATGCACTCATCTTTAGTGCATTATTGTTATTTGTTAAACCCTAAGTTAATTATCTAATTGATTACATGGTTGCTAAGTCGAGTCATATCCTTGTACATATTGTTTTGGGACGATTGGGACTCATGGGTAAAGTACTTATGTTATGGAGTAATGGGGAAGAAAATCATTTATTACCCCCATATGTACGTTAATCTTAAAAGTACTCCAAGTGTTTTGATTTTCTTAATTCGAGTCATTAGATTAGTTTATTGTAAAGTATGTAAAAATTCAAGTGTAGGGGGAATTTTCATTCCCTATGATGTATTATTTCGGATGGTAGGGTAAGAGTGTATGCAAAAAAAAAAAAAAAAAAAAAAAAAAAAAAAAAAAAAAAAAAATCGAAAAACCAAGAAAAAAGAAAAAAAAAAAAGAGAAAAAACATACGGACTACCATCCCGTTTCATTCTATGTTTATTTTATGTTTTTGTTATTTTTGATTTATTAGCTTAAGTCGAGTCTAGTCTTAGCTTAGCAACGCCATATTGTACATGTAATTGACCAAGATGATTAACTCGCCACCAGTAAAGACTGCCTATATCCAACAAAACCGTGTATTCCATATCCCTACACTTAACGTTACAACCCTTTTAAAAGACCTCTTTGATAGTTTATCCTAGGTGCTTACGCCATGTGGTGGAGGTTTGATCCTTTCCCAAGCCTATGGTAATCTATTTTGCTATGACAGGTAGTAAGAGATGTTTTCCATTTCCATATTGTGATATTGTCATATTACTTTATTACACCCGAGAGATGTCAATATCTAAACACTATTTATGAGGTGCTAGTATATGACCTCCGTGCTTGTCTTTGGTCTTTAGTGGAACGATTATTTGTTGTAATTACTTTTATATTAGTGTTAAATGACCCATAACTTGTATTTTAATTAGAATAAAAGCGCATTTGCTTGAGGACAAGCAAATCTCAAGTGTAAGGGTATATGATGAGGCGAAAAATGAACCACTTTTAGGGGGTCATTTAAGTCCGGAATTGAATTTATTTGATCAAATATTGCCCTAAATCGTTCATTTTGTGATTTTAGGTACTTTGGGAGTGAAATCTGGAAAAGGAAGCAATTCGGACGTTTTTGGAGCATAAAAGTGAAGAAAACGCCAAGACTTAATTTTCCATGCTGAGTACAGTGTTTGAAGGCGTCAAGAAGGCATTCCTGACGGCGTCAAGAGTAAAAGTGGTGACGGCCCAGAAGAAACGTGAAGGCGTCACCCAAGGCCGTCACGTGTTAACTTGTCAAAACTTGCGCGCGGAGTAGCTGATATTGTTTTGGTCATAACTTTTGCATACGAACTCGGATTTTGGTGATTCAAAAGCCCACGAGAAGAGGACGAAAATATCTACAATTTGGTGAAAAAACAGTCTTGACAGCGTCAAGAGAAACGAGCTGACACCGTCAAGTTGGGCCGACAGAAAACATGCCTATAAATATAACATCATAACTTCACTTTTTGTAAGCCCTAAACCCTAAGGTCGATTCCTGGGTTTAGGTAGGTGTTTTTTCAGAAACTTAGAGGGTTTCAATCACTCCATAAACATCATGTATTGGTTTGTTGATTCTATCTTAATTATGTTTTCCATTATCATTGTTGATTGCTCTTCTTTGATGATGTTTTGCTAATTCACCTTGTGTCTACTTATGATTATGTTAGGAGTTTCTTAGCCGGCTCGACATAGGAGTGAAGTAGGCATTCATAGGATTGGAGAATTAAGTGCGCCACCCCATGAATAGTATTAAGGAATACAACCCGTCAATTAAAACAAGGTTACAATTCAATAGGTAGGATTGGATAGCTAGCAAGGAGTAACATATCATGGGTAGACATGCTTCACTTATCTTGTAGAACCCTAGTTTACTTTTCTTGTTAATTAGTTTAATTAGTAGCTTTTGGGTTAGTTGATTAGCAACTAATTCCGCCCATTCCACCAATACCCGATATTTTTACTTGCTTTTCATAAAGTATAAAAATACAAAAAGAATCATCCTTCACCTTTAGACCTATTTAGATTAATTTCAATCCTAACGACACTATTCTTAGCTGAACGATCAATCCCCCGGTACTTGTCACTATACTATACTACAACGATCAGGTACACTGCCTGGTGGGGGTTGTAAGCTTCTCAAGATCCCTTGAGAGGTAAAGCCTGGTGCAATCCCTACGCACCACATAACCCTAAGGAGACGAATTCGGTCAAAGAAGATTCGCAAGTCACACTCCTAACAAAGATATTAGAGCTGTAAAAAGGTCCTGCATGTATTTAATTTATTAAGTAGTTTTGTTATATTGTAATAGTACGCTTTAATTCGTCAGGATTGATGGGCTTGTGATATGTGACTACGGAACATCGTACACTCCCCTTAATATTGCTTTCCCATTAATTAAAGTTTATATGTTGATGTCTTTGGTGACTTATATTAGTGCTTTGATAACCTCTGTGTCTAGCTGAGCCCGTGGACTGCCATATCTGCCCCTCGCCTATTTAATCTAACATCTTTGGATAAGTAGGATAGACATAAGTGATCATTAAGGGTTTACTCGCCGATATATTGCGATTCAACGAGAGAGAATAGATTACGATACACTTCATATAAAACTAGCAATAAAACAAGTGACAAACTACTTAATTATCAAGACAGGTCTTCTTGTAGTCTATATTATCTATCTGTGTACGTGTTGCTATTTGCTGATTCGTTCTCATTAGTTTAATTTACTGTTTAATAAATCCAAAACTGTGCTAGTCTCTCAGACTAAAACCAATTTCGTTAGATTAGATTGTAAAACTAACTTAGGATATTAAAATACTGATAGACAAATTAAGCTTTACGTTCCACTTTTAGTGATCGACACTCTACTTACCACTATGTACATATTGATCGGATACAATGTCCGTTATTGTGTATGTTATAGGATAAGTCGGCTAAATATAAATGTAAAACTTGAAATAGGCAATTACCTTTATACTGCATATGACACAACGCACACATTAATTATTAATTCGGTTATCGATCCAAACCAATTGGCTTTTATTGAAGGTTAGAAAATCCTTGATGGTTGTCTTGTGGCGAATGAAATTATTTGAATGGCATATTTTAAAGTCAACTTTGAAAAAGTCTTTGATAATGTTAATTGGGCTTTTCTTCTTGACGTGATGAAGCATGTGCGGTTCGATCCTAAATAGAGAATACGGATTGCAACTTGTATTTCATCTTCCTCGATCTCGGTTTGATTAATGGCTCATCGTCTAACGAGTTTAAGATGGAATGGGGCCTCCGTCAAGTAGACTCTTTATCTTCATTTTAATTCCTTTTGGTTGTTGAAGCCCTCCAAAATATAATCAATGGTACTTGTGATAAAGGCATCTTTCATTGTGTGAGGTTCGCGAAAAGTAGGACCAATGTTTCCCTCTTTGCAATACGCGGATGATGCCCTATTTTTTAGCGAATGATCGAGAATTAATTCCTCTAACCTTATCCATATTCTAAAATGTTTCGAACTTGGTTTAGGATTAAAAGTGAATCTTGCCAAAAGTAGGCTTATGGGTTTCAGGGTGTCTAATTTAGACGTTGAATCGGTTGTGTCTTTTCTTAGTTGTGCTCATGATACTTTCCCATCCGTGTATAACGGTCCCATGGTATGTAAAAAAAATTGAGGCTTTGTGATTGTTGGGATGTTTTCATTAATCGATTTCAAGATAGGCTTTCATATTGGAAAGCCAAATCTTTCTCAACTTGGGGGGGGGGGGGGGGGGGGGGGGCTCATTCTAGTTAAATCCATCCTCGGTAGTCTCCCCTTATATTTCTCTTGCTTTTTAAATCTCATTTAAAGATTTTCTCGAATCTATTAGTAGTCGTTTCTTTTGGGGTTTTAAGGATGATCAAGGTGGAATTAGTTGGGTGAAATAGAAGTCCATTCTTCTTGATATTAAGGATGGTGGTTTGGGTGTTGGTTGTCTTTTCTAAAAAAAAAAACCTTTGTCTTTTAGGAAAGTGGAAGTGGCATCTTTATGGAAGAGCAAGGTTTATGGCATATTGTAATTAAGGAATTTTATGGGAATGACGAAGGCCTCAAATCTTAGCCTGTTGGTCTTGGCAGTAGTGGTATATGGATAGATATTATAAAATCTATCAAACATAAAAGTTTGGACAAAAAATTTAGCAGCTCTTTTGTTCGCAATATTAGCAATGGTTCCAATACGAGTTTCTGGCAAGATTTCTAATTTGACTCGAATAGTCTCAAAGACATGTTTCCTAATTTATATGCCCTCGAGTCCGATAAAGATTATCTCATTAGTGATAGATGGCATCTGTGAATAATGATTAGGTGGGTGTTGGTCTTAGTGTGTGCCCCAGAGGGAGGGCCCTCAACGAGCTCTCTTTGTTCATATCCCGTATTGGCCATCTTTCTTTTATATATGATGATCCTGATAGGTGGTTTTGGGCTTAAGAGATTTCGGGTAATTTCCTTGTTAAAAAGCTCTCAAAGGTCATCCAGAACTTGTTTCTTTGCAAATATCTAATGGGAGCTCATCACAAATGGAACTCGTTGGTCCCTCGAAAGGTCAATGTTTGAGTTTGGAGAGCTTATCTAATAGGCTCCTCATTCGTTTTAATCTCTCTTTGCGTGGTATAAATATCTTCTCTCTTGATTGTCCCTTTTGTGAGCCGGCTATGGAGAATGTGGATCATTGTTTCATCAACTATCCTCGTGTAATTTATGTGTGAAGAAAGATTTAGAGTTGGTGAAATCTCGGCTCCCATGTCTCATTTCCCCCTTCTTGCTATCTCATGTGGCTCGTGGTAAAATCAAAATTCGTAGATGTCAGAATATTGCTAAACTCTTACATAGGGTTTCCCAAATTGCTATTTGGACCATTTGAAATTGGAGGAACATGCTCATTAATGCCGGTGTTGATTCGAGTGTAAGGATCAAAGATGAAGATATATTTCGTAGTATTCAACAACTCTCCAACCTGTGGATGTCCAC
The DNA here is from genome assembly GCA_030686995.1 of Artemisia argyi. NCBI lineage: Eukaryota > Viridiplantae > Streptophyta > Magnoliopsida > Asterales > Asteraceae > Artemisia > Artemisia argyi. The sequence continues at coordinate 159,339,470 of CM060704.1, read as the reverse complement.
TAGCATCTATTCGAAATTAGTTAACTAGGAAAATTGGATTTTTAAACCTTACGAGTTGTTTGTATAATGATTTTTATTCTTTGATATTGGTGCTTTGTTTTCTTGATGTACATCTTCTCCTGGCTTGTCTCTTTTGTATAGTCTTCCTTGTATGACAGTTCTTTTTATTATATATTGGTCTTTCTAAAAAAAGAAAAAAATCTTAGATGTATTTAATGTTTATGCCCATGTACGAGCTAGTTAAATTTATAAAGAGACATTACATGAATCAATTGAACGCCGATAATAAAAAAAATACTTTATGGATATGCTTACTTAATCTTATAAAGAGAAATAATATGAGTTGTTATATATATATATATATATATATATATATATATATATATATATATATATATATATATATAAAGTTAATTAATTAATTAATTAATTAATTTACATATCACAGTAATTTGTTATTTCATTATATTTATAATTTCATGTATATATATTAATTTAATATAAAGAGAAAATAGTATTTATAAATTAAAACAACATATAAGTAGTTTTAAAAAAATATATATATAAAGTGCAAGGTGCATTTATTAAATTTATAAAATTATTAAAAGAACATGAAAACTGATAAGTTTATTTTTTAAGTCCTTTTAATTTATTTAAAATTTAACAACTACGTTTTATTTATTATCTCTTATTTATTTTTTTTATTTTTTTTGGATTTTTATCTTTATAAAATTGATGCATATGTTTTATACATATTTATTTTGTTGGATGAAATTAAGATGAGTTTGACCAAAATTGACAATTTGACTATTAATGGCAATTCCGAAATCTTGAATTTTAAATTGGAATCTCCCATTAGTTAATTAGGGGGGGGGGGGGGGGGGGATCCATTTTCTCTTTTTGTACTTTCTTTTGCTACGTATTATATAAAGAGATACATACTCAATTGCATTATGAGTCATAATTTAGACCCATTATGACCCAATATAACCCATTAGGTACAAAATAATGACTCATTACAACCTGTGTGGCTATATATATCGAGTAATTTCAGTTAACTTAACCAAAGATGAATTTGTCTAATTGTGATTCAAATTTAGACATCTCTTTATGAATGAGAAATGAGAATATCGATGCTTTGTGAAGCTCTTTTTAGTTTGTCAAATATGTAGATTTTTTACTTTCAGCTAATTAAAGGGATACTCTAGTTTAGAATTTAAGGCAACATTTCGATTCCAATCTTGTTAGCCAAATGTATATTTATGTGATACATAGAGGTGATATTGATGAGAGATTCATGTCATGCAAAATGATCATAACGCGACCGTTTATTTTGTAAACAACCCATACTATAACAATGAAAACATCCAATCTTGTCAGAGCGGGATATATGAAAGGCGTATGTAGACAGTTATACGCATATCCGAAGGTGTATAGAGGGTAAGGAGACTGTTTCGAGACTTAACAACTACGATCAATACATAAGAAGTACGAGTCAACGTGTTTGGATGAGCTAGCATACCAGATTTGAGCATAGTTTGGTTGAGTAACTAATAAGATACGACTCCTTTTATCAATTGAGTATGTGTTAAAAGTTAAAACAAATCTGAGATTTAGACTTATTTTAGACACCTATGCTTAAAAATATTGTATCTTTATAATCACATCTTTTAATCTTTCTAGAGTTTTGATATGAATAAAGAATGTAAAAGTGTAGATATATATGATTGTCTTTGATCTAGAGTAGTCATTGTCGATTATTTGGTCAAGTGATTGATTGATAAAGGTCTCCACCATCTACCAAAAAGTGAATTGAAATCACTTAGGATCTAAGCATGTCTTGAATAATATGGCTTACTCAGCTTTGTAGTAGATAGAAACATTTTCTAACAAGATACTTTATTTGTTTTTTTAGTTTGAGAAGATTAGATTTTGCTATTGGATTAAAGTATTAAACACCCAAAACTTCTAAATTATCTTTCACATCAATCATTATACTTTTCATCATATATTTTTGGATAATGACCTTAGGCTAATAAGCGGGGCGTAATGATAAGTATACATGATCGCGATCACTACTGACACATCAACATCAATTCAACACAACCTTTTTCATGATCAAATTAGTATAATAAGGCGATCATGGTTACCATTAAAAACATATTCACCCAAACACAAATATAATTCATAAAAACAATTTAATAAACACAATACTCACACACAACAAAAGGGAGAACTCGGTCATCCGAACGACTGAGTTATGCATTTTTGATCCTTAACCACGATCATGATTAAGTGGGCGTAATGAAGGGACGCATCCCTTTGATTGGGTGACCAAGTGATAACCTTCCCATTACAACAGGTCTTAGTCGCTGCTTATACGCGAATTCTATACAAATTCTTTAATGTTATATAAGTCATAAGGGTACGCTATGCAAGTATGTAACTACTATATTGAAAAAATAAAATAAAATAATAATATAAATATTAAATCTGGTAAAAGTTCTGAGAGTTGATAAAACCATAAATACTCTGCACTGTGTCGCACCCAATTTTAACCCAATCTCTCTCTTATTTCCTTCTTTCTGTTAGCTTTTAATAAAGGTAGTAACTAATAATAATGTCCAAAGCAACACGGATTCAATTTAGTCAAGCAACCGCATATAGCATAAAATTTACAATTCATTTTTGACGTTTTCCTTTTCTTTCTTGTGATTCAATTATTTGTACATTGTTGTCTAGCTCTACTAGTTATAATATCCGTGCACGCACGGGGTTTTGACATAAAAATTTTATTATATATTTAATACCGAATATATTGTTTTAAAATGTTTTGAACTTTACATCTATTAATTTAGTATAAGTCAAATTTATTTTGCAATACAATGCCTATTAAAAATAGTCGCAACACTCCTGTATTCGGCTATTTTTATAGTTCCAAACACCCCTAAAATTAGCAATTGAAATAGTCTGAAACACCCTTAAATTCAGCTATCAAGACAGTTTCAAGCACCCATCAATTCAGCTATTAAAAACAGTCACAAACGAATTCTGCAATTAAAACAGTCATAAAAACAATCCTAATCACCACTGAACCTAACTATTAAGACGGTCCCAAAACCCTTTAAAAACTTACTATAATTAGTAGAAAATAACAGTCCCAAACTCTAATAACTTAAGCAAGTCCTACTTTAATAAACCGGCTCATTCTTTTCGCAACAGATTTTCAAGTAAATGAGACATATTAGTTACATCTCTTTCTAGACCATATTATTCTATATTACAACAAATTCAAAAGCAATCAACTCATCAAATACTTGTGATTTTTTTTTTTTTTTTTTTTTTTTTTTTTTTTTTTTTTTTCTTCAACTTTAGAATAAGGTTAATGCAACACATATCAGTGCCTGAGACAAAGGCATTTATATAACGTTAGCTTGGGATTATGTGAGTTAGCCGTTTAACTACATGAAAATTCAAGAGACAACTTGATGTTAAAATTCAATAAGTACATATACCATATACGCAAATAATTATATTAAATTTATGTTCTAAGTAACCTTAAAAGTAAATCTGTAGTTGATGCATCAGGTGTAGTTTCGGGGGTTTTATGGTTCCTACTTTAGCATACTTGGTGATGAACTTGTGTTCCCAGTCTCTAATGTGTCAAGTTCGAATAAACAACGCATAAGGACCAACTGGTATATAAAACATCCTGAAAGAAACATCAATCAGCTAATACTCAAACTATTGGCATAAAACGTACACTTTTTTTCTTTACTTATTTCGAACTTAACAACGCGCACAATACACTTTCTGCTAAAGTAATAAAAAATAGATGGTGCAGCCTAATATAGCATATTACTTGTCAAAATGAGTAAATTAGCTTTATATAACATTTTTAACTGACAGACATGCTGAGGTTGATGTTGATGTTGATGTTATTGTTTAACTTTAACTATTGATATCATGTTGTACAAAATGTGCGAGTTTAATAGCACATAATAAGTGTTAATGAAGTTAAAATATGCTCCGTACAGTTTTTAAAATGTTTTTATGGATATTCATATATAAATTTTAAATAACAATTTCATAATCATTGTTATAAGTAGAATCATGTATATTTATTTTCATATCAAAGTAACTCATGCTTACCATTTGATATTTATATTCCCGTTACTAATAATTCAGCTGTATTTAATATTCAAATCCGTGTACGCATAAATTAAACTTTTAAATAGAATAACACAAGTCCTTATTTAAAAAAAAAAAAAAAAAAAAAAAAAATCTAATTGATGAAAATCTAAAACTAACAATATTAAAATTAATTCGCATATTTACCGAATTTTGTAATTTTAATGGATGAAAGTCTAAAAACTAAGACTAATACTCATGTAATTTTAAACAAAGTTAGTATTATAAAGTATAAGGGTATAAAGTGTAAGGGTTATTTTTCTAAAGTTATTAAAAAACATGAAAACTTATAATTTTACACTTTACTCTATATAAATTATTTAAAATTCAACTACTAAAGTTTTATTAATTACTTCCTCTTTTTTTAAGTTTTTGTTTTCATAAATTTGTCAACTATATTTTTATGCATTTTTTTCTTAACCAAATTCTTCTACTAAAATTTACTAAGTTTGACTAAAATCAATTTACTTTTGACTTTCTATTGACCAATCACGTTGCTCAATTTTGCCTATGTGGCAAAATTGAGCTCTCCTATTGGCCCAATTTTTTTTCAATGAGAAGGGGTTTACAAAAACACTCCAAAATGATGTAATTCTTTTATTATATAAAAGATTTGTTTTTGTATTTTTTTCCCTTTCAAAATGATGCTTTGTCTGCTGCTAAAAAAACACCGTAACACTTAAAAAAAAATAATAAAAAAAAAATTAAAAAAAAAGGAATTGATGCATGAAGTTGTCGGTTGTTGCACGGGTAGGGCCGTTTTTAACAGAGTGCAGGTGGTGCCGTTGCACAGGATCATCATTTGACAAAGGGCCCCAAATTTTCATTCACTTCTCTTATGAGGCTCAAGTTTAATTAGTTCATGCACTACCAATACATAGTAGGGTACCCGCATGTTGCAGCAGTGAATACCCTAAAATAAATATTAACGACACCAAATATCTAGAGGCGTGTCTGCATGTCCGTTACGGACAAATAATCAATATATAAAATACTTAACGATATTTTATAAAGTGTAATAATTAATTAACATACATTTATTGATGAGACTATAAATTTATATGATAAAGTTTTTTACAATATATGTATAGACACGATATTGAAAATCCTACACACATTTATATTTTACTCTACACGAAGAACTTCTCGATACATAACGTTTGACATGTACACACCATCTTGATCAAATTTTTGGAAGCTTAATATTTTGCAAGCATAATTAGATTGTATATTGTGGTTAAAAGTTGTATATTTTGGTGATGGGTGTTTTTAATAGTGTATTAATTGTATGGGTTAAATAGTTTTTTTTTTTAGTTTTATTTATGCTTTAAATACTTGTAAATTATGCTTATTTATTTGTATTTACTTAAAATATATTTTTGGTAATCTTAAAAAATTAATATGAGAGAAGGTCAAAGATGTATTATAAGTAGTATAGATATAGATATGTAATTTAGTCTGTTTTTAATGGGGCCTCTGTTTTGTAATGGCATGGGGCCATTGAAATACACGAGACGTCCTAACCAGGGAAGGAACCAGCGGGTTCTCAGGAAACCCATGAATTGTTTTGATATATATATATATATATATATATATATATATATATATATATATATATATATATATATATATATATATATATATATATATCCTACATGCATCTTAAATGCACATAGTCCATCAAAATGTGTATGATCCATCAATTTTAACTCTATTATATTACGATACAAAAATGCACTCGGTCATATTTAGTCTTTGTTCTGCCCCTAGCCCTAACCACGGATCACACCTGATTTGAGTTATGAAACGCGAGACTTAGGTATGAATTGTCGCTACTTTGTGTAATTAAAAAGAACGCGGTTGTTTCTCTAAATGTAGTTTCTCCTCAAAATTCGAGTTTAATGTACGAGTTAAATTTGCTTTTCGAAACAGCATATTCATGCCATCTTAAAAAAATACATCCGTCCCACATTAAATGTGCACTACAACTTTTTAAGGGTTTTTTTTTTTTTTTTTTTTTTTTTTTTTCAACTTTGATCTTAAATATATTTGTTTGTGTTATATAATACTTATTAAAGATTATACAAATGAAAATACATTTAAAAACTTAATCCGTTCATATATATATATATATATATATATATATATATATATATATATATATATATATATATATATATATCTTGCATTAACTATTATATAATACGAATACAAATATTTAAAGTCAAAGTTAAAGAAAAAAGACTAAAAATAGTAATAATAAACATTTAAAGTTGGACGGAGAGAGTATTTAGCACAAGGGTAAAAGTCAAAAATGAAAAACATGCTTTCTCAAATGTACCAATATGCTAAACATGTTACTTTAAGTACCAATATGCTATACCAAAATTCAGTTTTTGTACTATAATGAGTACTTTTGCAATTTCTTCTTCATCTTCATCTCCTACATCTTCAACTTCAGATTCCGGCCACCACTTCCGGCTACCCAGACCATATTTTGAAGTAACGTAAATGCAAGTCTTTTAAGATTGGTTCGTATTTGATTTAATCTATCAGACATTATTTCACTATTTGATCTTTTATAATATCATCCTTCATATTTTATTAGGAATGCATACTGTGAAATAATTAGAGATATTAACATTTTGTGAACAAATAAAAATGTTATTTGACTTATTTCTTAGTTTTATATCGTTTTGGTTTCATTAGGTTTCTGTTAAAAAACGTGAGGTATATAGTTTAGCTTCATTATTATGATCTTTGATAACACTAAATTCCAATATGATCATAGACTCATAGCAGCTTATCTTTTAGTTGAAATCATATGTATAGCTGTACTCATAATTCATTTTCTAATCATCTGTTTCTTTGCTTCAACAGCTATCGATCGTGTGGATACCTTTTGAAATTACCAACTTCTATTGCTAACTTATGCAATATAAATTTGGCTCCAAATAACATAATTTAACTTAAAAGGTTCTATGTTCTTATAGATCGGGGATCTAATTCCGTTTATTATTAGCCATATATAAAAATGGATATAGGTTTAGAACATCATCAATTCTCTATTACACACCATTCTGATGACGTTTGTATGTGATATTCAGAAACTAGACACAAACCTTGATCGTGAATCATTTAGTCTAACTTGTCACAATTTTCTTGATATTTATGATTCAAATCTTAGATGCTTGAAAATTGATTCCTTATGTCGCCCTCCTACCAATCAAAGCATAAGTTCATGTATGCTCAATAATTGCCGAAGAGGGTGGTAGGTAGCCGGAAATGGTGGCCGGAATCTGAGTTTGAAGATGTAGGAGATGAAGATGAAGAAGAAATTGCAAAAGTACTCATTATAGTACAAAAACTGAATTTTGGTATAGCATATTGGTACTTAAAGGAATATGTTTAGCATATTGGTACATTTGAGAAAGCATGTTTTTCATTTTTGACTTTTACCCTTAGCACAAAACTCTTTGTGAGCATTAATTACACTGTGAAAAAATTCTGTAAGAAAAAAAAAAATAAAAAGAAAAGAATGAGAATGATTTATAAGATAGTTGACGTATAAGAATTAAACATTAGAGGTGTACCAATCTTAAAGAATACAACTTAAGAAAAACTAAGATAGTTGAAAATTAAAGTATTCAACTTTTCAGTAGATGTATACGAACAATTGATGTATCAACACATATATGCTAATTGAGTTATCAACATCACAATTAGTGATACTCTAAAAACTCACATTCAATGAAAAGTACACGCTAAAGGAGCTCATTATACAAACCAAGCAAGCTACTAAAAACAAAAAAATAATACAAACTAAACAGTAAAGGTATTGTCGAAAAACGTAAAAATGAAACGAATTTTTGCCCACAAAATTAAATTACAGGGTAACCATCGCCGCATCGCGCGGGTACCTACTGGTGTCTCATAATAACCCCACGAGTTATAAGACTTGGTGTTTGATTCAATATATTAAACTTAGAGCAACTAAAATTTTGTGATGTGATTGATATAAATCTTCGTGGTCAAATTAGACGTTAGTTTATATTTGGAATTGAGTCAAATGTATTTTAGTGGGTAGTCGTATGTTTCCTTTCTACGGCGTATACAAGTTTTCTTTGAAGAAATTTACAAAGTGTTGAAGACCATATGGTGTATACCCCTTGCTAAGCATACGCCACGTGGGCCTGAAGATCGATGACGTGGCTAGTGCAATCAAGGCCTATACGGCGTATACGAGCCAATTAGATACCCTCGCTCCAGCGAACGACCTAGTCTTACTGAGTATATACTATACACGAACGGATACATTGCCTGACAGTGTTGGTGAAGTCTAATTAGATTCGGTAGTATAGTTTTCAACACTAGATTTCACACATCGCTGCATACACATCTTAGAGAGAGAAATAGAGAGGATTTTATTATGTGACACACGCCACAACTTGTGAGGTCTTATTTATATACTCACATTACATATGAAAATCTCGTTACTTCTAAGTCTAGTGACAATAGATACTCACACAAGACGTGAACCAAACATGTGTAATACTAACATAAACCTACAAATAAACCTTTAACTATTATATCTATTACAAACAAGACATAGGCGATGATTTACAGTTTTTCTCGACAAAATCTCCCCCTAAGGGTATATCATTAAGATAGTCTCTTGTTTGGATGTTCTTTTGGATACTTGCGAGTGCTGATGTATCTTTTCATGCGAATCTTGGATACTCGAAGTTCTATCCTCTCATTGATCAACTGATCATCTATTCAACTCTTCATCAATGTGATTCTTCTTCATCACCTAACTTGATTATCCTTGATCATTAGGGTCTTCTAACCATTCTTTGTATCTTGTAACCATTCTTGTATCTCAGCTAATAATGATTAAAGTCTTCAAACTTGTCTGATTAACTCTTTGTATTTTGTAGCCATTTTCTTTATTCCCTGATCGACACTTTTGAAGCTAACAATCTTCTCAGACTAACAATCTCCCCATTTCAAACAAAAGCATAAGCAAACGATGTAGATACTTCTTCAGGCTTTTTATCTATCTATTTCTCCACTGGGGAAATCATTAGGCGTAGGTGTATCATTAAACCTTTCTTGATTATTAATATATTTCACCGTTCTTTCCTCTTCTATTGATTCAGTCCTAAATAACTCTACATCAAATACATTTTTGCCAAATTCCTTGTCGCTTCTTCTCCCGAATTCTGTTATGTTAGGTCCATCAACTGACCTAATTGTCTCGGACAAAGATTGAACATAAAAATAGCACCAGACACTCAATGACGAATATCAGTGATAGTTCTAACACACTGATATATGATCAATGAGCTTGTCTTCCCCCTGCCTCAGGTGTAACACCCCCAATTTCGTGATACACAGCGGAATTCAAACTGGGTGTTACTCGACGGCACAATGGTTATAACAATAGAAAACAAACTCTAATGAAGTCGTTTTAAAAGATTTATCATTCGAATTATATAAATATCAGAGTTTACAAAATGAGGTCCCAATAGTTTCAAGGTTTACTAATTACATTAAATGAGATTTCAAATGATAATAAAATTTATACCCTTCTTGAGTATCCGTGCTCCTCCGTGCCAGCCTCGTTCATTATGGACCTGAAATACATGCTAAAGTGTCAACACAAAGGTTGCTGAGTTCATAGAGTTTGTGGAAATAGTTGTGAAAATCTTGTAAAATTATCGTGACAAGTATAGGTAAATACTAAATGTAGTTCTTAAAACTTTCGAGTGTATGACTATTGTACTAAATACAATATCACATATAGGTAGTGTTTCTGCTACTCGTAATTTGGACCAAGTCCTGTTTGTCTCGTAGTTGGAACAAGTCCTGGTTGTTTCGTTTGCTTGCTCTAATTGAGTCGACTTAGTGGTTGCATTAATCCCATAGATCTAATCATAGTATTCGTACTCACTACGCATAGTGCTTAATGGTTCTTGATATAAAAACTCTAATTATGGCAATAATGTTTGATTGATGCTAAACCGTCAACTTATATTGACCAAGTAATGGTCAACAAAGTCAAATAGCCTAGGTCAATGCTCCAGGTAATATAAGGTATCACCAGGTCGTTAAGTCCCGTTGAAGTGTGAATTGTAACTTTAGCGTATTCGTGATCGGGTGATTATTCACAGAAAAGGGTTCTAATCAGAATTATTTGGAAATTATTAACAAAAATAGCTTAGGAAAGCTACGTGAGTGATTACGAGAATTAAGATTACAAAGATTTGAGCTAAAACCTAAAAACGTACGTTTTAATTAAAAAAACGTATACAGACGAACAAAACAAAAAGTACAACTGATGGACGGGAAGGGTTAAAAGTGTAAAATTAATATTTTTACAATTCTAATAATTAAAGAAAATTTTAAGAAAAATAAAAACTATTTTTACACTATTTAATTATTTATTATTAATTAATTATTAATTATTTATTTATTACTAATTAAACTAATTAGAATTATTAAAAATACTAAAAAGGCTTAGAAAATTAAGAAAATTTTTACAAATCTAATTAACCATCATGGGAATCCTAAAAAATTATAAAAAGATTTATTTTATGTATTTTTAAACTAATTAACTAATTATTAATCTAATTACTTATTTATTTCTAATTAAACTAATATTATTATAAAAAATAGAAAATGAACAGTAAAAATTCTAGAAAAATTTATAAAAATGTTTTAACTAAAATAAAAGCTAGAAAAATTATAAAAACTAGGTTATACTTTATAAAATCTAATTATGCTATTTAATTAATTAATATTAATTAAAACTAAATTAAACTAAAATTAATTAGAAAAACCACTAAAAGACAAAATAAAAATCTGGAAAAATTTCTAAAATTATTTTAACCTAAAATAGAATTTCTAAAAATATAAAAATGATATATTACTTATAAATAAGCTAAAAAGAAAAATAAATTGATAAATCCTATTAAATAGAAGCTATCACTAATATTAAAGTTGGTTTTTTTCTTTTTCTAAACTGATTATAAACTAAAAACAACAACTTTTAATAAAAACACTTTTATTTTAACCCAAGAAATAAGCACATGGAGTGCTTATTGATGCCACAGTTGACTTTTGTTGACTGTGGAGGTTTTTTAGCTCAAATGGGAAGGTGTGGGGTCCACAATGATGAAAATGGTTCCTTTGAGTTTAATGAACAAGAATAAACAAGATTTAAGCAAACAAGAAGCTTCAATAAGCCAATAACTCAGAAAATAAGCTGTTGCTTATTGGTTTCTGAAACAGTTTTGGGACAAGGTTTAGGACCAAATACAGGTGGGGTCCACTAGACTAGGGGTCAAACAAAAGCTCAAAAAGTCAACCCTGGTAGGAGGGGGGTTGTAAGAACCAGCTTATGGGGTGTGGGACCCACTCAGGTGGTCAGAAAACCACCACAAAGGTGGTGGTGTGGACTGGTTCACTCAGTTAACTGAGTATATGAAACAAGCTTCAAGCTGATTGCAGCCCTAGTAAAAGGGCTTGTGAGTCAAAGTTTAAGCTTGAAATGTGAAGATGGATTGCTCAGCTACTTAAAGAGCCAAAATTCACAAGCCAAAAGTCAGTGATGAGCTTGTGAAGTTGCTTGACTTCACTGGGTGACCAGTGGTTTGGGTTTTTTGATGAACAAAATTAAGCAATAATTAGCACTCCAAATAAGCAGTTAAAGGCAAATAATGCACTCACTCAAGTGACTAGCCACAAGGGCATCACAAATATCTAAATTATACAGGTTAGCAAGTACTTATGAAGCTTGTGCAAGCTTCATAAGTTGGCTTATTAATCTGTGTTCAGGGGAGACTTGTGAAGAATCACTTAAATATAAGCACCAAATAAGCACTCTAATCAGCTAGCATAAAAATTATAAAAAATAGTAACATGTAGAACAACAACAAGAGAATATAAACCTACAAGCTCAGTTCCTATTATCAGCTAACAAAATCACAATTAAATTCCAAAGATTATTCAAAAAAATAGTTGTGACTGCAAGTTGACCTTTTTAAATTAACAACTATGTTGACTATTATGAGCTTGAAACTAGATTATTTAACTGAATATGTTATTATAAGCTATAATAAGTTGAAATTAAGCTAGGTTATTAACTTTTAAGCTAGTATGGTGATTATGGACCTAATTTACTTAACAGTTTAACAGATAGATAGGATTGCAACTAATTTTGACTTTTACACTAATAAGACCTACTTATTATGATTGATATGGACTGTAATGACCTAAACTAGCATACAACAACAAGTATCATCAACATTAACATGCATATACTCAATATGGCAGCTTGATCCAAACACCCCTTAGCAAGGACTGTCTCTTGATTAGGGTTACTCAATACTGAATTAAAACATGAGACTGATTCCTACACCTGTTTATGATGATATCAGACCAAAAAAAGCACAATCAAACAGATTTTAACCACAATTACCTAGGTAACACAACTAAGCTATTTTGACTGTCTAATTTTAACAACTAGCAAATGAGATTTCCAACTAACAACCTACCAATTTTTATCTATATTATCACTAACCAACACCAACTGAGCATGAAACAAGAAAGATTACACTAAAATAAGAACAGGAACAGTAAATGCTAAAAATCAAGAAGTAATGCTTACAACTTGAATTTGAGATGAACACACAGAACCAAAGACTGAGAACCAAACTTATATGCTTTCCACAAAGCTCTAATACCAAAGCAATCCAGAATAGCTTTGCTCCAAGCTTTCTTCACAGATTCTTTCTAACTTTTTATTTTTCTTTTATTTTTCTGAATTTTTTTGTATTTTTGCTTTTTTTGATTCTAACTGAATTTTAGAGTACCTAAAAGCTTTAATAAGCTTTATTGGAGCTTATATGAGCCTAGCAAGTCCATGTAAACAAATACAAACAACAATTGAGCTAACTTGAATATCTTGAAATAAGATGAAATTTCATAAACTGAGAGTAAATTGAAATTTGGATTCTTTATTTATTGAAAACTTCAAAGTACAACCGAGATTACAAATTTCACTGACTAAATTAAACTAGAAACATAAATTGGAAATACATTGAAATTTTAGATAAAAAACTACACACCACTGCTCCAAGCTTCTTCTTCTTTTATACCTATAAATTAGGGTTCTGGGAACCCTCTGATCAATTCCCACCACCAATTTGAGCCAATGGATCATGTATTTTTAATCTTGGCCATTCATTAGTTTTGGCACCAATTTTGCTTTTGGAGTTTTCTTGGATATAATTGATGCCAGGGGTGTGTTTTTGGACTGATATTGTTGTTTGGTTAGGCAAGGGGGGGGGGGGGGAAAGAGTGTGGCAGTGGATATGAGGGTAGGGGTGATGATGGAAGTAGCAGGGGGAGTGGGGTGAGGTGGAAGATGGTGAGGTTGACCGGGTCAACGTGGGGAGTGAGTATTATTTAAAACGGGAGGGGTTTTGGGTTATGGTGGTGGGCTGGGTGTTTAGTTTGGGCCTGGGGTTTTTATTTCTGGATCAGGGGTGGGGGATTGGTTGGGTTTGTTGTTGGATTAAATAACAAAAAAGGGTCCGTTTGTATTACATTAAACACAAGGACCAAATTTTGTAATTTAGCAAAAGTGAGGGGTTGAATCTGTAAATGTTCTAAAGTTATCACAAGGATGAAAATTGACAACTTCAATAACCCAGGGATCCAAAATGTGTTTTTTCAATATTAAATATCCCGGGGACAATTTTTGTAAAATTTCCAAACTCCGAGGACCAAAAGTGTAAATTCCACAAAACTTTCACCCAAGGACCCATTTTGATAACTTTTGATTTCCCAAGGATAAAAATTGATTTTCCTTTCAAAAATACCCCACCAGGGACCAATTCTGCCAAAGTTTGAAACTCTAGGGACCATTTATTGCAATTTTGGATTCTGAGGGGTAAAAGTGTAATTTTCTCAAACTTTTTCACCCAAGGACTTATTTTGATAACTTTTGACTTTTCTTTGCCTTGGGTTGACTTTTCTTTCATTTTAAACTTCCAGGGACTAGTTTTGCCAAATTTTGAAACTTGAGGGACTGGAACTGCCAATTGTGCAAACTTTGTTCGTTTTTCATTCGTTTTTAAACATTTTGCATCTAAAACATATAAAATACACTTTTGGGATAAATTGTGTATTTTAATGCGTTTTTGGGTATTTTTGGATGTTTTGGCAGTCCAGATACGATAAAAATGATGAGTGTTTTAGCACTCATCAATGTTATTTAGCATAAATAAACATTTAGTTCAGATACAACACATAGTTAGCAAATAATCGAAATTGAAATTAAAAGTAGTTGAGCATGTATCTCCCCCAAAGAATTTATAAAACAAGTATAAAAACAGGGCTATGACTCATCGTGAGTTGGATGATGTTTTAGTACTCTACGAAATGGGATTGATAAGTCGGGAAACCTCTACGTGCAACCTAAAATAGAATGTTGCAACTTAGGTTGGAACAATGTCTAAGGAAACATAAACGGGCCTATATATGTCTTTATATTGATCATGATGTAGTACTTGGTAGTTTTGTGTACGTTTGTTTATGAAATGATTTTAGTTTGTATATCTCGTACTATCGTTCGGGCCATCACAATCTAGAGGTCATGCAGTAAACGTTCGAGGAGCCAGGACACTTTAAATCGTCAATCTACAACTCATCTCGACGGTTTACGTACTCTAATGAACCCCTCACATGAAGTTCCCTAGTGTTGTAGCAATCGATATGAAAAATATATGTTTTCGATCATAAAAAGTTACATGTCCGAAGGTCGAATAAACTTATGAAAGATTGTTATCTTTATAAGTTTATTAAGTCTATTATGATTGTGACATTACTTGTAAAATCTCATGGTTAATCGATGGAGTAGTTTCAAATTGTTTTGGGTTGTTTTGTTAAGTCTTAATGCTTTAGTTTAATGTTTTCAGCTTAGAAAGCCTTGAGGTCTTAGCCGTGGCTTTGGTCTTGGCTACCATGTCCTTGAGATCTCAGCTTTCGCCTTAGCCATGGCTGTGATCTTTGCCTAAGGCCATTAGACTTAATGGTTTTACTTGATTGTGACGAAAAATATAGTTGTTAAGCTTAATAAAGGGCTGTTAAGATTTTGAAAATTTGTCTCATTCGTTATGCGTTTTCAGGAATCGTGTTCTAAAGCTCTGTTGAAGAAAACGTCGTTCCGGACAACTTTCGTGTTTTAACTTTTTGATGAAACGGAACGGAAGTGCCTCGTTTTGCGTGTTTTAGATTCTATTACAGAATGCTATTTGGCAGATTTGGGTTTTTAGTTTGCTAACTTCTTTTGGTCATAACTTTTGACTCGTGTACTCATTTTCGATGATTCAAATTGATATGTTTTCCTTTTTAAGTCCTCTATAACAGTAGGTAAGTGTATCATATCATGATTACACTATTTTGGTCGTGGTTCTCAATATAAGTCACTAGTTTCCTTGATTACTTAACATAGGTTAACATGTAGTGTTCTTAACTTGTTTTAAAGATTTTTATACATCATGAACATAACATAAAGACCATATATAGCATAAATGAAGTATAAGAATCATGAAAACAATTTTGAGAAAGAGAGTGTGTTAGGGTTTCTTACAACTTTTGGCTTTCTAAAGAAAGGAAGTCAAGTATGAAACTAGGACACTAAACATATGCTTGCAAACCCTTCAATACAACTCTTGCAAACCCTTGCTAACCTTTACATAACCCTTGTGAAAACTATTTAACCTCAGCCCCTAACACCTTGTGTAGCTCCTAATTCAACCATGGAATCACCAAACAAACTCTTGATTCATGCAGAGACTAACTATGCCTTCAACTTTGTAGTGTAACTTGAAGCTTGAAGATCAAAGAATGATGAAGATGAATGAGGATGGTGAATCGTTTATGAGAGAGGAGAAAGGGATATGTTTTTGATTTTGAAGGAGTTGTCATTTAGTATATGATAAGTCTTGTATAAGTAGCTAGATATTACAAGACTTACTTGTTAAGTTTCTACACATGTTCCAATCCTATGCAAGATCAATCCTCATCAAAGCATGTGGCTTTGGTGAGTCATATAAACGCCTAATAGGGCTGAAAATGAGGAGGTGGGAAGTTATTTGTGATGTTTAGATATTATCTTATGTTTACAGAGTGAGTTTTGGTTCCGTTAATCGCTAATTGTAAGTAGTTAAGTCACGAAACGTAAAATTAGGTATCATAAAAATACGAAACTTGTAGAAATGATTAAAACATGTCAATATACTCTAAAAAGTATATTAAATGAGTGATAAGTTTTATCAGGTTGCTTAATTGTCGTAAAAACCTAAAAACGGAATTGTTAAATATCTAGTTAAGATATTTAGGAAGAGAATTTCAACTTGACTTCTCTTAGTGAGATATTTTGAAAGATAATATCTAGTTGATGACTATACATATCATTAGGCACAAAAATTTTTAAATGTATTAGTTAAAAGGTGGTGGGGGTATCGAGAGTGAATAGTGAAAATGAATAGTAACCCGAAAATGCGAATTGTTACATCAGGGGAGAACCTCAATGGCATCTTCTTATATAGTTGGTAGAAGGAACCAACTAAAGATGCGCTTTAGTCATTGTTGCAGGCCAGTGATTAAGGTACTTAAGTTGCATAAGGGACACTAAGATCTGACAAATGTCTCTTTATCCCTGATGAACTTACATCTCATAAATGACCACCTTACCAAACTACCAATATAACTGTCGTGAAGTAATGGTGATCGACATAACTTCACCAAAAGTCAATGATTCAGAGACATAGGGAACCAGTGATGTTCGGAACCTGGAGTTGTGTAAATCTACCACGTACTGATCAGCTGATTTGCACTTAAAAGACTCTAGCTCGAGACCATAGAAACATCAAGGCAAGAATACCTTGATGACATACCAGTTCCCTGAATCAAGACCAAGGAAGTAGGTGAGTCAACGGAGTTTAAGCGGTAAAACTCTTGGGAAGATAAATATGTGTTTCTTTCCAAGAACAAAAAAAGCTCATGGGAAATTGGTGCTGTCAACTCTGGAAAACCAAAAGGACATCAAGGCTAGATGTCTAGGCACGTGCCTATCTACGAACAGTTGGCAAGATCACTATTCCCAAGTGAAGCAACAGTAGTCTCACTGCTATATAAACCCATTCCAACAAAGGTTGGAAGTGCGCATTCATAGAGAGTAAGAAGTGAGAATATTTTAGCATTGTTAGAGTGTTAGTATTCTCAACACATTGAGAAACAAAGCCTTGTCTAGCTTGCTTCTCAGTGTTCCTTAATTTGTCTCTCGTCGGGGATACCGTCTGCAAGTATCCCCGTTGAAAAGCCAGTTGCCAAGTCATTATTGTGTCAAAGTGGGTTCTTGAGTAACCGTTGTAATTCCTCTGAGGGATACCGTCTGCAAGTATCCCCGTTGAAAAGCCAGTTGCCAAGTCATTATTGTATCAAAGTGGGTTCTTGAGTAACCGTTGTAATTCCGCTGTATCATGAATCATAAACTCGTTATATGTTCCATGTCAAAACGCCACGTGTTTATGTTTATCTTATCAATTCATGAGTTGCTCAAGTTATTCCGGACCAACACGCTCTTTATCTGCTGGATTTGACGAACTAGAAGGTTGGTTTGTGTGTTTTGTTGATGTGGTATGGTTGATCTATGTGTTTCTTTTCTACCTTGTTGATTTAGCAATGAGCAATGTCAAAGTTGATTTGACAAAAGCAAGAAGTAATCCAGTAGAAAGTGTCAACTTCTTTGAGAATTATGATAGTAAAGAGAAATTCTCAATTAGCAAGCATGCAACTCTTCTCCCTGTATAATTCTTCTCCCCTTCAGAATCAACATGAGTTGGATTATTCTGAAGGCATTTACGTCCACAGATTGTACCAGTGAAATATATATTGTTGTTGTTGACGATGCTTCAGTCATTGTAGTTGGTAATGGTGTAGATTGAGTTGGTGTTGTCGGTGTTAGTCCATGTTGTTGTTGTAGTTGATATGGAGGTTACGTGAGTAGGTTTAGTATTGTTGTTGGTTAATGGGTAACAAACCTAGACCATTTTTTTTGAATGGAAATTTGTGGCTACATGGCCCCTAGCCCAGAAGGCGTAGCGAGCCACACAACCAGGTTGGGTCCAGCCCAGAAGGCAATGACACCCTTCACTTTACACACGCGAGAGGAAACCCCTATCACCTTAGACAAGATTCGAACTTGAAACCTTACCTAGGAGGGAAAAACCTCCCCCCAAATTGGGTGGCCATCTGAGCTAGGCTCATTTGGTTAACAAACCTTGACCACTTAGGTTAACTAGTTAATGTGATTAAACCTGCATCACTTAGGCAAAAATTATGGAGAGGTGAAAAAGTAAGAATGATGTGTTACTGTTGTAGCCAAAATGAATGTCAAGTTTAATGTGATTAAACCGACTTAACATTCCCAATACTTAAAAGAAAATTTAAAGAAATGAGTAGAATATTTTTGGTCTTGGATTAAGGAAATAGTGATATGGATCTCCGGAATCTAATGTACTGTGTTCATTGCCATATATTATTCTGTACGGAAAATATATCAATGAAGACTAATATGGAAGAGAATTAAGCCAATAAATGTAGCTAAGCCAAGCCAAGCCAAGCTAAAAATACGAAACGGAAGTGTAACGGAGAAAAAGGACAAAAGTTAAAAAAAGATAACAGCAAGTAATGTCTGTTAGTTAGCCTCCTGTAAGAAAAAGAGAATCTTTTATTTATCTATTTAAATTTTTACTTTTTAGTTTTGGTAGAGATTATTGTCCCTCCTTCCCTCAAAGTTATTGTTATACTCGTCTTGGTTAATTTTTTTTATTACTTTATTTAGTTATAAAACCACAAAACAAAAATTATGAAAAATAAATATAAAGTTTAACAAGTCAAAACTACTTAAACGACATAAAATACGGAGAAAAAAACTATAAAAAATTAATTTGTCTAGTTAATAAAGTGAGGTAAAATTGTAAAAAAAAAAAGTATGAAATATAAAATATAAATTTTGACAAGTCAAAAATCGCATCTTTTAAATGACAAACAAATGAAATAAAAGATCACAAAAAATTGTCTTATTCCGTAAAATGAATAAAAAAATAGCAGGGTAAAAGGATACCAATAACACTACTCATATAGTCTTATATTTTCTTTTAGGTTTTTCTAATTTGTGCTTCTAGGGCACAAGTTAAGCACACAAAAAGTACATCAAAAGTAAGGCTGAGCACCGAAGGTTCAAAACCGAACAGGACCGACGAAACCGACCGAACCGACAAAAACCGAACCGGACCGACGGTCCGTCGGTTCGGTTTCCTGTTTTACATGATTTCGGTTCCGGGTCGGTTCGGCCCAAAACCGACAAAAACATGCCAAAATACACATGGACCGACAAACCCGAACCGAACCGACGAAAACCGAACCGAACCGACGGCCCGTCGGTTCGGTTTCGGTTCCGATTTTTCATGAATTTCGGTTCTCGGTTTTTTCGGTTCGGGTCGGTTTCGGCCCGATGCTCAGCCCTAATCAAAAGTACACAGAGATCCACATAAAATTACAGATAAGTGTACTTTTATGTGGATCCCTATGTACTTTTTTGTGGGCCGTTGTGTAGTTTTGGTGTACTTAATTTGTGCCTTAAAAAAACCCTTTTTTTTTATATCTATTTTTAAAAGAGCGTGTGTGGGTGCCACCGCAAGTCCCAATGGAAAGCATCATCACTCTCACAACTCTCTATCATCATTATCTTTTATTTTTCCTTGTTTCGCCGCTTCTAGTGACAACTAAACTTGTACACAAGAAAAAATATCGAGTACAATAAAGCATGGTATGATATTACATCATGCATGGTTTATATCACAATTCTTCTAGTTTACAAAGTGATTTTGATATGGTACAACTTTTAATCAACCATATTTTATAAGCTACTATAGTGTGTAATAACAAATTTACCAAGGTGTTCAGTACTATTCGGGTAAATTGAATAATTATATGATCATTATGTTATTCGGTTTTGGTTTGATTTGTGTAAAGAAAAATGAATTGTAGGCCTAAAAGTTGAACCTAAAGTAAAACCTAAAGATGTGATTGGTGGATTTAAAAAATTGATTGGTGAAAAATGAAGAGAGAGAAAAAGTGGATAACATTTGTCACAAATTGAATGAATTAAGTCTATTGTTATGTCTTTTTATTGTGTAAAACCAGATAAGAAAGCGGTTTACCGGTTTGGCTTCCTCAAACTGAATAAACATTTTCTTGTTAAAATGTTTCTTAATATGGTAATTATCGGAGTAAAGCAAAAATCATTTATATAATAAAAGAATTACATCATTTCTGAGTGTTTTTGCAAATCCCTTCTCATTGAAAAAAAAATTGGACCAATAGGAGAGCTCGATTTTGCCACGTAGACGAAATTGAGCAACGTGATTGATCAATAAAAAGTCAAAATTAAATTAATTTTGGTCAAACTTAATAAATTTGGTGGAGAAATTTGGTTAAGAAAAAAATGCATAAAAATATATGTGTCAAATTTATGAAAACAAAAACTTAAAAAAAAGGAAGTAATTAATAAAACTTTAGTGATTGAATTTTAAATAATATAAAGTAAAGTGTAAAATTACAAGTTTCCATGTTTTTTAATAACTTTATAAAAAACACAAATAACCCCTTACACTTTATATCTCCTATACTTTATAATATTAACTTTGTTTAAAATTACATGAGTATTAGTATTAATTTTTAGACTTTCATCCATTAAAATTACAAAATTTGGTAAATATGCAAATTAGTTTTAATATATGTTAATTTTTTTTTAAAAACTAATGTTAGTTTTAAACTTTCATCCATTAGATTTTTTTTTTTTTTTAATAAGGACTCATGTTACTATTTAAAAGTTTAATTTATGGGTACACGGGTTTGAAATACGGTTAAATTATTAGTAACGGGAATATAAATTTCAAATGGTAAGCACGATACTGTGATATGAAAATAAATATACGCGATTCTACTTATAACAACAACTCATGAAATTGTTATTTAAGATTTGTATATGGATATCCATAAAAACATTTTAAAAACTTTACGGAGCATATTTTAACTTTATCAACGTTCATTATGTGCTACTAAATTCACACATTTTGTACAACAAGATATCAATAGTTAAAGTTAAACAACAAAATCAACATCAACCTCAACATGTCTATCAATTAAAAACGTTATACAAAGCTAATTATTAAAAATAAAAATAAAAAATGAATAAACACATGGATTAGATAGCCATTGTTTAGTGTAGAAGGTGTTTTTCTTAAATTATATTAAAAAAAATACACGCATCACAATCCTTATTTGATAACAATCACCTACCAAAAAAATTACTTAAGTGATAACCTAACTTTATTCATTAACGTGATGTTTTATCAAAAAAAAAAAAAAAAAAAAAAAACGTAAAGTTGGCCGTTGTAAACGAATTAAAAGTATGTACATGAGAATTATTCAGCAAGAATATATAGTTTTAATCAGGTTATTACGTTACTATACTGCGATAATGTTATTAAGTTGGTAATCACGGATGTGAGATACAACAATTATTCTATACTTATGGTTTATGTATAAACCTCTTTTTGCTTCTGAATAGAATCCGAAAAAGACCTCAACCGCACTTTCGCTTATGCTTTATCTAGCTGATAGTATTTATTAACATTTTTTTTATGGTTTAACTTTTTTGTTATATACACCAACTTTTAGTAACTCTTTTTTATGTTTTATTGAAAACTTCTACATTTAATATTTGTGTTTTTACTATAAACACACTAAGCTATAATAGAATTAGTTGTGAGTTCAGGGGTTTTTCACTAAGCTTCTAAAAAAAAGCTTATAGCTTTATCATACACTTATTGTGTTATGGTAATTGAATAAGCCGATAAGCACCTTTAATAAGCATAACCAAACACCCCTTTAGTTCTAATATGAAGTTTTCTTATTTGATGTTAGGACTAACTTTGTTGTTATCCTCACTATAATGCAACATTTAGTGGTTTTTGCAGTTTTATTATCTTATCGCACACACTAAAGTGTAATGCAATTTGTTGTGTGCGTTTTTTAGAGGAGGATTAAGTATCAACACATAATTGTCGTGAAAGGATTTTCTACGCCGGCTCAAGGTATGAATGTATAATTTAGTTGAGTTCCTGATTTAGATAATACATGGATGTATTTGATGTACCAAAGATGTGTTTTAGTGCCTATATGGGGAATTTTATGGCAGGAATTCTTTTCGGAGTGTAATTTGTCTTTGAATGAGTTAATGAAAATTAAAAGGTGTTTGCTGTCATTGATAACACTTTGGGTGTCAACCAACGGTCTAAAATATGGGTGTCTTTTACATTGATGATTTAGGCCAATTGTGAAGAAAGTTGCATTAAGGTGAAAGGTTGGTAAAGATTCAAACAATCCTAAAAGACTTGTGAATATACTCTTTGTCATTTTTTTCATTCATTTATAATTTACTTATACTAGTAATAATAATTTTCTTATATAGTTCGGGCTTAGAGAAAAATTATTTTTATACATTATACATAAACATAAGATTAAATTTGAGTTCTACCAATTACATCTTTTTTTGTTTCTCTTTATGTAATAAAAAAGCTATAGTGTAAGCATCTATGTTAATTTGGTAATTTTATGATCAAACATAAGAAGTAAATAACACAAACTTATGAAAATATAGCTTTTCAAACAAAAATGTACATTAGTAAAAATGATTTGATAGTTATTCATAAATGCTATCTAAATATGATACATATTTTAACGAAAATATAAGTAAAAGAAATACCATAATTACAAAACACATCGTAAATTGATAGCACGAGTTTGCAAAACTAAAAGCATATATCACTAACATCTCATGCAAGTCAAGTATCATCATTTGATTTTGCTTGAATAATAAAATATAATTTTTAATCCAAAAGTATTTTCCTAAAATAATAGGTAGGTTATAAACATATGATTTTTTATTTTTAGTCCACCAAACCATTTGAAACATGTTAAGTGATTCATTTTTTAATCGATAATAATACATAAATAAAACGAAATTTTAAAAACCCTGTGCGTGCACAGGTATTATAACTAGTATATTTGATACGAATAACCAGCCATATGGGGTTCGAATATTAATCATTATCCGAATAACAAAATACAAGCAAAAAAAAGTGAATTTTCTGTTTTAAGGTAATTTGATTATCTGTAAGATTACATCCATCTACGAAAACCTATTATTTTGGTAATTTGAAACCTTACTCGATAACATGCAAACCCTAATTCATGTATTTTTTTTGGGTAAAAGGTTAAAAACCCGGTATTTAATATATTATTTCAAAAAATGTTTAAGTATAAAAAATATGAGTAAATCTCATATCTCAGCCCGTCACATATGCGAAAAAGCATACATAATAAGATACTTCCTATTCTCTTAAACAAGAAAATAAACCACTATTCAAAATGTAACATTAGACTCTTATAAAAACAAAATTACTTCCTACCAAGGCCTTTAAGCTTGATACCATACGTGTCATAAAGAGCATTCAAATTTCCTGAAAGATCGTATATCTGATCCGCATAGTAATCATAATCATAGCCATCATAATCTTCTTCATGATTATGACCACAACCAAATAGGTTGATTGACTCATCAAAGTTGTTCACAACCTCCTCTTCTTCATCACTATCAGAATCAACAATCTCTCCCACCTTAGAGAATATGTTAACCCTCTTAATAGAAAAAATAGACGGAGAATCCTTTTTATTACCCGGATAATCAACCATTTTAATAGAATTACCATCATCATCCACAAGAGTAGCTTTCCCATCAATAATCTAAGTAGATTTTTAATCTCCCAATTTTCTCATCAATAGGGGTAGGACCAACCTCATAAGCTTCCATTGAATCGCTCACAAGCGGTTCTTGTAATGCATTACCACTCTTTTCTTCCATTGTACCACCAGTATCCACATCCTTATTCACTTCTTTAGTAGGAATACCAAAATCATTAGTATCATCCATGTTAAGGGCATCAAACTAATTGGATGTAGTAACCTGCGTTCCACTCGTACTAGGCACATAAGCAACCTTTTTCTTTGTGACATCCACTTTCTTAGATTTAGAAGGAGGCTTTTTGGGTTAATATTGGAACTTCTTACTCACAGCAGGTTTCATAAACCCTCCTTGACCCGTACTAGTTGGACCATTTTGTTTACCCTTCTTCTTATTGCTGGTGGTTTGGAAACCATCATTAACATTCTTAGTAGGCTAAATAGGGGATAAAACAACTTTAAAATCTCGATTAACATGAACCGTTACCAAAAACGGAACAACCTTGATATTAACACACAAGTATAAACTTGAGTAAGGCTATCGACTATTTAAAAATCACTAAAATCACATGCGTAAACTAATTAAAAGTAAATGCAACTGTTAACTAAGAGTTGCCTCTATAGCTCAGATTATAGTTCTCAAATGTATACCACATTTTTAGTTTCTTACACCAAAGTTGATAAACTATAAAAGTAAGAATTTGATCAAATATATACCACATTTCCAAGGTATCTACCAAAAACATCAAATCATTTCTAACTAAAACACCAAAATAAAGTAAAAAATTCAAATGTGACACTATTTATTTCATCATTTTACACCAAAATTTGTGCATACCGTAAAGATGCTTTTTAGGTATCATTATAGAAAAAGGAAAATTTGTAATAGAATGTTGTATATTCTCTAACACACGTACTACACGTTTTATGAACAGGGTGGACTCATGGTGACTATAATGCTCAACTCACGTGCCCAAGTAGGTACCTAAGTTCAATTCCTTCATTCAACATCTCACCCACTTCTGAAAAATGACAACCAACGAAATTAAACTTAGGCAGGTAGTAACGGTGACCGCATGCGACCATAGTTATCACTATCACTTCAGCGTTAACTCAGTTTTCACTCTCTAACACTTTCTACATAACCAAGTTAGGGCCTGTTTGTTTAGTTTTTATTAAGTCCTGTTAAATTAAAGCGTATGTCTGTCTGTTTGTAGACGAATAAATATTTGTTTGTTTTATGTTTTAAATAAAGCATCTGAATTAGAAAAATTATTGTTATACTATTTTATTTAAAATAAGTGTAGAATTAAAGGTTAATAAGTGGGAAGGTAAATATGTAAAAATATGAAAAAAGTGATGACTTAATATGGACATCCTCATTTTCATGGCTTTTTCTAGAAGGTCATTCATTTAAATTAAGCACCAAACAAACACTCAATTAATGACTTAATAAATTTACATATTTATGAATTAAGACCCTTTAAGTCATTATCAAACACTACCTTAATGTAATAAGGTGCATCGGTCACCTCAAAAAACATGTCCATTTAAACAACTTAATAAATAAAAACTCACACACAACACTCACACACTCGGTCGCCCAAGCGACCAAGCCTTCATTTTATTTTCTTCTATGGGGCACGCGTCTGGTGGGAGCAGTGTAGGGGGGCGCGTTTGAGGAGGCGACCGACCTTGAAGTCGACCCTCCATTACTACCGGTCTTAGATCTCTTTTAATTACACATGATTAGCTTGATGATAAAAAGTTTGTGACTTTAACATGAGAGAATTTTCAAATTTAATTCATGCTAGGTGCAATAACTCAATGGTCAGGTTAACAATTTAGAAAAGATACATATCTTTACAGAGTTTAGGAGTTTAAGTTTGTATAACGATGTGTTCTAACCCTTTATATAAAAAGCCACAAATTATGATTAAAAGGCCTCTATACTTTTATTTACTGTTGATCTGTTTTGAAAAGCATCAAATAGTTGACAAAAACAATCTGATTACAAAAATAATCTTTTACATAAGAAAACAATCAACTTTACAAAAAGAAAAACTCTATATAAAGTTTATAACAGATTGAGTTGCTTGTGGACATCTTTTTAAACTATTAAATTCCCTTTTCTAGTTAACTTCTCTTGTGAGTTTGTGACCACTTGATGATAAAGTATAAATGAGATTTGACACAATTTACATAAATGATCAAACAAGGTACTATATCATTCATTTACTTATGGCTTATGATCCCTTTTACAAAAGTGAGAGTTAGTAATTAAATATTTGACTAGTGGTGACTAGTGATAACTAAAACAGTAGTAACACTATTAATCATGTGAAATGTTTTCCATTTATTGTAAGTGAGAGGTGGGTGATAAAATGCACGGAATTAGTGGGGGGTAAGTGGTTGATGATGGTCAAACCTCACATTTGTTGTTTTCCTTAAATTGGGTGAAACTTAGGTCACTCACACTACATATAATGGTTTTATTTAACCATCTTGTCCTTAAATAGACTAATGTGACCTCATTAAACAGATTATAAAGTCAAATAAACATATGACACAATCACATCATAATATGCACATAAATGATGTTTTATTTAAGTGCATTGTTATAACGTCTTACAATATCCTTTACTAATTCTCCTACACACAATAATATTATATATATTTTTTCAACTCATTATCTCTCTACATTAAACTGTCAATTCTGTCACTTGTCAGGATCCTGTGAGTAAAAAGATAAATAAAATTTTTTGTTAGAAAGATTTAGCATTTCCCTTTATTTAAATGAGTTTTTCTAACTGTTGCCTTAGGGGCACAAGTTAATCACTTCAAAAGTACATCAAAAGTACACAGGGACCCACATAAAAGTACACATGTTTGTACTTTTATGTGGATCCCTGTGTACTTTTTCATTGACCATTGTGTATTTTTGGTGTGCTTTAAGGGCACAAGTTAGAAAAACCTCGTTTAAATATCTTGCAAAAGAATGAATGTTCATTTCTGTTGAGCAATTATAGTTTTCCCAATTGTCATTTGGGATGATACTGCAAAAACTGTAGTAATTATGTACCCTATTGCCGACTGAAGATGTGTTGCACTTAACTGTTGGACCCAACTTGATTTTTTTGAAAGGCAATAAATATAACCAACAAAACCCTCAATTTACAAACAAAAGCATCCATTATATCACCAAAGTAAATGAAGTAGTGGATCTTAAAAAGAAACATAATACAAAGAATAATTACAAATCTACAAAGAATAAGTATCAAAGTTGGACCATCTTGATACTGCTAGCTAGGTAACTTTAAATTATTATTTGACGAAATAGTTATATACTTTTTTGGAACAAATGGTAGGTATCTAAATTAAATTAATTATGGATAAACACAAAAGAATGTCATTTGCTCTCAATTTTTCCTATGCTTTTAGGTGAAAAAATACTGTATAATTTTTTCACATTCACGAATGTTAACATTTATAAAAAATTGTACAAAAAATTTCACCATTAAAATTAAGTAAAAAATGTTCGCACGTATTAGTGTGTGCAAAAATTTCACCATTAAAATTAAGTAAAAAATGTTCGCATATATTAATTTGTGATACTTAATTTTTTACAAGAAGAAACGTGAAAAAAATTATGTGTCACAAATATATAAGCAAACAGCGTGAACAAATTTTATATTGCAAATGCAAATTTTCTTCTTTACACTTTTATGTACGAAAATATAATGATATTTACTATATTTTCTCACTTGTAAATACATCAATTTTATACTAGTTCGCATGCACGGAACAATTTAATCAAAAAATGGGGATAATATCCCTGCTTCAAACAGTAGAGAGTTATCTGCTGCTGCAATGAAAAAATGATCCTTGATAATGGTCTCTGATTTACACCTAGCAGCAGAGAATGATCATGCTGTTTTCTCTCAAAAAATATACTACGTTTTTTAGAAGATGTGAATAATCTAATGCAGCCAAATGACATATCGGTGGTAGTACGTTTTTTAGAAGATGTGAATAATCTAATGCAGCCAAATGACATATCGGTGGTAGTAACATATTTCATTATTTATATGATTAAAACTTAAGAGAGGTCAAACTAATTGACTCCCACTCATGTCACTTCTCAATCGATATCAAAAATATAAAAAAGATTAAAACTATTTGACTCAAATTAATGTGCTTTTAAAGTGCCTAAAGTTTGAAAGTGGAAAAGAGGATTAAGACAAGTGGTATGTATCTTAAATTATAAGAATCGGCCCCATTTAGAATGACTGATACATTCTCTATTAAGATAAGAACAAATGTCTTTCCTAATTGTCATGTCACAGTTAAATAAGACATGTCTAACTTTTTGTTTAGTAAAGTGCTTTTGTGGTTGCACTACAATGAAAATGTAATTTAGTGGTAGACGTTTTAGGACCAAATTACAAGTGCCATCGCATTTCAATTTTCAGCATTGGCCTATTAAAAACTACTCCTTACGTTTCATATTTACTGTCCATATTTTCATTTCGTGTTATCTCAAATTAATTGTTCACTTTCAAAAAATAGATAAAGAATTAGTTCGAGTGTAATGATGATGATTATCTTAAATTATGCGTTTTTGGTCTGTGGACAATTATTTTTGGTCGGAGTGAATAAAAGTTATCAGAGATTTGTAGCACAAAAATTTAGAACAACTTATATTTCAGAAAAACCGGTACTTTGACATAATCTTACGCCCTTATGGTTCGCGAGCACCCTTGGGAACTTCTCAGTCTGCCCCTGATTTTTAGCCACGAGTTAAGTTCTAGTAAGCATTTTTGAAGAACAAGTCAAAGTGAGCTACGTACAGTACTAACAAGTTACACCCTTATATAGTACGTATCATGAAATAAATGTTACCATCGATTCATATAATCTGGTATTGACAAATTGTTTCATTGTTCTTGGGTATGTTAGCATACGCGAATAAATGGTACTATAATTCTTAACATAAAGTAAAGTCGTAGTTCTTACGGTAGTTATACAAGAAGGCATGTTTGGATGATCTTGTCTTTTCAGGAAACTAATGATTGTTAGGTATTTTAGGTTTTGTATAGTTGCGTACCCGTAATCAAGGGCAAAGTTTAGTATACTGTCACATGATCGTTTTTCGTTAATGTGATGTTTAGAACTTGTCTTTCGTTTAGTGATATTGTAGTTACCTTAAATAAAGGGTACTCGCTGTATTATCACAGATTTGGATACACTCGATGCATCAGCTTGACGTCGAACAAAGTGCTGTAGCTAGATTTTGATGCATCAATGTTGTGGTTGTTTTGGCATACTTTCTTTTAAAGAAAGGGATACATAATAACATTAGCAAGAGTTTGTTACAACAAGAACTAAAAATGTATGTGTGTCTACTTCAAAAATCATATCATAAGATTGGTTGCCGTGTTAGAAGAAATTTTCCTTACAAAGCCTAAGCTCGTTAGGTAATATAGATTTGACACCGGTTATCGATTCACTTCGAAAAAGAAAGCATGTTAAAGTTAATCATGACGATAGAAGTCGTTTATTGGTTTTGGATAGTGAAATAAGACCAATTATAGGAAGATTATCAACATCTATGATTGTTACATGCTTTATATAACATAGATGATGTATAAACTTTAACAAAACAAGAAACCACACAAAGCATACACTATTAAAGTGGAAAGTATATTTTCGCATAAGGCCTCTTGATTGTACCTTTTGTACTCAAGATGCAATGTTGATTGTGCATGTAGTGTTGCACACATCAAGGGAATAACGTTAGAACTGTCACACATGTCGGAGCTCATTGCAAGGACTAGTTAAGCCCTAGCTAGTTAAGCCGGTGAACGTTCAGGGTGAGGGATGAAACGTGGCAAAAACTAGACCGTTTATAAATAGCCAAAATGACTAAGTGAATACTATCTTAGATTCTAAGCACATCTTGAGATGAGTTATGACTAGATGCCTTTGAAAGATCTAGGTTAGGTCATCATAGAAAGACATGTAACTTCTTTACAATATCTTTCAATGCAAACTGAACCGAGATCTTTCCAAAGTATATATTAATTTGGTTCACATTTCATCATATCTCGTAGACTTGCACTTGATATATACATGCATGCTATCTTTAATCACCATGCACTACTTCGTATCCATGTAAGCAATTTACGAATGCTCATACACCATATGCATCATGATCCAGACATACTAGCCATTCAAACGTTTGGCTCCGGCCATTATGTGGAGTCTGCCGGATGAAATATCCTCCTACAAAGCACACTTCATCATATCATTTTTTATTTTTATTTATTTATTTATTTATTTATTTTAATAGAAAAAAGGGCAATTTTTTTACACATATACCATCTATTTCACAATAATGCAATATATATCACAAATGCCTCCAGTGAGGCTTGAACCCGCAACTCACATACCACTAGACCAAAGACTTGAGTGTATCCTGCTACGTATAAGCTAATCTTTGTCCCGTTAAATATTATTCGGGCCAATAACCACTATGTTAAGTAATGATTTCGACTAATCACCTTCAAATTGTAGTATACAAATTCATTAATAAAATTTATAACAATCCTAGGCATTATCTCATTTTCCCCCCTCTTTGAGTAAAAGCAAATAATGTAACTTGTAAAAAAGGTTGAAAACAATGTAAGAAAAGTTCATGATTAAATCCACACGTGTTAACTTTTTACAAGCCACAGGCAGTTGAAATACATACATATAGTATGTCACAATCATGTAGAAAACTTGAAGTACTTTACATACGAACTATATTTAGCTATTTAGAACAACTTTTTCGCATATTTTTGTATTTTTGAAACGACATAAGAACTAACTATGATGTCACATCGACGTAATATTAATGTCGCATATTATTATTGCATGTGCATTATCTGACAAAATAAATGTAGACGACAAAAGTAATCTCATTATACCCGTGAAGTATTTTGGATAGATGTTGATGGATTGTGATGTGTGAGGGCCCATTTCATGTATTTCATCGAACCCACATAGGCCCATTAACATTCCATTTACTATTTGAATGATGTTTGACACTGTTTTTATACACTCATGTTAAAGTTCATTTGCTTTACATCAAATTTATGTTTTTCCACTAGTTGTATGACTTTAGGTATACACTTTAAACACAAAAGTTTAGCATTGGAGATTAAAAAAAAAAGCTCATTATGTTTCGTTTAGCTTTTCATGTCACGGGAGTAGCAGACGGTTATACTAGTTGAAAATCTGATCGATTGAAACTAACGAAAATCAAATGCCAGTTGTGAGAACGACAAGAAATCTGAGAACAAATAATGGTGACAAACTATGAATTGTAAGCTTTTCATTATTGTAAGTCTATTATGACTTACTGACTTATATGAATAATTGGTGATTTTTCGAGAACTGGATTTGAAATACTCAACATTATTGTGTTTCATTTGGGACCGACACACCATTTGATGGATCAATCATGTGTCGGTCGAAAATCTGACTGATTGACAAGAAAGACTCCTAAATTTCTGTTATTGTGGTGTTTCAACCAACCTAGTTTACAATGCATAGCCTTGATTGCTAAGTGGTGTAACTCCATTTATGGGTTAAAATAAACGGTTCATATCACATAGGAACTATGATATGTCAAACAAATTCATAAATCGTTCAATGAATGAGCGTATAGAGCTCAGAAAATGTGGGGTAAATACATATCTCGGGTCAAGAACTCTAATATCAATATGTCATAGTGTTAATTTCGCCAGAATTTGAAGCTAGTACTCTAGTAGTGTCATTCTTAGATTTATCGGCATGAAGTGATACAGTGTTTATTGCTTTTTAGCTTTAGGGGGTGCTTGGTTCAAGTTAAGCAATGGGAAAGGGAAAGATAATGAGAATATTAAGGTATTGATTACCTTAGTCCCCAAATTGTTGGGTAATGGTTGATTACTCAAAAGTGGGTATTGATTGCATTCCCCACCTCTCAACAAGCACATTTAATCATTTCCTTTTCCATTCCCCACCCTCTTAACCCCCAACCAAGCACCCCCTTAAGTTTTGGTATGCTTGAGATACAATGATTTTGCTAATACATCTAATGAGGTACCTCAAGAAAGACTGCTATATATCAACTTGAATACCATATAGAATATGCTACATCGCTAGAGTATTAGTCGAATCTTCAATTATTATTTTGTAATAATATTGCATTTAGTTTTACATATTTTCATACACACGAGTCATTCTATATGATTTCTTGGCCTTAAATGTTTGTTATCGACAACCAACTACTTTTTGCACCAATCCCGACTCATAATCCTGCATTGCAAATCATCAAACCCTGAGTTACCTAACTTTTTAATCCACTTAATCCTTCCGTTAGGGAGATAAAATCGATTCATTCATAAATAAATGGCCAGAACTGGATGTAAAGCGGTGTGTAATTAATAGTATAAAAAAATTAGATTACCTCGAAGACATTTCTCATAGTTCTGCAGCTGCAACATGAAACCGGAGTTAGGTGAAGCCACACTTCGTTTACTTTTCACTAGGTTCAGAGCTTCAGACAAGCTCATGCCATGCTTCTTCATCAGATAGGCCAAAACAACGGTAACACTACATCAAATATATAAGTTCATTTCAGATATTTACAAAATTAAATCAAACATTCAACGTATGGTTTTCCCATAAGCGTAAAATGAAAGCCTGCATAACCGACAGATATTTGAAAAACAATGTTAAGCAGTTAGCAATCTGCTTTTGGTTATATGACACATAAAGGAAAAGGTAATCGTTGGGGCACTCAATCATTCATGTGTTCACTTTTAGTTGTCCCACTTTAACTTTGTCACACAAACTACTTTTGATTTCAAAGTTTCAAACCAAGATCAATAAACATGATCTTTGTCTCTTAGACCGTCAGAATCCGCACTACACTGGATCAGTAAAAAGTATTATAAAAGTTTGAGAAAAAAAATATGTACATCAAATACATGATGTTTGACCATCAGACTGAACTTTTCATAGTTAGAAATTATTAACTGTATTGGACCACTAGGAGTACCGAAAAATATAATATAAGGACATCCAAAGATATGATACCAGTATATAAATCCAAGAAGAATCAATGTTTAACATGTAGATAACTATTACTTATTTTGTCCTAGAAATGAAACGTGTAACTTCTGACATAGTTCAATAATCATTTTTTTGACTAAATGTGTAAAATGCGCCCCAAGAAGAATGAAAAAAAAAAAAAAAAAAAAAAATGATCAAAGTTATCAGTTGGATATTTGTGTAGTTGTAAATTTTTTCTGTTAATTTCATGACATGAGTATTTAACGACTTATTACAAATATAATTCACATTAGTCACAATGAGAAGTTATTTCTAATTTTCTATTAACTACGAGGGAAACTTCACCCAAGCCACCTTTTGTGACCCAGCACGTAAGCCCCGACTCCACAGACCACCCAGCAAGACCTATGGAGCCTGATAAATAACTAGCTCTCCCTACGGCGGATGACCCCTAAGAGTTTGCAGCTAACAGGATTTGAACTTCAGACCCTTACGGGGACTCCTAAGCCCTTACCACTAGACTACTCTCTTGGGTTATACGTAATCCATATTGCACCCTTGACGATATAAATTGACAAAATGAAGCATAACGTAAGAAAATAGTCACAAATATTACCTTCTTGATCTTCCCACAAAGCAATGGACCAAGACACCACCCATTCTTTTACCTTCGTTAATGAAATTGAAACACTCATCAAAGAACTGTGCAATATTTACTTCTTCTCTGTCGGATACTAAATTAACAAAAGTTCTGTGGTCAGAACGATAAACAGCCTAATAAACATATATGAACACAAAATGAACTTTGTTACCATCAACGATTTTGTAAGTGAAATCATTTGGGTATGCAGGCGGTAGTGAATTGGCAACAGTTAAAACATGAGTAACGTTTAAACTTTTCAAAAGGGTCTTGTTATTTGCAGCTCCAACAGAACCCAAGTAGAGTCCCTGCAATATTACTAAGGGATTACGTTAAGTTGGAGAATGATTAACGTTTTACAGTTTTCCAAAGTTACCTCTTCAATTTTGGCTGGAATGTTATCATGTTTAACGTACTTTGTTGCATATACTGCTCTCAAAAGTGCAGCCATACGCTCCTTGTGGAGCTCGTCAGATTGATCCATTGCTACAAAACGAGGCTGGATATTTCTTTCAAGCTTTCTACTAGTCGATTCCAAAAACTAAATTTTGGTTAAAGGCACGATATCTTCATAATGATAGGTTTCGTGTACCTAATGAATGTGAGTCTGCACAATAAGTAAAATACTTTAGGTTTGCACTTTTGCTTGGAAATTTGAGACTTGAGACATATGGAGTGCGCCTTCGAGGGTGTTTGGGATTGCTATAGTTTTTCTTCTTATGCTTCTACACAGCTAAAAAATAAGCAGTTCAGGAACTAGTGTTTACATTCGCTTATTTCATGTTTACCACAAATTAATTTCTTATAGAGCGAGAGAAGAACGTTACTCTTTCTAGCGGTTCTAAGGGGGTGTTTGTTTCGGCTTATATAGCGGGCTTATGGCTTTTCTGGTTTTAGAAACTTTTCGGCTTATACAAGTTTATCATGTCATAGTAAGCTTTTATAAGCCGAAAAATTTCATAATAAGCCACAAAAGGTGAGCTTATGAAACATAAGCCGAAAACCACATAAGCCGAAACAAACGCCCCCCTAACGAAGGTAAAGATGCAAATTCAGTTTCATCTCAAATAAGCACATTGAAATAAGGAGTCCAAATTGCTTATTGAAAACTACCACTCTATTTTTTAACTCCAAAATAAGCAGATAAGCAGAAGTAGTACCAAACGCTGTATATATGGTTTGAATATAAGCAGATAAATAAGCAATTATAAACACCCTGATCATAATAAGCTGTTTGAAATAAGCAAGTGATCATTTATATCTCAAATAATTGCAAGACCCAATTAAGAAACAAAACTGTGTGATCATTTCAATCTTGAATTCAGAAATTGATACCAGATTTAGATTACCTGACTGATTCCAATTGAGTGACCCCTTTTGAGTTTATGAGAACTTTTATCAAATTGGGGGTGTTTGGATTTTAGTTGTTTGAAAATGTTGTGGAGTGCACGTAAGGGGTTGTTTGGATTGCTTAATGGGAATTGTAAATTGGTTTTTTTTTTTTTTTTTTTTTTTTTTTTTTAATAATTATTATTATTATTATTATTATTATTATTATTATTATTATAAAAGAGCATACAGTATCACAGTGTCATCGCCATGATAACGACGCCGTTGTGCCATGGAGGGTCAACATCATTCCAAACTCACGCCAGTAAAGTTGGGATTTTGGGTGCTTATGTTTGTGTTACGAGTATTTTGTTTTTTTTAATGTGTCTAGTATTTAATATTATGAGGGCAAATAAAATTTAGCTGGGTGTTGTTTTTCGTGTCAGGATATCATAAGATGAAATGAAACCATGAAACATTTTCACCATACCTAGAGCTCTAAGACCATCCGTAATGGATGGTCGATTCATCGCTCGGTCACCCTTTTTGGACGCGTCTCCCCATTACATGAGGTTGGTCATGGTGTTGGTCGATGCATAACTCGGTCATATACTCGTCCGAGCCCTCCCTTTGTGTGCGTGTGCGAGTGTGTTTTTAAATTATTTTTATTGGGTATTTTTGTGTTTAAGTATGATATGTTTTTTTGGTGCCGCGGTTGCCTTATTACACTATGTTGGTCATAAAGAAGGTTGTAGTGAGTTGGCACTGATGTGACAGTGATGACCAGGTTCACTATTACACCCAGCCTAAGCTCTTAATAATGTTGCCAATCTTGTACTGCTTCCGTCTTGCCCACCGACAAAATATATATTCTAATTAACTTATGATTTCTTTTTACTTTGTAAAAATAGGATGGTAATATGAAAACTCAATCAAAATTTTCTATTTATTTTTAAGTAATCAACAATTAACATGGTACAACACACAAAGAAAACATCGATCAGACCATCAACCGGACAATATTAATTATAGTTAAATCAATAGCTCTATATGTTTTTCTTCGTGTTACAACCATTTCGGATCGTGACTGCATAATGTTATGGACTATAATAATGCAAAACTTAATTATCTAGTGCTCGGTGTGACCATATGCGACTATGCTTTATATCAAAGCGTAAACGTAAAGGTTTTTAGTTGGTTTTAGTTAATGCCAATTATATGTCATAGGCTACTAGCATTGGGTCGGTGGACCTCAAAGGTCATCATATGTTGGCCTCGGTTGTCCCAAGTGTGGGGTTTCGGTCGTGGTCGATCGTCGATCACAAATCACACAAACTAGTTTGAATATCCGACTCAGTTTTGCTACACACTTTATTCAAAAACACCCTTTATTTCTCACGATTCTCTCTCTCTTTATTATTATTATTATTTAAAAAGAAAAAATTTGTGTGTCAGATCTGCAAGGAGATAGAAGAGATAGAAGAAGTTTTTTTTTTTTTTTTTTTTTTTTTTTTTTTTTATTTTTTATATATATATATATTTATTGTTATAAATAATGAATTTACCGTTTAAACTTTTAAAGTTTGATTTTATTGTCATTTTTACCCTATAGTTTTAACTTTCATACATTTTAGCATAGACAATGTATAAAAATTAATTTATATGTAATACTTTGTTTTATGTAATGTTTTTAATGTTTATTTGAATAATTTTATGTAATGTTTTAATTTTTAATGAAGTTTAAATTTGTTGATTAAAAATTTTGAATTAAAAAAAAATTAATTTGGTCATCGTCAGGTCGTCGGAGAGAAAAAGCTGATGTAGTATGGTCGTATCTGGTCACCACTATGTTCGGCCTTACCAATCGAATATGCATAACTTTATTAATCCCCAGAGGCGTATATGAGGGTGTGCAAGGTGTGATATCGCACAGGGCCTCTAAATTCTAGGGGCCTCAAAATTTTTATATGGTATGTATATATATCCTATAAAAGTGACTTCATGTATTTGATTTATAGTGTTGCATTAAAAAATGATAGTCAGACACATTGAAAACGATTATTTCTCATTTATCTTTTAATTAAATTATTTAATTTCTATTTTAGGCCTCGTACTTTTCTTTAAACTGAATCCTGCACTATGCCTCCATAAACTCAGAGACGGCACTGTGAATCCCTGTGCATTTCAAGCCCCAATTTTTCCGATTAAGCGGTTCAATATACTATTTACCATTCATGGACGTTGATAAGATCCATCCATTTAGCATTACCTTAGGATGTCATAGCATGCGCAATTTCTTTTCCGTCCATACTTCCTAAAATTTGCACTTGATTTTTTTGTAGCCTTTTTCATTATGCAGGACCTTTGGGAATTCTAATTCTTGAAGCTCTAGCAGATGGTACCAAATTACTTTTCAAGCTTTTTTGTTATCGTTGCAGAATTATAATCAAAGATCAAAGAGTCGAGAATATGCTTGATTAGGCTTGTTCAAAAGATAGTAGTATATAAAGATTGTGAACTAAAGGTGCATGAACAACTAAAGATTAACACCATTTTGCTCGTATGATAACTGGAACAAACTACAATAATAACACCACTGAGATTACATGGTGTTTCACTCTTTCCATCAGTCTCTTCCAATAATAACATAACAAAATTTTTAGCCCACAAAACTTGCAACTGTATAGGGTAGAGGTTCTTTCTTCTGAAATTCGTCAAAACAATTGGCCAAAAGTTGGTACGGAGGAATTATGACAAATCTTATACGTTTGAAAAGTAATTTCCCACGGTCAAGAATACATGCTGTCCCAAAATCACATCAACAGCAGGTAAATCCTCAATGCAACTCACGTTAATCTGTACGCCAAGAAACACGTACCTCAAAGTCATTGATAACTTATATATCGAGACAAATGCATAAGAAAAACTCATTTTGTAAAGTCACAAACCTTTCTGTTTCCTGCTTGAAATTCAGATTTTAGAATCCTATGATCTCTTGAAAGCAAGTATACCTGTAATGCTTTGCAAATTGTGTATTTCCTGCCGAAACAAATATTTTTAAAATGTTAGTAGGCATCAAGTATTCATGCAATTTACTGTAAGCTATATAAAAGTAGCAAAAACAAGATTCACAGTTTACAAGTTACAAGTGTTTACAACTCCCTAAATTATTACTTAAACTATTTACCATAATAATATGGATTTTTCTAACATGTGTCCTTAGACACATGATAAGAGTGGGCCCGTGTGTCCTTTTTACTCAGGGATCTACAAAATGTACACATAATATATATATATATATATAAAGAGTGGGCCCGTGTGTCCTTTTTACTCAGGGATCTACAAAATGTACACACATATATATATATATATATATATATATATATATATATATATATATATATATATATATATATATATATATATATATATATATATATATATATATATATATATATAGGGGCTTTATTTTCAGAACCCTGTTAAGTGCGGGAACTGTAAGAACTCCAATTTTGCATTAGAAAACATGCATGTTCACATAAAACATGTATGTTTTCTTACATACACCTTAATACACATGCCTGCGTATTAAGATGTATGTAAGAAAACATACATGTTTTATATGAACATGCATGTTTTCTAATGCATAATTGGAGTTCTCGCAGTTCCCGTACTTAACAGGGTTTTAAAAATAAAACCATTTTGCATTGATTTGTTGCACTTAACAGGTTTTTATATGAACATGTATGTTATGCATGTATGTGTATTAAGGTGTATGTAAGAAAACATACTTGTTTTATATGAACATGCATGTTTTCTAATGCAAAATTAGAGTTCTCGCAGTTCCCGCACTTAACAGGGTTCTGAAAATAAAGATACACTATATATATATATATATATATATATATATATATATATATATATATATATTTTAATTTGAAAAATGACAAAAATCTATAAAAAATGACACAAAGGCCTACCTCTTAACATGTGCCTAAGGGCACAAGTTAGAAAATCCCTAATAATATATACTCAAAAAAGGCAAAAGCCCCATACCCTGTGTAGAAGTAAACAACTGCTCCTCGGATTGAGCACATGTAGGTTGTAGTAAATGAGTTAGTTGAACATTGAATGAGGTTGGGGTATTTATACTACTCTAACCACTATACCTGACAACATGAGGAAGTGGCGAGCTGAGCTTTACCTAGCCTAGGTGCTAGGCATCACGTCCACGTGTGGGACAATATCCCATAATATCCGGGTTAGGCGGCTCACGCTAGGTCCTTGATACGGACTGTTGGATAAAAGGATCTTCTGGGTAAAAGAGTGCTTACCTTCTATACCTTCTACACGTGACTCTTATCACGTCATCTATCTGTTGTGTTCGTCCGGTCAGTGTTCTTTTGGACCAGTGTCTTTTGGATACGTGAAGGCATTTGTCTTCCGGCATTCTGGCACGTGTCCTTTGGACACATATGCCAACACCCCGCTCAGGCGAGATTGGATATCGTTTTTGTTGTTGTGAAAGAAGACAAAAGAGTGTTGGTGGGTTCAACTGACATGACCCACTTTGACCCGCCTTAAATAGTTAGATATTTTGCAAAAGAGTGAGAGATGACCTCAATATACTTCAAAGATTGCCTTTTCATTAAATGCTAATGATGATCTTGACAAAGTAATCTTGAAGTCACGGTTTGAGATATTCTTGTAGGTCGCTTCAGCAATGACCACCTGCAAAATACAAAAACAAAGGCAGTATCAGAATACAAAAGCCTGTGGCAAGTTCAAGAACCGAGAGCAATTATACACCGAGTTGAATATTGAAGGTACAATACTTTGGTTCAATTTCTAGGAATTATATATAAAGCAAACGCTAGTAGCATCAATAAAATGAAAATAAAGAAAACTACTCCGTATTAGCAGAATATGCAGCTTTGCATTTTAGAGATCTTACAGCATGGTTTGGAATCAAGCTATAGCCAAGTAAAGAGGAGCCCAACGAGTCAACGACTCTTTGATGTAATGTTTCTGCAAAATAAAAATAAGATGCACATTTTGTTAACTCGTAAGTGATAAAAAGCTAGTGACCCATAAGCCAAGACCCCGTGAACTTTATGAACTAGAGGAGGCAAACGGATCAGGCTGGTTGAATATATAGCAAGTCAAAACAGATGATTTTTGTAGGTGTCCGGGTTGGCTTGATCTCCAATCAAGCAATTTTTGAGGATGCATGTATAAAAAAATTGACATTCACATTTACGACTTTTGACCCGTTCCACTTTCATAATATTTTTTCTCCATTTGACCCGTTAAAGATAAAGCAGAGCACAAATCAAGTAATTCATTAGTATATGCATAGTAACACTAGGATTTACCTGGGATTTTAGAATTCGGGTGGAAATTGATGTGCCGTTATCCAGTGAACAAAAATAAACCTCCACTGAATCCGAGGGTTCCAGTGTAGACTTCTTTCTTAGCTTTTGGACTCGGTTTACAACCTATAATAGTAAATTTAATCAAAGGCATGTTTGAGATGTTGCTAAAGAATCTCGTAAAGGCATAATAGTTTGTATACCCTTTTTCATAATTGCACTTTTGTTAGAAAAGAAGGAAGCAGAATAATAATGCCTCGCTTGCAAAACCAGCTTCGAACAAGGAGTCATCAGCGCACAAATCCATTATAACCAAAACATCACCTTATTACAAAATAAAAAAAAAAAAAAAAAATTAATTAAATAAGGATTTTTGAGTTATCATTTGAACTTAATACCATAGAAATGTCAAGTTTCCCACCATCATTAGATGCATCCATTTGCTCTTCTGTTACACCAGCAGGGCGTTTAAATTCACACACAATCTACAATGCCCTAATAAATGATGATATCTACAAATCAAAGATTAAACAAACAAAAGAGGTAGATCTAGAAGACATCCCGAGACTATTGCGTAAAATGAAATCATCTGTTTACCTTGATATCAGTTAGCCTCAAACAGTGACCAGCAATAGTTACTTCCCTTGCTTTCTCAAGAGATAAAATGTCTTTTTGTGACATTGCCTTCACAGCCTCTGCAACTACTCTCATTAAGTTGCCCAGTCTTCTACCTAGCTTACTGATAAAATAATAAGACACATTATTTCATGCTTCACACATGAAATATTAAGATAAAGTAACTGAAGAAAAGAGAATAGAAGAGCTTTAAAGTACCTAAAATCAGGTTCAGCATGTAAAGAAGCATACAATAAAGGATCATTGCACGGCACAACAGACTTAACATTAAGCTCTTCTAATACATACTGCCAGACAAATTATACAACATGAAGGTGAGAATGGTATTATATATCAGTAAAGTAGACAAAGATGTTTTAAAAACAACTGACCTCTCTCAGTTTTCCAGCAATGTCGTCAAGGAACTCAACATCTGGATGTAAAACGATCATCTCCCTGAAAACACATTTAGGACCAATCTGTTAGAAAAATGACAATAAACAAACTTGCAATCATGTCAGAGGTTTGTTATGACGTTCACGAATATTACGTTCATGATCAATGATTTCAATCATTCTATTAATCCTTTCTTCAATTCGAGTTTCCCCCTGTAACAACATTATTAATCATCAATATTTTTTTACCAGACAAGAAGAACGAGAATAGGACATGTATGAAGAAAACAGATATTACCTGCCCTTCTACTTCAGGGAAACTGCAAAAGTGAATGCTTTCTTCTGATCCAATGGATACTAAATTACTAATTAAAGAACCCCAGTAAAGAATGGTGTAAATGGAGCCATCACTTTACAAGTAGTTATAAGTGTTGTATAAGAATGTTATTTCGCAACAGTAGGTAATGTACAAACAACATAGAAGTAAAAACATTACTCCAAGATAAGATAAATACCTTAATAACATTGTAAGTATCCTTAACAGAAACATTAAACCAAATTGCGCAGCATCAAAACCCCACTCGAACATACGAAACCCAAAACCAAATAATACAGCAACATATACCAGTACCATCATGCGAGCAGCATCACACCCGTACTCGAACATGTGAGATTCAGAAACAAACACCGCAGCAACATAAAAGAACATCATATGAACAGCAACAAACATGAAATCAAACAGCGTCATCTTCGTCTTTGAATCTATCAAACACGTACCAAACTAAACTGTACGGGAAGAGATTCCCTGTCCTTTTAAGTACTTTTGGCACTCCGTTAGTTGCTCGAGTCTCCAAGCCTAAGCACCCAGGATTAATACAGTTCTACACACGTAACCGTTGAGTAGCAACAACTCACGATTACAACACAATGGTGGCAACAGAACTAATAAGAACAGAAGCAAACAAAGCTTTGTATTTATGAATGAATATGGCTGTTTTTGTTATATTCATCATACACCCAATGCTCTCCCTTTATAACAATGAAAGTTGTAGACGTGATATAACCCACTCCCAAAATAAAAGGAGATAATGGGAGGTTACCATATGATCAGGTCAAACTTTATCTCAAAATACAAGTGCTACTCTAACTTGTACTAATAGCTTTGTTATAAATACTATCACTTGCAGCTTCAAGTGTTTGTACATTGTGCTTCATAAGTGGCCAAACTTACCAACATTATTTTGGTCCCAACAATCCCCCGCCATGTTGGGAAGTTTCTGCTACTCTGATAGGTTGTGTCACGGTGGTGTCACGAAGATTAAACCCCATTTACTCTAAGTATGCAAATAAAATTGATTCAATGGTGTCCGAAGATTAAACCACAAACCTTTATAATCTTATGTACATACTTATACACACTTCCCATCGTAACCAAAGTGTTCTCACTGAGCGCGAATATGGCCATGCGCTTAATCCTGATTCATGACTCTCTAAGAGAGAAACCACAAACTCTCTATTCAAGGCGGCACCACCTCTAAGTCATATAGGCAAAGGTTCTATAACGCCTCCGTTGCTAAGACGCCTCTAAAGCTTTGTTAAGAGTTTATCCTCATCCTGATTCTCGGCAACGCCGTACTATCTCTACTACATGGGTGAATTATTCGATAGTACCTTCTATCGATTAGTGACTTGTTATTACCCATTAAACTTGGAAATAGGAGCTCTAAATTCAAGTCGGGTTACCATCACTAAGCGATTCACTTATGGTTTCAGACCCATGTCTCTTGTAGTAACACTCACTAAGTCTCTCGTCAGAGGCTTAGTTAGTGGATCCGCCAAGTTTCTACATGACTTGACATAAACAACACTAATGGTACCATTCTCTATCACTTGTCTCACGTAGTTGTGTCGTAGACGAATATGTCTCGACTTCCCATTGTACACAGAGTTATAAGCTTTAGACAAAGTAGCTTGACTGTCACAATACATGGGAATCGAAGGCATTGGACCGGGCCACAATTGGATATCCAGTAACAGATCCCGCATCCACTCAGCCTCTTTGCCAGCTGCTGCCAGAGCAATAAATTCAGCTTCCATAGTGGAATGAGAAATACACGTTTGTTTCTTGCTCGCCCAAGAAACAGCTCCTCCTGCAAGAGTATAAATCCACCCGCTCATGGATTTAGAATCACCTGTGTGATTCACCCAACTTGCATCTGAGTACCCTTCCAATACCTCGGGGTATGACGTGTATGTCAAGTTCAAAGCACTAGTCCTTTTCAGGTACCCTAGTACTTTAGACACTGCTCTCCAGTGTTCAGAATTTGGATTACTTGTGTACTGACTTAACTTGCTTACAACAAAAGCAATGTCGGGCCTAGTACAATGTGTAGCGTACATTAAACAACCAATAGCACTTGCGTATTCTAGTTGAGCCACGGCTCTACCAGAATTCTTCTCAAGATGCACACTCGGTTCAAAAGGAATATTGGATTCCTTTATGTCCAAGTGTTGAAACTTAGTCAGTATCTTCTCGATATAATGAGACTGACTAAGAGAAATTTGATCATTTGTCCTTTTCACTTTAATTCCCAAAATGG
This sequence comes from Artemisia argyi, assembly GCA_030686995.1. Classification (NCBI taxonomy): domain Eukaryota; kingdom Viridiplantae; phylum Streptophyta; class Magnoliopsida; order Asterales; family Asteraceae; genus Artemisia; species Artemisia argyi. Next base: position 159,295,276 of record CM060704.1, on the reverse strand, counting down.
TGTCTACTTCACCAAGATCTTTCATCTTAAAGTTCGAGGATAAGTAAGACTTTATTTCGGAAATACCATCTAGAGTTGTGCTAATGATCAACATATCATCAACATAAAGACAAATGACCACTGTACAATCTTTCGTGGTTTTGGTATAAATACACCTATCAGCACTATTGTGCTTAAACCCGAAAGAAATAACAGTAGTATCAAACCTCTCATGCCACTGCTTTGGAGCTTGTTTCAACCCGTATAAGGACTTAACAAGTCTACACATTTTGTTTTCTTGCCCTTGTATCACAAAACCTTCGGGTTGTTCCATGTAAACCTCCTCGTGTAAGTAACCGTTTAAAAAGGATGTCTTCACATCCATTTGATGAATGTACAAACCTTTAATAGCAGATATCGCTATGAGTGTTCTTATAGAACTAATCCTAGCGACAGGGGCATATGTATCGAAATAATCTACCCCCTCTCTTTGTCTGTGGCCTTTGGCAACTAATCTTGCTTTAAAGGCAGATATTGATCCATTTGGGTTAAGCTTCTTCTTAAATACCCATTTGGATCCAATGGGTTTCACGCCCTTAGGAAGTTCTGCTAATTCCCAAGTCTGATTACCCAAAATGGAATCCATCTCATCATTTATAGCTTCCTTCCAAAGAGGAGCATCTCGAGATGAAATGGCTTCAGTAAAGGTCTTAGGGTCGTCATCGACATTAATCGAGAAAATCACCTCTTTTGTCACTTTCTTTTGTGTCCCTTCGACCAAGTAAGACAAGAAATCTGGTCCCAAAGTCTTCTCTTTTCTAGCTCGTGTACTCCGCCTTGGTTCATTAATCTCTGTAGAGATTTCTACAGGAGATGAACTAGTAGAAGTAGGAACTAGACTTGCACGAGGGTATTCGACATCTTTCGAAAATTTATCTTCAAAGAATTCCACATCTCTGGATTCTATGATAACACCTGAATTATCATCTAAAAGTCTATAAGCTTTACTGTTTTTGGCATAGCCAACAAACACACTTTTAATACCACGAGCTCCTAGCTTAGATCGTTTTGGATCAGGTGTTCGATAATAGGCTAAACATCCCCAAACTCTCAAATAGTCTAGGTTTGGTTTTCTTCCATTCCATAACTCATATGGACTCATAGGAATCACACGACTTGTGATCCTATTGTGAATATGGCACGCAGCTAATAAAGCTTCTCCCCATAGATTTGTGGGTAACCCAGATTGGTTCAACATACAGTTTACCATCTCTACAAGGGTTCGGTTTTTTCTTTCTGCTAAACCGTTTTGTTGTGGTGTATACGGAGAGGTACGCTCGTGTTTAATGCCATTCTCTTCACAGAATGTGTCAAACTCTCGCGTAAAATATTCTCCACCCCGATCGGAACGTAGGATTTTAATCCTTTTTCCAAGTTGGTTCTCAACCTCAGCTTTGTATATTTTGAATGAATCAAAAGCTTCGTCTTTTGATCGTAATAAATATACATATAAGAACCGACTTGAATCGTCACAAAAGGTAATGAAATACCTCTTTCCTCCTCGAGTAAGTATTCCATTCAATTCACATATATCCGAATGTATCAACTCTAACAATCCAGTATCACGTTTAACTGAAGGAAAAGGTTTCTTTACAAACTTTGATTTTACACAGGTTTCACATTTTTCGAAATTCTTGTTTTGAAATTTAATTAATCCGTTGCTTTTCATCTTTTCAATATTTTTAACATTTATATGTGCTAAACGTTTATGCCATAAAGAGATAGAACATGCGGGAGAAACAACGGAAATTTCATTAATTTCAAAACCATGTAAATCAACATGTGAATCAAAGTTACCTCTTAAAGAAATATTGGAAATTTGATTGCTAGCAATAGAACTATCTATACTATCTGATACATTTTTAGGGGGCTCGTTTTCCACATTTAGTCGATACATCCCTTCTTGGTAGTATCCTTTACCCACAAAAAGACCACGTCTAGTGATTACAACCTTCCTTGACTCGATGGCGATCTTGAAACCATGTTCGTCAAGTTTACCAACAGAAACTAGACTTTTAGATATCGTAGGAACATGAAGCACATTACGAAGAGTCACTGTTTTGCCAGATGTGAACTTCATCTGTACCGTTCCTACACCGCAAACATCGGCTCTATCACGATTAGCCATCATCACCTGCCTACCGGTTACCGCACGATAGGTTGTAAAACTATTTCTTGATCCCACTACATGAATAGTGGCTCCTGAATCAAGATACCATGCGGGTGCGGGGTTAATACGGGTGATTTGAGCTATCATTGATACCTTACCAACAACTGGTTTTGGTTTCGGTTTCAATTTTTTCAGTCTAAATGGTCCGCATTTTAGAGTTTTCTTCTTAAAACTCCATGCCTTCACTAAACCATTACATGTATGCCTTTTGTTAGGAACAAAAGTACTTAAAAGAATGTTGTATAAGAATGTTATTTCGCAACAGTAGGTAATGTACAAACAACATAGAAGTAAAAACATTACTCCAAGATAAGATAAATACCTTAATAACATTGTAAGTATCCTTAACAGAAACATTAAACCAAATTGCGCAGCATCAAAACCCCACTCGAACATACGAAACCCAAAACCAAATAATACAGCAACATATACCAGTACCATCATGCGAGCAGCATCACACCCGTACTCGAACATGTGAGATTCAGAAACAAACACCGCAACAACATAAAAGAACATCATATGAACAGCAACAAACATGAAATCAAACAGCGTCATCTTCGTCTTTGAATCTATCAAACACGTACCAAACTAAACTGTACGGGAAGAGATTCCCTGTCCTTTTAAGTACTTTTGGCACTCCGTTAGTTGCTCGAGTCTCCAAGCCTAAGCACCCAGGATTAATACAGTTCTACACACGTAACCGTTGAGTAGCAACAACTCACGATTACAACACAATGGTGGCAACAGAACTAATAAGAACAGAAGCAAACAAAGCTTTGTATTTATGAATGAATATGGCTGTTTTTGTTATATTCATCATACACCCAATGCTCTCCCTTTATAACAATGAAAGTTGTAGACGTGATATAACCCACTCCCAAAATAAAAGGAGATAATGGGAGGTTACCATATGATCAGGTCAAACTTTATCTCAAAATACAAGTGCTACTCTAACTTGTACTAATAGCTTTGTTATAAATACTATCACTTGCAGCTTCAAGTGTTTGTACATTGTGCTTCATAAGTGGCCAAACTTACCAACATTATTTTGGTCCCAACAATAAGCACCTACGGCCCATTTGTCAAGAATAAGGTATAACAAATTAACTAGGAGTGTCTTATACACCATATATTATGTATCTAAAAAAATAAGGAATGACAATTGTGTGTGGTGATTATATAGACATAATAGTAGATATATAAAGAGGTTACATGGTAGAGAGTCCACAGAAATTCTGCAGTCTTCTTCTCCAATGCGGCCTTTGAGTCTTTTTGGATTAAAAAACCGTACATATATATTAGTCAAATTGTCAATGAACTTCAAGAGATGAGGTACCACCTGAAATGCACTTGCAGATTAGTATCCTTTATGAGGCATGAACATTGTTTATGTGTGTATATGCATACATGTATGAATATATGTAAAAACAGAAATGTTAAGCTTAATATCTAACTTACCGTATAAAGAGGATATGCATCCATTTCCTGTCTAACAAAACGAACCAAACTCTGAGTGGCCGAGTTGATGCACTGATCAAGCACGTTAGCCGAGTTAAGAAGAGTGGAAAATGTTGCTAGCCCCTCCACCTCAAGTCTCTTTGCATTTTGAACTAAAAATCAATAAGCATTGACCAAGGTAAAGATATGTCTTTGACCTGCATACGTAATCAGCTTTCAAATTACAAAAACATGAAGGGTAAAATACTGCAAGAGGTATAATAAACCATAAGCTAATAAAGATACTCACAACACCATAGACTCCTTCCTTTTTGCAACGTAAAAGGTTCTGGACGCACTATGGGTGAATTTATAATGTACAACCCTAGGGCATCCTGTAAACACATCCAAGACAATACAGTCAAATCAAGTACTCAAAAAGATAAAAATAAAATATAAAAGATGAAACAATAGCATATATGGAGCATTACAGCCCCATAATCATTAATGACTTCCATAGGAGAAGGATAGTTCTTTAATCTTTTACTCATCTTTTTACCATCCTCAGCCAATGCAAGACCATTGCAAATGAGATTCCTAAATGCAGGTTTCCCAAATAGTGTTGTAGACAGGACCATGAGTGTAAAAGCTGTAACTGAATTTAGAATATATGCAGCATTAATTAATGATCATGATAATAACAAGAAAATGAAACTTTTGGTTAAATCAGATAGGAGGGAAGAAACGAACCATTCACGTGTTTGATCTAAACCCTCGGCAAAAAGTGTCCAGGAAAGTTGTCATTGAAGAATTCTTTATTTTCAAATGGGTATAGTAGTGTTTATGCATAAGGCATGGACCCACTCTCAAACCAGCAATTGAAGACTTGAAATCATGCAACAAACTTGTCATTAATTACTACAATAACAAAATGAAGTATTAAGTCAAAGCAACCTAAAAACCGACTTCTTACCCACAAGTGAAGATCCTGGAAATTTCTCCAGCACTTCATATGCAGTGACAGTGTTTTTAGTTTTTCTGCTAGCAGATCCCTTGGTCTTCTCCTCCACAGCTCCATTAGCTAGGTGTTCCTTTTTTTGGCTTTCTACTGGAAGTTTTGAGAGATGCGATTCAACAACTACATATTTGTTCCCATTGGACTTGCCCTTCATCTAATTTCAATTGAACTTGAAGTATTCAGGAAACTTCAAACTTGTATTACACGTTTTAAAATGAAGCACCTTTGCAACTAACCTTCACATAGACAAAATTAGAGTTGACACAAAGTGCGAGATTACTAGGGAGGGTCCAAGGTGTGGTTGTCCAAGCAACAAAAGCAGCACCATCTTTATCATCGGCAATTGGAAAAAGTCACGATTATTTCAGGATCAGGCACTTCCTGCTCAACATAAAAGGTGCGACAGATTCATATACATAGATAAAAGATTACTATTGGCTAAAGCACAGCAATTTACAGGAATTGGTGTGCATCAATATTAGTAATCCAATGATTATATATACATTTATTATTCATTAACTATCATCCAATATACACCGTCAAGAAGAGCGTAAGCCATCAACATTCAAGTATCCTGTATTAAAGAAAGAACGACGAACTAGTTGCGGTGGTGGTCTTCGCTGGAGATTATGACATTTGCCAGGTTGATGTAGTACAATGCCATGTAAACAACAAAAAATAAAGAAAAATTCATTTCAACCGATTAAGAGGGTAACGGGTGACAAATTTGAAAGTTTGTTATGCGTATCAATAATAAATTTAGTGCATCATACATTTCGGTATATACCAAAACCACAATGTTATCCATTTAATGACTTTTCTTATAATTGCTTTATTTTGACACTTATATAGATTTTTTTTTTTTTTTTTTTTTTTTTTTTTTTTTTTTTTTTTCTCCGGATACGCTTTTCTGAAATACCCTCTAAAAATGTGATTCTTTTATTATATAAAGATGTGTCTTTACAAAATAGTGTTGCTTTGCCGCAAAATAAATTGATAAAAGTTAGCTGATTAACCAACTGATTTAGATCACTTGGCCACCTGAGTTTCTTCTGTAGCTTGGAGAGGGGTTTTACCCGGGTTCAATTAAGTATCGCAAGTGACAAAGAAAATCCGGATTTTCCTCTTAGTGCGAAGCCGTGAGTTATAGGGGTTTCCCTTCACGGGTTTCTCTTAGTGGTTCGGGTCCCGGGGTCTGCGCATTTGGATGGTTTAACTCGATCGAGGGTCGGATTTCAAGTGTGATGCCGTTCTAAAAAAAAGTTAGCTGACCAGAATAATGTACATTTATGTTTGCTTAAACATAGTCATTTCAGACTAAAATGTATTTTCAGCGTGCATAAATCCGCACACGTACGCGTTCAACCTCCTTATATTTTCTTGCTAAATTAAAAACTATATGAAGATGATCGAGTTTGTGGGTCATTTATGTTTTCGTGCCTTGTCATATAGAATAATCTAGATCGTGTCAACAATGACGTGGTTTGGCATTTTGAATGCACATATGTGAAGGAGAGACCAGGATAATAAGTAATGCATGTAGGTTTGACGAGGGTTGTGTGAGTAAGAACTTTTGCTTATTGTCAAAATAATGCACATATTAAAGGTTGAGATTAACTCGGACTCTCGGTGACCATTGAACCGTTGAATAGATGATTAACTGGTTTTCGTATGTTTTATTGCCAAGATTAAAAAAAAACAAGTGATTGAGTTGTAGTACACAGGACAGTACAATGACGACATGGTTAAATTCAGGAAAATGGCTTTAGGCACACAGAAGTATGCCAGCAGCGATATAGGCAACCCACGAGTGAATACGGGTTGTATCCATCTGTGGTCAGTAATCCTATGCATACCAAATTAATCTAAAATCAATCAAACCACTTGAAACCACGTAATAGGAAACTTCATCTATTTACCGAGGCGGCAAGGCCCTTGGGCGCATTACAAACTCCTAATCCATGGTGGCAACCAGGACAACTGACATGCTTAGCAATCACGAATCTCCAAAACTCAAGATACATCTAAACGCACACAAATTATATTTAATAATCTTCACCAAATACGTAATTCGTCTTGTACTAGTACATGCAAAACCTCACATACTTATTTTTTATTTTACAGAGTGTATGTTGTTGCAACCGTCCAAGCTAGCAAAAAACAAAGCTAATAATATGATACATAACAAGAAACTCTGAACTCGATCCAACGCACCATCAAGGATGTGAAGCTGGCGTAGATGCTTTAGCTGAACGAGCACTATTAGTTTTTCTAGTCTTTATTTTCTTTTCCCACTCTTCTTTATTCATCGCTTGTATTGCCTCCGATAGGGCATCAGAGGTTCCTATTGAGGTTCCCATCAGCATGGCAACAACTTCCTCCATCCCTGGCCTTTGTGTTGCATCTGTCTGGATGCAGAACAACCCAACCATTATAAACCTTTTCGTCATCTCTGATTCAGCCTTATTCGAATAAGCTCCTTCCCACCATTTTCTTCGAACCTACAACAATTAGTTTATCAAATATGTAACTATACTCCCAAAGTTCCACTTAAAAAGAGAATTGGTTTCTGCTAATGAAATGAAACAAGTTATCTACTCATATTGTCTGTGTTTTGTGTTTAGGTTTGGTATCAAAATTAAGAAAATGGGAAGTGAGAAAAAGAAAAGCAACTATGTTTTGAACAGAGATAGGATAATGAGATTGGTTTTATTAACTCGTCCACTAACGTGTTTTTTTCTCTCAAACCGTCATTTTTATGGTTTAGTCATACCCATACCTCAAAAGTCAAAACAAACATGACTGACTTTCTGAGTAACAAATACATTCCTAGATTTATTTATGGTACCATAAATTTTAAGACTTTATTGTCAGATTGATAAGAAATATCCGTCCCAAAATAATTGTCCTCATTTGACTTTTTAAAGTCATAATTTCTCAACTTTGTTCTTAAATATTTTTGTATGTGTTATAAAATATTTGATGAAAATTATACTAATGAAAATGTATTTAAAAACCAATCAATTCATATCTTTTACATCAATTAATATATAACATAAACAAAATTATTAAAGATCAAAGTTGAGAAATTAAGACTTTAAAAAGTCAAATGAGGACAATTATTTTGGGACGGAGGGAGTACAATACAAGTTATGTAAAGTGTTTGGCAAGTGATGAGATCGATGGATTTGAATTAGGCAGGATATAATTTAATCATACTTACATTAATTTCAAGAGAATTAGCACTGGATGGCTCTAGTATTCTTTCCGCGGTAACAGTTTCCAAAACCAGCATACCAAAACTAAAGACATCACACTTGGAAGAGAGCATGCGATTTGTACAGATATATTCGGGTGCTAAACATCCTCTGTAAAGAGGAAAAAAAAAAATCAGACAACCAACCTACAACGCACTGTATGATGAAAATAACTTGAAATATTAAAAGCAACAAACAAACAAACAGGCTAAGATGCCGTCTTTGGGAAAATTCTTTTAAAACGTACAATACTTGTCCAAAAAATCACTTTTGAGTATCGAACTTTTTTTTTCCTTATTGGGTTACTAAACTTTCATTTTTGGCCTTTTTTTACGCACTTTGGGACGTTTTTGCCCCTCAAAATTTTGGAAATCCAGGGGCAAAAATATCATAAAAATGTCCCAAAGTGCGTAAAAGAGGCAAAAAATGAAAGTTTAGTACCACAATGACGAAAATAAATAGTACGTTACTCAAAAGTGATTTTTTTTAACAAGTATGGTACGTTTTGAAAGAATTTTCCCGCCGTCTTTCATCCATACAGAATTTTTTTCTTTTCAAAATATATCTGATTGTTATCTCTTGATTCTTTTTCTCAGATACTTTCACTTCATATCATAAACTGAATTAGGGTTAGTGATATTCTCAGTCTATACACAATTATCATGATTGAGCATTTTGTATAGGACATAAAAAAGATATTTCTGGATGACGATGCATTAGATTTCTCTGTTTCTTTCTATGCCCAAGTGAAAAGAAAAGAAGACACATGTATTGTCAAAAAACATCACTGTGAAACAACAATTTGGAGATATGTTATATACGAGTAACATTCTTAGAAAATCAAACAAGCATGAGATATAGATTGATGTACTTACGCGATCCGATGAGCCACGTCTATTTTAATGCAATCAGCCTCCTTCATATCTATAGATTTTGCGAATTCAAAACCAAACAGTTTTGGGTTCAAGTTTTCATCTAACATAATTTTACCAGGTTTGACATCAAAATGGATGACGCGAACAGGAGCATGATAGTGAAGGTAACAAAGCACCCTACCAACACCTTGCAATATTTTGTACCGCTGATTCCATTCAAATGGAGCACTACCATGACCTGCAAAGACATATCAAAGAACACATGTTTAACAAGGTTTAGTATATGAACTTAGGTATAACCAAATTCATATTTGCCGTTAAAAACTAGGGCTTTTGCTATGGTTATACGTTTACCATGTTTAAAATAATAAACACACTCGAATTTGTTACAAAGTGTTAAACATCCTTATATAGACTCACTTTCTTTAATCATATTTGCTGAAAATTTGGTTATAGAAGTAGCGAGTTATAACTTTGGGATTACTTTTAACATGGTAAACTTAACCATAGCCCATAGAGGGCAATGATTAGCAAAACCTCAATTAAGAGTTGTACATTTCAAGTAAGGTCTTTGTACCTGATATCAAGCGATCTAGAGTTGCATATGGTGCAAAGTCGTAGACAAAGTACACCTTTGTTCCGTCGATACAATATCCATGCAACTGAATCAAGTTCTCATGTTCAACGTTTACAAGTATCGACGTTTCATTCTTGTATAGTTCATATTGGGTTTCATCCGAAGGTTGAAAAATAGCTATAGCCTGTCCATTCTGGAGTTTTCCCTGGAATAAGATCCAAAGTTGGAGTTCTAGCAGACAGAAAGTGATTGAAATACATGTAGTTAATATATGGTTATGGTCTTGTGGATATACCTTGTACATGGTGCCAACGTTAACATCTTCATACGTGATTCTATTAGCTATAGAGAAGTTTTCCGAAGCAGCATTTATTGTGTCAATGTTAAATTGGTGTAATATTCGGTTTTCATCTCCAACAGTATACAGGTGAAATTCCAAAGATTTTAAAGTTGCAGCTCCAACTACAAGTTCAACCAAAAAATTGTTAGAAGACGTACATAAAAAAACAAAAAGTAAGATATTGAAGATTAGATCCTATTTATGCAAGCATCCTACATTCAGAGTTTGGTAGACTAAGATGTTGGATGCGTTGAATGGGATTAAAACTAGTAGCTAAGTATATATGAATATGAATAATTGAATAAAATGATTCCCAAAGTACCAAAACCAAATTAAATTTGCACTTAATTAAGGTCGTAAAGTCTACTCTACTCATATCTATAATTTAGCCTCTCGTTTTTTACAACATATATAAAAGCAAAAAACATAAACTTGGGCCAGACCACCTGCAATATATAATCCCAAATTACGACAACTCCCATCCTATTCCATCTACTTATCCCTAATTCATTCCACTTCAGGTCAAAATACGTTCAGTTCGGCAGACAATTTCTGGTCATACAATCAGGGGATCATTCATGTTAAGTGATTTTCCAACTGAAAGGAGTAAAACTGAATGAACAATAAGCATATATACTACCTATGTTGGTTGTGCATTAAGAAAATTAAACATATAATAAATGATACCTGGGGTTTTCTCACTTTTAAATGGAATGAGATATGGCAGCACCTTTATACCACCTAATAATTTATTCTTCATAGCTTTGATGCCTTTCCTGTTGGCTTTTTTCTGTGTAGCAAGGATGGTTTCAAGGCCAGCCACAACATCAGCCATTGTAGGACGCTGGTTTGCTTGGTTAACCAAACACCGCAAAGCAAGTTGTACAAACTCGAATAAACATCTAGCAGCTATTGCACTCGCCCCTTGTACTAAATTAGTATCAACTATCTGAGCTAGCGTATTTGTCCTAAAGCATTCCTGAGCCCATTCTGTCAGAACATGTTGATTCGGATCAGCAAAACTTTTATCTATTGCTCTTCTTCCACACAAAACTTCAAGCATTATCATGCCGAACATATAAACATCAGTCTTTTGAGTTGGTACGCCGGTTTTTAAGTAATCTGGGTCAAGACATCCATGCGTACCTCTAATATAATTTGAAGTCTGTTCTAGTGGTCCTGTTTTTGATATTCCAAAGTCGCAGATCTTAGCTACCCAATTATCATCCAACAATATATTTGCAGTTTTCATGTCACGATGGATGACCCCATGTTTAAGCCCTGTACCAGTATGAAGATGATTTAAACCACAAGCAGTGGAATATCAGAATTTGCAGTCTTCTAACCAAAGTTAGAGGAGGATATTCTTGTCTAAGGAGACGATCCTCAAGTGAGCCTTTCGAAATATACTCCAACACAATAAACATCTCTTGTTCCTTATGTTTACAGTAACCAATCAAAGACACTAAGTTCATATGTCGTAACTTAGATTGTATACCTATCTCAGCCAAAAACTCTCTTTCTCCTTGATGAGAAGACAATTTAAGATGCTTAATAGCAACAACTAACTTATCATGACTCTCACCAACTACAATATACCCTTTATACACTTTTCCAAACCCTCCTTCCCCTATTAACAATGACTCGTCAAAGTAGTTGGTCGCTATCTGTATATCTGAATATTTGAATTCGATACACTCAGATAATTGTGCCTCTTCACAAACGGGTGACATCGACATTATTTTCTTAAAAACCTTTCGTAAACACCAACTATCCAAACTTTTTCCTTTGACAATAACAATGTATTGATACGAGATCATGAAGAACAAAAACAAAACCAAGCCAGACTGTTTGATGAGTCAAACAGAAACTCATCATTAACCTAGCTGGGCCACCTAGCTAGCTGCTGTGAAGTTAAATAAACATTAAACTTAATTAAAAATGCTTATACACCCAGTCAAATGTGTGACTTCATATATCTGGATCTGCTATTTTGAAGCTGAACACTTTAATTTATGTTGAAGTAGGTAGGGTTTGTAAGAGCAAAATAGATTACGTATATGAGTAGAGATCTAATGAAAAATATAATAATTTAAATGATTAGATCAAGTAATCAATGGCCAAAACTTAAGGAGTGGCAAATGTGTAAATAATTATACCTTTTTTTTCAATCTTAAGGGTTAAACTGTAAATTTAATTTTATTTCCATTTATTTCTCTTAAACCACTCAACCTTAAGTGGGGTTTTGGTCTTTTTTTAATTGATGCACCATGCATCTAAATAAAATTCTAGTACTCTGTGTTCAATATTCAAAAAGAGGATATTATATATAGAGACTCTGATTTATTTAGATAAACAACAACGACAAACATACCCAATCTGGCCAAAGCGGGCTATGAGGGCACTAATATTCAGATGCATTGGCTTACTTCGATGAATAACTTGATCGATTTACGGTATAATTAGATGTATGGTTTGTAATATATAATAGTTAGATGCATTTGATTGTAAAAATCTCTTATAACGTTAACATTTCTATCAATTCATGAAGAGCTATTACTCTATTAGATGCACGAGTTTGTAAAAAATAAAGAGATGCATGGTTTAATAATTAATTTTAGCATGAATAGATGTCATAATATTTAATCAGTATATCGATTGGGTTGTTAAATAATAGATACATGAGTTTGTTAAAATTGGGAGATGCATCTTTTACCGATTTGTAATGTTGTATGTGAAATAGTTCTTCATGATGTAATTTTAAAACCATAAAGAAGTATGCCTCTTGATTTTAAGCATATGCTTGTTTAATTACAAAGCACAGTCAATGAATATTTTTGAAGGCATAAAAGTTGGTTCAAGTGGAGTTGATATCTCACATTTTCAATTTGCAGATGATGCTCTCATTATTAGATTTAGGTTAATCCCCTTAATCGGTTCATTAGCATTCCTTGTCAATATATAATGTACAATACCAAAACTTACATAAGCCCATAATGGGTTGGGCTAATAACATTAGACATCATAATAATGGACTAATAATACTCAGCTAATACTCATCATTGGCAAATGGTCTTTAAAAATGCTAAAAACCTTTGTCGCATTTTAAGATGTTTTGAATTATCTTCAGGTTTGAAAGTTAACTTTTCAAAAAGCAAGTTTTTTGATGTAGGAGCTAGCATGGCAGAAAGTCATAATCTTGCTTCTTCCCTTGAATGTCAACCATCTTCCTTTCCATGCTCATACCTTTGTCTCTCTTGGGGCTAATATGAACAAATGTTGTAATTGAAAACCCACCGTACATAAATTCCACAAAACCACTTACCTCTTAGAAAGCTGGGACCCTCTCTTATGGTGGCCGACTTACTCTCTTGAAATTGGTCCTTGGATCACTTGGGGTTTATTTCTTCTCACTTTTTAAATCTCCTAAAAAGGTGATTCCCTACTTGGAAAAATTAAGGCATAATTTCTTTTGAAGTGGGTCGTCAGAATCCAACAAAATGGCATGAATCATTTGGAAGAAAGTGTGCTCCTCAACTAGTTGTGAATGTTAGTCGTATATTGTTAGAAAATTAACTTAAACTTTAAGGGTTGTTTGGTAAATTGTAAATTATCCTTCAAGTTTGTTTAGAATTTGGAAACTATTCTATGACGGTTCGTTAGTCTATAAATAGGGATTCTTGTCATTAGAATTATTTGTACCTTTTGAATAATAGTTTGGTACCGTTTGAATTAGGGTTTGATACCTTTTAATTAGAATTTGTTTTTGAATTTGGTTTTGTATTTGGTTTGGTTATTTGAATAAAGCTTCCGCTTCGTTTGTTTGAATTTGTTTGTTTCGTTCGTTTATATTACTAACAAGTGGTATCATAGATAGGTTTGTCATGAAGAAAAAGAAGAAAAAAAAGGGTTTCGATTGTTTTGGTATTGAAGATTCGTTTGAATAGGGATTGACTGTTTTTGTTCCTATTGGTCCTTGGTTCGAATTTAGATTAAAAAAAAGAATCGTATGATTTGGATTCTAAAATTGTTTTGTTATTTACTGGTTATTAGGTGTGGATCAGATTGGCCTACCACCAGGTTAGTTTTTGATTAAATATTGTCTTTTGGTACCTGTGCGTTTGAGATATTGGTACATAGGTTGCTTTGGAATTTTTGGAATACGATTTGATTGTTGCCGATTCGAATTCAGTAAAGTTGATAAAGTATGATATATTGGGTCCTTGTTTTGTGGCATAAGTATTTGTTTGATATTCAAATTTGAGTAGTTGATTAGTTTGAATTTGAGTTGCTTCGGGTATTTGAATTTGGACCGTAATCTTTATCGTAAGTGGGTCATTAGTATTATTATCCATATCAATATTTGGGGCGTTTGAATTAGAGTCCGTTCATCAAGTATTTATTAACTTGAATTTGGTTGATACTTTGATAATAAGTTTGAAGTTGAACCATAATTCTTATTACATAAGTGGGTTATTAGAATTTGAATTTGATATTTGGCTCGTAATTCTTATCATATAAGTGGACCATTGGAATTTGAATTTGGTATTTGAAGTTTGAAGATCGATTTGGTGTTTGAAGACTTGGATATAGTCAGGTCGTTTGGAATTTGTTCGATCGTTGGAATTTGTTAGTTTAGAAATTTGGATCTTCGTTTGTCGGGCTTTTGAAGTTGGTTGCTCGAAAAATTTGTTTCGAATTTGAAGTTGGAATTTGTTTGTTTGATTGACCGTTTTGAATTTGGTCGGTTGAAATTTGGTTGCTCGTTTTGAAGACATCGGCATTTGTTTCGGATCGTTCGTTTTGAAGTTGGCTAGCATATCTAGCATTTGAAATTTGGAATTTGAAATTTGGAATTCGGAACTTTGAATTTGATTTAAAGCTGGTGGAGGAGTTTAAGTCACGGTGGAGATTGTTAGAAAAGTGACTTAAACTTTAAAGGTTGTTTGGTAAATTGTAACTTATCCTGCAAGTTTGTTTAGAATTTGGAAACTATTCTATGACGGTTCGTTAGTCTATAAATAGGGATTATTGTCATTAGAATTATTTGTACCTTTTGAATAATAGTTTGGTACCGTTTGAATTAGGGTTTGGTACCTTTGAATTAGAATTTTTCTTTGAATTTGGTTTTGTATTTGGTTTGATTATTTGAATAAAGCTTCCGCTTCGTTTGTTTGAATTTGTTTGTTTTGTTCGTTTATATTACTAACATATATTGTTATGTTTATGTGCTATAGAGTTCGTATTGGATTATAACTAGTATAAAGGCCCATTTGTATCTTATATATACACAGACATGTATCTCATAATATACATACGAAACCTTTATCCTACATGGTATCGAGCCTAAACCTAAATCGATCCATAAACCCTATTTTTTTACGTTTTCTTTTTCTGTTTTTCTTCACTTTCGATCGTTGGTTGTTGATAACAAGTCGACAAGCTTCAAGTTAGGACGATCGTTGGTTTTTGTTTGATAACCAGTCGTCATGTTTTCAAGTTTGGTTGTTTGTGTTTTCAAGTTAGGACGTTTGTTGGTGTTTTGTACACACCAGTCGACTGTTGGTGTTTTCAAGTCTGCTACTCTTGTCTACTGTGACAATGTTAGTGTTGTCTATTTGTCTTCTAATCCGGTTCAACATCAACGTACGAAGCACATAGAGACTGATATTCACTTTGTTTGGGATTTGGTTGCTGCGGGTCAAGTTAGAGTTCTTCATGTTTCCCTCGCGTTATCAGTACACGGATATTTTTACTAAAGGCTTACATTCCGCTTTATTTGAATAATTTCGTACCAGTTTTAGTGTCCGGTGTCCTCCCGCTCACACTGCGGGAGAGTGTTAGTCGTATATTGTTATGTTTATGGGCCATAGAGTTAGTATTGGATTATAACTGCATGATTTGGCAGTCCACAACGTTTTTTTATTGGTTCTGATCATTTTTAATTAAATTTGCAAATTAAATTTAAATATATTACAGTTTAAACATGTGTGAAAAACACTTTTAGATACATAACATCTAAGTTCAAGTTTAATCTCATTGTGCCACAATTAACTTACACAAACTAAAATAAAATAGTAAGATCACTCTTTTAATACAGTGGTGGAGGCAAGATATGTAATCACGGGGGGCATTTAGTAACAAAACATGTCGAAAACTGTTACTTTTTAACTTGAACCTTGTCGGGTCGGGTCGGGTTTGATGAAAAGGTAAACAAAAATAAACTTTGAGGATGGTTTTGTTCCAAAAAAAAAAAAAACACGAGGATGAAGAGTGGGATTTGAGCATACCACAGGGATGTATTTTGGACTTTTCTCTTAAGACTATTAGAGATATTATTAGAGATATTGGTGCCCATATATAAAATGTAAAGAGATTAGCAATCTTAACCATTAAATAACTAACCTAGGATGTATATTATATAGGGCTAATTGCAAAAAAGGTAGCACATTTAAGGCAATTTGAATTTTAAGTACCCAAATTTGTTTTTTTCAATTTAAGGTATCCGAGTAATTTGTGATGCAACGTAAGGTTTTTTTGACTTTCCCAAAGATGTTCATCATTTTTTCAGATGAACTGGTTAATTAATGTGATAAATCTTTATAATGGAATATTTAAAAGTCATTTCGGCTAAACTTATGCCTGATAATTGCTTTTGAAAAGTTGAAAAAACCTTACCTTGCACAAAAAAATAACTTCAATACATTTGAGGAAAAAAATGTCGAGTGCCTAAAATTCATATTGAGCTTAAGCGTGACACATTTTTGTACGATTTGCACTTATATGTTGATCAAATACCAAGCATAATAAAAGAACAACTCAAATATAATTTGCATTGTTTTAAAATGCAATTAATTTTATTAAAAGTAACGTGATTGTTATAGCAAAATCTTTAAAAAATGGAAAAAAACAAATTACAATTAAAGTTATATACCTATATTGTTGACAACAAAATCATACTAAAGTCTTTATATATGCATTACGTATTTTATCTAGTTATAGTTTTTATTTGTATAATTGGTTTTCACAGAATACAACATAAAAGGTTCAAAAAAATTGTTGCAAGATACTATATAACCTTAGTTATGTATTATTTATATACTTTTAATAAATTAAATGAGAAGATGTGGTTATTCACTTTGACTTCTCTTTTCACTTCTTGGTCCACTTTCTCATTTACCGACTTTTCACTTCCCAAGATTATAGTATACCACCATTTTTTCCGACGATAGACCATCAAATAAAATTTTCGAGCCAACACATAATACTTTACTTGTTGGCAATCAAAAATGATGACGGCATTTTGAATATTTTGGTGAGTGCAACGAGCTTCTTTCCTACCATTTCGAGTTTTTTTTTTCTATATATTTTGTGTCTTTCTTATTACTACACTTCAAAAATATTCATGTACAAAAGAATTTTCAAATTGAAAATGAAAGTTAGTATCTGTATATAATTGCAATTTGCAACTATAATACAAGCTAGTATAATTGTACCACTAGGTAATTGGAGTACAGAACGTACTATAAAGGGATATGTATTATCTGAATTTAAGATTTTATGTTGCTAATCCAACCATCAAGTAAGAACCAACTTGGTCAGAATATTAAAAAACCAAAATCTATCAAGCCCATGTTAATTAGTCCTTTTGTTTCTTTTGACTATAAGTTGGATCCATTTGTTGCTTGAGTTGCACCCTTGCTCAAACCTTAAACCTTAAACCATTGACCATTTAATTACTATATTGCATATGGTTTCTATTTTATTTATAAAGTAGTCCTAATTTTTTCCAATACTAAGTAATCGAGTTTCAGATAAGTTTATCTATATAAACCTGCTTGATGCCCTTATAACAAATACACTTTGAGAATATACAGAACACTTAAAATTAAGATGCTTTCGCTTCAAAAACTTACAGTTCTCCTGTTAGCCTTCATTTCTCACGAATACGAAGCCATAGCACAATATTCCACACCTCCCACTTCCTCGGTTGTTCAAGTAAACAAACATACCGATGTTGCTGATCAGCCCCTTTACAGCGTCGAGGTCATCACTTCATGGGAAGTACCACAACACAAAAAAGCAAAGTTCCTTATAGACATCGACGCTCCTTTCTCATGGCATGACTGCATTGTGAAATGGTATCTAGATTATCAAAATTGTCCCACGAACATGCTTTGCGAGCAAGCAGTTACTTGCGATGAATATGAATGCACGGAGGTGCGAAGTTCTTACTCCTACAAGAATCGTTTTTGCCCTCCAGTAACTAACATTTCCATGCTACCTGATCGGGGATATTGTTTATGTCCAGTCAATGTGGTCAACCCAGTTACCGGATCATGTAGCCAAGCTCTCCTCAATTATGAGAATTTGTTTATAAATACGTGTACCGGTAGAAATCCCTATGATGGTTTCTTTGTTCCTACCCTTAATTCTGCGTGCCTCCCTTCATCATCATTTGAATCATTCCCTGCAAATGTTTCTGGTGTCATGGCATTGTCGACCTCCTATTATGCTTTACCAGCGTCTTTATCCCAAGATCGTTTTAATAGAGCAATAGCTTTTTGTTTGCCTAGCACCACGTCCGCTCCTGGGGTTCTCTTCTTTGGAAATGCTCCTTATTACTTTATATCCCACAGAGATGTTGACATAAGGAGTTTTCTTTCTTATACTCCATTACTAAAGCAACCAGATTCTTTCGGATACTTTATTGGCGTGAATGCTATTGTAATTAAACGGAGATCTATCGAGGTTCCTAGCACCACCACTACCAAACTTAGTACAATCCACCCTTACACCACTCTTAGAACTGACATTTATAACAGCGTGATAAGGAGGTTTTCAGAGGTTACAAAGCGAATTCCTCCTGCAAAGCCTGTCAGTCCCTTTGGCCTTTGTTTCAAGTCCTTCGCCAATGGCACAGGAGTCCGTTTGAAGGTTCCTGATATCGATTTCATTCTCCAGGAAGGGAAGAAGTGGTCTATATCTACAGCCAACTCCATTAAGCAAGTAACAAATGATGTGGCTTGCCTGGCATTTGTTGATGGTGGTGCGACAAGTGAACATGCAATCGTGATTGGGACGTTTCAGTTTGAGGATAACTTTTTGCTTTTTGACTTAGAGAATTCAACCTTTGGGTTTAGTTCTTCGTTGTTGAGTAAGCAGACTTCTTGTGCTGACTTCAACTTTACGATCATACCTTACAAATGGTTTTAAATTTGTCAAACTTCAGTAGTAAACTACAGAGATGGATCCATATCCATCAACAGTTTGTTTATGCTTTCCTAATAAAGAACTTAATGTTCGACGATTACCATATATGTAGTAAAAACTGGTCATCTATCGTTGTATGTCTACTGAGGTGGAAAAAGATTTAATTAAAAAGTTCAATATTTTTCTTTTGTTATCTTGTTTCTGGTCCATTTTTTTTTGGTTGAAAAATTAGGTGAATATATATTAGCACTATATCAAATATACATGAATACAAGCTAACCGAAATTGGGACATTGACATGCCAAAGACCCAATAACACTAGCCGACAAAGGATTCTAATCAGAGTATGAGACAATTACTAGCCAATACAATCTCTATAACTAGTGCTATATCTATGAATATTCACCTTAGACTAATGCTAATGGCAACGCCATTTTCACTTAAACAACCCCGTCACGTCAGCGCCATCTCAGCTTTCTCTCTCCACAACTCCACCTCAACCACAATTACCTAATGGTGACCACAAAAGCAACCCCATAACTTTTATTTTTTAATATTTGAAATTCCTCACTACAAAATTTGATAACCTAATACAATCGTCAATTAAGAATGCCGCATAATTGAAACTTTTATATCCTCACTACAATATTTGATAACATGTAATATATCAAAATATGTAGTGTAAATGGGCTTGGTAAGTGTGACCAGGCTTTTATGGGCCTATTCCTAAATCCTAATAGAAACAAGTTAAAAAAAAGGTAAAAACCCTTCCAGAATATAGCCGCCTTCTTCAGTTCTTCTTCCTTTTCCATCATTTACAGAGAAAACTAGAATGTTCAAAAATAAACTCGAATGTTCAAAAATACACCTCCAAGGTTCAAAAATAGAGGGAAGATGTTGCAATTGTTTCGGTTGGTGAGGCAACCGAAACTTTGAAAAAGTTGCCTACCAACGCGTCGCTTGTGGCTTGGCTAGGGGAGGTGACTCGTCGCTTGTATCGGTTATGGTTGGGGTGCAACGCCCACTAGCATTAGTCTTATAAGAACTTCTTAAATATATTGCGACGTCTTTTACGATCCAAATGCACTATAGATGTTCTCTTTCTTTTTTCTACACTTCAAAAAATATTCATGTACCAAAGAATTTTCAAAATGAACTAGATAACCATCGAAAAAGAAAGGTAATACCTGTATATAATTGCAAATTGCAACTATAATACTAGTATAAATGTACCACTTGGTAATTGGAATAAAGAACTAAAAGGTGTGATGTATTATCTGGATTTAAGATTTTATGTTGTTAATCCAACCATCAAGTAAGAGCCAACTTGGTCAGAATATTAACAAACCAAAAACTATCAAGCCCACGTTAATTAGTCCTTTTGTTTTTTTTACTATAAGTTGGATCCATTTGTTGCTTGAGTTGCACCCTTGCTCAAACCTTAAACCTCAAACCATTGACCATTTACTAGAGGCCGAGAAAATCCAAATTTCTATTGCATATGGTTTCTATATTATTTATCAATTAGTCCTAATTTTTTCCAATACTAGCTTAAACCTTAAACCTCCCTTCTTCATCATTTGAATCATTCCCTGCAAATGTTTCTGGTGTCATGGCATTGTCGACCTCCCATTACGCTTTACCAGCGTTTTTATACCAAGATCTTAATAGATCAAATAGGTTTTTGTTTGCCTAGCACCACGTCCGCTCCTGGGGTTCTATTCTACGGAAATGATCCTTATTACTTTATGTCCCACACAGATGTTGACATAAGGAGTTTAATTTGTTTCTTATACTCCATTACTAAATTAAAGCAACCAGATTCTTTCGGATACTTTATTGGCCTCAATGCAATTGTAATTAAATGGAGATCTATTGAGGTTCCTAGCAATACCACTACCAAACTTAGTACAGCCTTACACCACTCTAAGAACTGACATTTATAATAACGTGATAAGGAGGTTTGCAAGGGTTAGAAAGCGAATTCCTCCTGCAAAGTCTGTCAGTCCCTTTGGCCTTTGTTTCAAGTCCTTGACCAATGGAACAGGAGTCGATTTAAAGGTTCCTGATACCGATTTCTGTCTCCAGGATGGGAAGAAGTGGTCTATATCTACAGCCAACTCCATTAAACAAGTAACAAATGATGTGGCTTGCCTGGCATTTGTTGATGGTGGTGCGACAAGTGAACATGAAATCGTGATTGGAACGTTTCAGTTTGAGGATAACTTTTTGCGTTTTGACTTAGACAATTCGACCTTTGGGTTTAGTTCTTAGCTGTTGAGTAAGCAGACTTCTTGTGCAAACTTCAACTTTACGATTATACCTTGCAACTGAAGCTAGCTAGCTTTGTCAAACTTCGGTAGTAGACTATAGAAATGGATTCATATCCATCGACAGTTTGTTATGCTTGCGAATAAAGAACTTCATGTTCGACTGATAACTAAGTAGTCAAAATTGGTCATCTTTTCGTTACATGTCTATTGAGGAGGAAAAAGACTAATCAAATTGTTCAATATCTTTCTTTATTATACTGTTTCTGGTCAATTTCTGATTACCTGTTTGTGCAAAAAAGAGCAGAACGAATCTAGGTGGCATGCATAGTGTTCAATTAACCAAAAATAAAATATAAAAAAAATAGTAATACGTCCTGGCATTTTATTTTCTCGTAAATTCACATACACTGACGTAAAATGTACAGCAAAATTCACTAGTACACAAAATCATAATTTGGAACGTTTATAAAGGCTTTTTGGAACGCTTAAACTAACATTCCCTATGTGACTGTTCCAAAAGATAAAAACTTTTTGGAGCTGTTTTATAACCGTTCCCAAAGTGTCATTCTTAGGAACGTTTTTAGTATTAACCGTTCCACAATGCTACTTCCAACAGAAATATCCAATATTTTGGAACACTTTCACTAGGAGCGTTCCAAAAACCATCCATTTTTTAGAACATTTCCACAAACAACCGTTCCAATGATAACCACCTGCATATCCTATTTCAACCCATTTCTGAATATCCATGAATCCATTATTACAACCCAATTCTGCAGGCTGCAGCAGAAAATCAGCAACCAATTTTTCTGCATCGAGCCAATTCCGCGGCTACCCAAATCTGCCGTTTTATTTCTGCAGCGACCCATAACTTATTTTGTTCTAGAAGCATTTCAACCAAAGCACAAAACTTATAAACATCAAATTTAACCAACAATCCGCAACACCAAATTCTTCCATTACAACTAAACTTTGTCTAAAAGTTGATTGCCCAAATTCATCTACTACAACCAAACTTTTTCTAGTTAAAAACACAAAAACTACATCCTTACACCAAAAACTAATTAACTAATACATACATCATTGCATGGTTCGCAGTGAAGGTCATAAAATGATTTACACACGTCATGTACCATCTTGTCCAATAGTGACATAGGTATTGGCTTTCTCGTTATAAAGTGTTTAGGAATCTGTTAGTAAGAAAACGAGAGTTAATTATAATATACTACAATACTTAAAAAAGGAAAAATGCAAAAGTAGAGACTATATAAGTCGGTTTTCCCTCTAAAGCAATAGACAAGCAACGATACTTACGTTATCAGGGAACCTTTGTTGTATGACCGTAAAAAAGTCGAGAATCCATTTCATGACATAATAACCACATTCCCAAGTATCTCTTTGTTGGTTACACTGTAATCAAATAACAAGCATACATTTCACATATAAAAAACACATATATAAATGGCGGTTTATATCAGTATAAATTATTTACCTTAGGGAAAGTCCAATCCAAATTCACTTGAAACGCCCTAAAATCAGAAGTATTGAAGTTAGATAAATGAAGCTATGAATTGTGAATGGAATGTCAATATTAGAAAATCTTACTCGTTCAACACTTTTACCACCAAGAAATCATCCGGGGTCTTCTTTTTCTCGTCTTTATTATATGAATCCAAAATGTATCCCTTTTGCATGGAACGGTCAATAATAAGTAACGCCCAATGACCACTACAAAAAAGTTTATGCCTTTTAAACAACGCAAGTATAATCAAAACCATAAAACAAAAGAAAAAGTTAAGTTAACGTACTCTTGATGATAAGGTAAAAGGAAGAACGATTTATTTGGGTGTATGTGTAATGTTTTGCGAATAAGAGTCACGACAAACCCACGGTCTTCTAAACATGCGCTTGATTGTAAATATGCCGGATTGAGAAACGCAGTCCTACTCGCCTTTTTAGGATACATGTACCTAAATGAAAATAATAAATATAATAAAAGAAATAACAATGAATAATAAATTACAATTTTGGTATCAAGATGAATGGAAAATCAAAGAACTTACATGCACAACCAATAAATTATGGTCACGTCAAGCCAATCTTTTGTCATCCATCCTATTAACGAGTTGTTGTCGACTTGCTCCAAAAACATCTCGTCATACATTCCCTCTGGCGCTTCAATGGTGATCGCTGCATTTGGATTCTCACGTTTCATTAAAAGACTCGCAAGAAATTGAATCTCAATCGGCCTTTTCCTCAATATCTTCATGCGACTCGTTTGGTATGAGTTATGGCTTATTTGAGACGAAGTTTTAGCTCTACAACTTGTTTCTTCGTCCACCTACATTATTAAAGCATTTGTAAATAAAATTGTGCAAGTAAAATTGGCGCACCTGCTAAATAAATGGCGGTTGTTTCATAAGTCATTTAAAACGACCCGACCCGACCTTACCCGAATTGACCCGAACCCGACTAACCCGACTAACATTTATACAATGTACCCGACCAACCCGACTCGACTAACATTTTTACAATGTAAAAATTACCTCCGTCCCAAAATTATTGTCCCCTATTGACCTTTTCGGTCTTTATCTTTCAACTTTGACCTTAAGTATTTTTGTTTATATTACATAATACTTGATACAAAATATATGAACGAATTGAGTTTTAAATGTATTTTCATTTGGTATAATTTTTATCAAAAATTGTATAACAAAAACAAAAATATTTATAATTAAAGTTGAGAAAGAAAGACCGAAAAAGTCAATAGGGGACAATAATTTTGGGACGGAGGGAGTAAATAAGACAATTTTTAATCATTTTACATATACTCGGGGTTGGCCCGAACCAAACCACAAAAGCCATAATTAACCAAAATGGATACATAATTAATACGGAGTACTAGAATACAAAAGCTACATGATAATCAAATTGATTAATGTCATTACAAATATCTTCGAACAAACTAAATGAACTAAAATTTTCTTCTAAATCTCTTGTAGCACATAAAATACCGACGTCTTAGCTTCAAATAAAGTTTTCTTCTAAATCTCTTGTAGCGCACAAAATGCCGACGTCTTAGCTTCAAATCGACACATCTCTGCAAAGTAAAAAAATTTGTTTTATAATCTATGATATGATAATACAAGATATACAATGTTTAATAGAAAAAATAAGGATCAGATAATATCCAACCTTCCATTACGACGGGGTCTATCAATCCACACGCCTTCATCATGGTCGGATCGTAAGTATGTATTTCTTGCATTATCACTATCCATGGGGGAATACCAACAGAAAATGGTGGTAGCTCGTCAAAGTGGTCATATTCATCCTCATCGACAACATCATCAACACCAAGTATACGTCGTTTACTTTGCAAGACGACATGCCATCTTGAGTTCTCTATCGGGTCCTTAACAAAGAACACTTGAGTTGCTAGTTTAGCCAGAATGAAAGGTTGAGATGCATAACTGTCCGTTGCAAGATCGACAAGTGTAAAACCTCGTTCACCAACGTTAACACCTTGTTCGTTGCACACCCACTTGCACTTAAACAATGGAATAGTGAATGAATTATAATCCAACTCCCAAATTTCTTGGATCACACCATAATACGACTCTTTTGCGATTATGTAGTTTTCTGTCGTTGAAGCTATTAGGGTAACACCGCTATTCTGATTTATGCTCTTTTCATCTTGTGTTTGGGTATAAAATACATAGCCATTAATTTCATATGCTTGGTATGATTTGAATGAGTCATTTGGACCTTCACCCAATTGTTTCACTATTTTATCAATGATTGGTTGACCATTATTAGCCAACACCTTTTCTTTCAACCAACTTGCAAATTGATTGTTGTGCTTGGTCTTATACCATGTGTCGCTTTTTCGCGGGTGTGCCACACGTAACATTTCCATGTGTTCTACAATGTACGAAGCAACACATGTCATGTGTTGTAGGACAACAAAATGTGCAAGTTGTAAAAGACCACGATCCGGGGTGATATTCTTTGAGCCAATTGTACCAACCCCTAAAAGTCTACCCTCATGGCGAGAATGTGGAATGCCAATATTGTCAATACCTTTCAAATAGTCTGTGCAAAATTCAACCACTTCCTCAGTAGCATATCATTCAACAATACTACCCTCAAGGCGAAACCTGTTCCTTACATACTTTTTTAAGACACCCATATATCTCTCAAAAGGGTACATGTAACGTAGAAACACAGGACCACAAGCCTTAATTTCTCCTACAATATGGGATACCAGGTGAACCATGACATCAAAAAATGAAGGTGGAAAATACATCTTTAGTTCGCAAAGTGTGAGGACAATATCTCTTTGTCATGAATCTAACACCTCGGGATCTATCACTTTCAAGTGTATCATGTTAAAAAACAAGCACAACTTGGTTATTGTTTGTCTAATGTGATCAGGGAGTAAGCCACGAATTATAATAGGAATCATATGTGTCATTAAAACATGACAATCGTGTGACTTCATACCAAGGATCTTACAATCTTTAATGGACACCAACCTCATAATATTTGCAGAATAACTAGAGGGAACCTTGATACAATGTAAGCATTGATAAAATTGCGTTTTTTCTGCTTTAGACATGGTATAACAAGCGGGCGGTAGATAAGTGCGTTTTCGATCACTTTCAACAGGAGCAAGCTCTAATCGGATTCCCATTTGGACCATGTCTTTTCGAACATTAACCCCATCCTTTGTCTTCCCAGGAATGTTCAACAACAAGCCTATTAAGCTATCACAAACATTTTTCTCAATGTGCATCACGTCGAGGCAATGTCGGACTTCCAAGTGCTCCCAATAAGGTAATTCCCAAAATATTGACTTTTTTTTTTTTTTTTTTTCCAAATTCCTTTCTCTAGTGGACTTCCTTTTCCAAACTTACTCTCTAAATTTTGAACCCGAGAATATGCTAAATGTCCATCAAATCGTGTCCTTACCTTTCGAAACTCGGTGTTGCCATTAAACTCCTTTGTCTTTCCACGATACCTGTGATCTTTCCGAAGCAATCTTCGATGGCCCATGAACACGTGTTTTTTGCAATTGGGTAACCTTGTCGAATCGGTTTGATCTTCACACACAGGACAAGCTAATTTACCTTTTGTACTGTATCCTGACAGATTTCCGTATGCTGGAAAATCATTTATGGTGCAAAAAATCATAGCTCTCAATCGAAACATCTCCTTCTTGTACGCATCATACACTTCAACCCCCGTCCCCCACAATTCTTTCATGTCATCGATTAATGGAGCTAAATAAACGTCAATGTCATTACCAGGTTGTTTCGGACCTTGAATTAACAATGACATCATAATGTATTTACGTTTCATGCATAACCATGGTGGAAGGTTGTAGATGCATAAAACAACTGGCCAAGTACTATGACGACTACTCATATTTCCAAACGGATTTATTCCATCAGAACTAAGACCAAACCGTAGATTTCTAATTTCATTACCAAAATTCTCAAACGTATTATCAATCTTTCTCCATTGAGGTGAGTCGGCCACATGTCTTAACTTTCCATCCTTTTTGCGTTCATCATAATGCCAACGCAATAATTTGGTCTCTTTTTCATTGGCAAATAATCTTTCAAGTCTCGGTATGATTGGCAAATACCACAACAATTTAGCCGGGGGACCGTTTTTCTTAACATCATCGTTTTCATATGTTTCTTTTTTATGTTTATACCTTGATGCACCGCAAGTAACACATTCGTGTAGATCTGCGTACTCCTTTCTATACAATATACAATCATTCGGACATGCGTGTATTCTTTCAATTTCTAATCCCATTGGACACATTAGCTTTTTGGCTTGGTATAACGAAACAGGTATCCCATTATCTTTGGGGTGCGAATCATGTAAAAATTCTAATAAACGTGTGAAACTGCTATCACTCCAACCACTATCTGCTTTTAAGTTTAACAACTTCAAGACGAAATCTAGTATGGAATATTTTGTGCAGCCGGGATACAATTCTTTTTCTGATTCTTGAAATAGTTTTTGCAATTTTTCTTGTTCATCGTCACCAACAGTACGCTCCAAATTATGAAACATCTCACTTAAATCTTCCCCCCACCCCGACGGGATTGAGTATGTTGTTGTCACCTAAATCTTCATGGTCGTTATTACTATATGAACTAGTGCCTTGTTGGTTATTAGAATCAGAAACAAATGTGCTCTTATCAATTAGTAATTCGCCATGTTGTGACCAACACGTATACTTATGCATAAAACCACGTTTAATCAAATGCCCCTCAATTACACTAGTATTAAATTTACGCACGTTTTTACAATCTTTACAAGGACACCAAATGTATCGAGCTCCACTACACGCCCGATTAGCCTCAGCGAACGCTAGAAAAGTTTGCACACCCTTTAAATATTCTGGGGTAGAACGTGAAATATCGTACATCCAATTTTGGCGATCCGTCTGAAATTAAGAAATAAAATCATGAAATATGCATAAATAGAGCAACTTTGGTCACGGTTTGTCTCTAACCCACTTTTTGAATACTCCGCTTCATATGCACATACGTTTTAACGAGTTGACTATTACAAAAAATCGGCAGCATTTCCCCTTAACTCCCCAAGAATGCATATAAAACGCAAACCCGAAGGAGTAAAAGAGAAATGTTACCATCTTTTTCTTAAATAGTAAACTCGTTAAATCATATACACATCATAGATGAAACAAAGTATTCAAAAAGCAGTCCCAAAAATGGGGACTTTCCAAAATTAATCTCTATTAGATTAATTTTGGACGGGTATAAATCTTATGGCATATGACTTACAAAACTAATGAGTACTACCAATATAAAATGCTAACATACCCGTAAAATAACATGTATAAACAAACTATTACATTTATATAACTAATGCGTAGAAGAGTTAATGTTATTTACCTTAAACAAGATCTTGAAGCATTAATGATGGTAGTGTGAGTTAATGAGGGTGGTTTTGAAATTTAATGTTGGAATAGATAGATATTTGGTAGTGAAGAAGTGTGTTGTAGTAGATAGCCGTTTGGTACCGAAGAAGTGAAGACTGGTCAGCCGACCGTTGCTTGTTTTTTGAAATGCATTTTATCTAAAATTCAGAACGGTTTTTAAGAAAGCGTTCCAATGAGTATGAATTATTTGAGTGAGAATAAAATTTAGAACACTCTTTAAGAAAGCGTTCCCAAAGGTATGAATTGTTTGGAACACTTTCAGTTGAACCGTTCCCAACAAATATTTTTGGAACACTTTATTAACAAACGTTCCAAATAGTTATCTTTAGGAACGTTTGACAGTAGGTGTGGCTGATATACGATCTTTTGGAAACGCTTTACATAATAATCGTTCCTAAAGGCTATGAAAATAAAATTTTCTGTAGTAGTGATTCCAAGTCGAGTATGCCTTTCTCATAAAAGGTTCCTCAGCTATCAATTAGTTAGAGTAAAGTTGAAGTTTGAACAAGAGGTTTGCTTATGTAATAACGACGAGCTAAACCCAAAAGTTGAATTCACTAAGTTAAACACAATAAAGTTATCCTCTAGCTGAAACGTTCCAATCACGATTGCTGGTTCACTTTTTGCACCAACATCAACAAGCGCCAGGCACGCCACGTCTTTTGTTATCTGTTTGATGGAGTTAGCCGTGGAAATAGTCCATTTCTTCCCTCCCTGAAGATGTAAATCAATGTCAGGAACCCTTAAACCAGAATGGGTACCGTTGCTGAAACTCTTGAAGCAAAGGCTGAACGGTGGTACAGGCTCTGCACGAGGAATTCGTTTTGTAACTTTTATGAACCTATGAACCACACGATTGTAGATATCAGTTCTAAGAGTGGTGTAAGGATCAATGGTACTTATCCTGGCAGTTGTATTCATGGGAAGGTCAATAGATCTCTCTTTAATCACAATGGAATTGATACCAATGAAATATCCAAATGAACTTGGATGCTCTAGTAACGGAGTATAAGAAAGTAAACTCCTTACGTCGACATCTGAATGAGGAAGAAGGTAATAGGGAGTATCTCCAAAGAGTAGAACCCCAGGAGCTGCCGTTGTGCTAGGTAAGCACAGAGCTAAAATATTTTTAAGTGGGTCAACCAATTGAATTGGATAAGCATATTTTGATCTAGAAAATGGCATCACGCCAGTAACATTTTTTGGGAATGATATCATTGCCGATGAAGGGGCACACCCACTGTTTGGATAACCACCATATATTTCACCTAACATATTTCGACCGTTGCTAGTCTTTATATAGAATTCGTCATAACTGAGGGCTACATGAAGACATTTCCCGGTAACCGGGTTTGCAACATTGACAGGACACGTGCATTCTGCCCCAGGTAAAATTGTCTTGTTGTTTACTGGCATGCAAGAAAGACTTTCATAAGAGTAAGACGTTTGGATATCTGAACATCCAAGTTCAGTACACGGAATGTAGGTTGCGCAATATGCGTTTTTGGGGCATTTGGCTGGAGATAATGGCCATTTAACAATACACTGGTGCCACGCCAAAGGAGCATCGATGTCTATAAGGAAGTGTAATTGCACATCACCTGCCATAATCTCTAGGCTGTAGAGATCCTTAGCAGCATCGGTATGTTTGGTTATTGGAGCAACTGCAGAAGAGTATGCCGGTACCCACACAGCAACAACTGCTTGTTGTTCATGAGAAATAAAAGAGAGAACCAGAACAATAACTAGTCGTATGAACAGAAACATTTTGGGATATTTGTATGTTCTCAAATATGTGATTTTAAATGTGTATCAAGCACATTTATAGCTTGCTCAGAAGAAAGCACATTTATAGAAATTATTAATAAGGATCAATCACATGTATTATTGCATTTTATATATTATGAAAATCAGTACTGTATTCGACTACCTTCTAAAAGTTACAAAACCAACGACATACCTTTCTGAAAATGAGGACACATGCAATATTTTGATACTCTAACTCCATCTTTGAAATAGTCAAAGTATATACGAGTATATTGTAGTCAATGATACTTTAAAGTAACTCAAAGTAGTAAAGTACATATAATTTCTAATAGTTGAAGCAACTTAACTCATATTACATCTCAAAATTCACTAGCTGCTTCAATCCCTATAAAGTAGACACAACAAGAATTCTTCATGTACAAGTAATCATAATCAAATAAGGCATGTTAAGATGACATATTCATTGCTCTTAAAAAAATATAACAATCTTCCTTCAATAGATCATGTTCACCCTATCATGTACTATTATAACAAAATCGAGTTTTAGTTCTATGAAATGATATACATTGAAACAAGATTGAAATTTTTTGAGAACTTAACTTTGAATACATGCATCTATTCCAGTTAAATATGCCTTCTCCAAAAAGCTTCCAGTGCTCTCACTTAGTTCACTAATACATGTCTGAAGTTTGAGTAAAGTTAAAATTTGAACAAGAAGTTTTTTTAGGCAACAACGAAGAACTAAATCCAAATCTAGCATTTTCTGAATCAAACACGATAAAGTTATCCTGGAACTGGAATGTTCCTATCACGATTGCTGGTTCACTTTTTGCACCACCATCAACGAACGCTAGGCACTCCACATCTTTTGTTATTTGTTTGATAGAGTTCCTAGTGAAAATAGTCCAATTCTTCCCACCCTCAAGGCTTAGACTTATATCAGGAACCTTTAAAAGAATTTTGGTTCCATTGGTGAAGGTCCTGTAACAAAGGCTGAAGGGTGGTACTGGCGTCGCACGAGGGATTTGTTTGGTAACCTTTGTGAAACTTTGAACCACACGATTATAAATGTCAGTTCTAAGAGTGGTGTAAGGATCAGTTGTACTGAGCTTGGCTTTGGTATTCATGGGAAGATCGGTAGATCTCTTTTTAATCACAATTGCATTAACAACAATGAAATATCCAAATGATGGTGGATTTGTGTACAATGGAGTATAAGATAGTAAACTTGTTATGTCGACATCTGAGTGGGAAGAAGTTAAAAGGGACTTTCTCCAAATAATAGAACCCCACGAGAAGACGTGGTGCTAGGCAAACATAGAGCTAAGATATTCTTACGAATGTCAGTCAGATGAGCTGGATACGCATAAGGTGACCTAGACAATGCCATCACACCGGTAACATTCTTAGGGAACGATACAATTGCCGATGAAGGGGCACACCCAGTGATTAGAGATGAACCATATGCACCAGCTAAAATATTTCTGCCGTTGCTAAGGTTCACCGTGAATTCGTCATAACTGATCTCAACTTGAAGACATTCCCCAGTCACCGGATTTGCCACATTGACAGGACAAGTGCATCCTGCGCCAGGTAAAATTGTATTGTTATTTACCGGAATGCATGATGGACTTTCATATGAGTAAAATTCCCGGATATCTGAACATCCAACATCACTACAAGGAACGTAAGTGTTACAAAGTGTGTTGATGGGGCATTTGTTTGTAGATATTGGCGGTTGGACAATACATTCGTGCCATGCCAAACTAGCATCGGTGTCAATTAAAAAAATCTGAGTGCACAGCTGTCATGATCTCAACGCTGTAGAGATCCTTAGCAGCATCAGTACGTTTGGTTATTGGAGCAATTAAGGGAGGGTAAGATTCAAGGGATGGTTCCCACATGCTAGCTACAGCTTCGTGGCCATGAGAAATTAAGGCAAGAACCATAACGATTAGCTGTATAGAATTAAACATTTTTGGATGTTTGAGTAGTGTTCTATTATGTATCTGGATCAAGCATAAGTAGTCATATTTAAATGTGTGATTCTAAGATTGGAATTCTGCTATGCATGTGAGTATATGCTAATTAGATGTATGTAGATATCAAAATCATCTTCTAACTATTTTTTAAGCTATATTAAAGTCTCATCAAGCTCAAGCTTCAAAGTTAATAGCTTTACAAGCTCAAGACAATCAAGATCAAAGCAGCAGCTGTGTAGGCTTAGTGTATTGAGACAATGTGGTATTATGTGACTTGTACATAGAGCAGTTAGACTTGTAAAAGTTAGTTAGTATCTCTTGTATATATACTGATGTAATCACTTCATTTTGTAACTTTTCATTCAATCAATATAATTCACATTTCACAAATTCTCTCTACTTTCTAAACTGTATTATAGTATCAGAGCAGTCACCACCACACACAGTGGTGGTTAACTGATTCTGGCAATCCTCAACAACTTTTTCCGGTGAAATAACTAACTTCTCCACCATAACCAACTTTTCCCGCCATAATTTTTCTGATCAAATTCACCATTTCTGATCACACTAACAATCACTTCTGCCATTAATACATCATAATCCATCACAATCTCAATCAATTACTCATAATCTGATCAAAACAACAATTTTTCTCACCGGAAACCACCATTTTTCTCACCGGAAACCACCATACTCTGTTTCTTACTCTGTTTCTTCATCAAGAATCATTACAGACCCATCAAATCATCTTCAATCATGTCAACTGATCAAAATAATCAAGAAGGCACCAACACATCAACAATTGATCCAGACTCACCTAATCATCCTCTTTATCTTCATCCCAATGATCATCCTGGCCTAATTCTGATTTCAAAGAAGCTAACTGGTTCTGATAACTACAGTACATGGAAAAGATCAATGATGATAGCTTTGAATGCCAAGAACAAGCTCAAACTGGTAACTGGAGAGTATCAAGAACCTGCTACTACATCATCACTGAGAGTTTTATGGGAAAGAACAAATGATATGGTTATCTCATGGATTTTGAACACCATTAGTGATCAGATAAGTAACAGTTTGAATTTCATCAACACTGCTAGTGATTTGTGGTCAGAACTTCAAGAGCATTATTCACAATTAGATGGTCATCGGATTTATCAGTTAATCAATGATATTGTTCAATTGAAACAACAGAATTGTAACATTGAAGTGTATTATCACAAGTTGAAGGGTTTGTGGGATGAGCATGATGCTCTTGAGGCACCCTATATCTGTATGTGTCCATGTGATTGTGAAAATGGGAGAGTGAATGGTGATAGGGATCAAAGGAAGAGGCTATTTCATTTTCTTATGGGGTTGGATGAGAGTTATGCTAACATTAGAGGCCAAATTTTGCTTATGCAGCCATTGCCAAGTGTTGCAAAAGCATACAGCATGATAAGACAAGAGGAGAAACAAAGAGAGGGCATTTTACCACATCCAAACACCTCTGTTGCATTCTCTACTTACTCCAACAAAAACACCAACTCATCAATCAGGAACAACAACACCAATTTCAGGAACAATTCAAGACAACAAACTGAGAGGAGGAGTACTTTTAGGACTGGAGTGATTTGTACACATTGTGGAAAAGAGGGACACTACAGGGATGAATGTTACAAGTTGAAAGGATATCCAATTGGCCATCCATTGCATGGAAAATACAAACCTCCAAGTGTGAGGAATGTGGTTGAAAATAAAGGTAAAACAATCAATTCAGTTGTGGGTCAGGATCAAGTCTCATCAGCTCAAGATGTTCAGGACAATCCAAGCTCAAGTAATGTGACAGATGGAGCAAATGAAGCAGTTTTTATGAGAATGGATCAATTGCAAAATCAACTCAACCAGGTCATGTTGATGATGCAGCAGGCACAACAGAATCCTCCATCTGGTATGATCACATCCATTTCAATTAGAAGGCATAAGTTTATTGCATCTGTCATGGTTAGATTTAAAGCTGCTTGGGTTGTAGATAGTGGGGCAACTGATCATATTTGCATCACTTTAACCATCATGCACAACATCAGAACATGTAATCCACCAATTTTAATCACACTACCCAATGGCCAACACGTTAATGTCACCATCTGTGGATCAGTGAGAATTAACAAAGACATCACCCTCACCAATGTTTTCTATGTTCCCTCATTCTCATACAATCTTTTATCTGTGAGTACTTTAACCAAACACATGTCAATCACAGCAATTTTTACCTCTTTATCATGTCACTTTCAGGTTCTCAACAAGAGGATTGCACATGGCAGCCTCTGTGAGGGCCTGTACATCATCTATCCAGAACCACACACACCCACATCAAGCACTTCAGCTACTTCTACCATCCTCAACACCATCTCAGACAAGACAAATCTGTGGCACTCAAGATTAGGCCATCCTGCTCTTCAAACTCTTAGACAAATAAAATGTATTTCAAATTTCTGTAACAAAAATGATGTACCTTGTAATATCTGTCCTTTAGCCAAGCAACATGCTTTACCATTTCCTTTGAGTTCTAATCATGCTTCACAACCATTTGATCTCATTCACATTGATTTATGGGGACCATACAAGCACACAACACTGAACAAATGCACCTATTTTTTAACAATTGTGGATGATTTCTCAAGAGGAACATGGACATATCTGTTACCAAGCAAACATCACACAACATCACAACTCAAAACATTTCATTCTTATGTGAAAAATCAGTTCAATAAAACCATCAAAACTATTAGAAGTGATAATGGAACTGAATTCCTTAACACAAATTTCTCAACCTTCACCCAACAACATGGAATAAAACATCAAACTTCCTGTCCTTACACACCTCAACAAAACTCAAGGGTTGAAAGAAAACACAAACAATTACTTGAAATTGCAAGAGCAATAAGGTTCCAAGCAAATTTTCCAATTCATTTTTGGGGACAATGTATTCTCACTGCAACATATCTCATAAACAGACTTCCAACCAAGCCACTTGCATACAAAAGTCCCTATGAGTGTTTGTATGGTACTCCACCACCACTTGATCACCTCAGAATCATAGGATGTCAAACCTATGCACACCAGCATCTCACAGACAAGTTTGCTGCAAGAGCAATTCCATCTGTTCTTGTTGGCTATCCATCCACTCAGAAAGGCTATATCTTATACAATCTAGAAACACATAAGTTCTTTACAAGTAGGAGTGTCACATTTCATGAAACCATCTTTCCTTTCCATATCAAACCTCATTCAAGTTCACCAACAATCACCTCATCCCATCATACTGCTGATAATCATACACCCAGTCACACACAATTTCATACCAATTTTCATCCACCTCCACAAATTCATACACCTATCACATCCAACTCTAACTCTACCTCAACTGACACATCTCCATCATCATCAACCAACACTGAAAGTCCACCAATTCTCACTGATACCACTGCTCCAACCAACACTGAAAGTCCACCAATTCTCATTGATACCACTGCTCCACCAAATTCACCAACATCTGAACCTTCCACAACTATTCCATCATCATCTGAACCTTTCACAACTGCATCATCTCCTATCATATCTTCATCTCCTGATTCTACACCACCACCACTACCAAAACCTTCAAGAACATCCACTAGAACCATCAAACTTCCAACCAGGCTGCAAGACTATCATCTCAATCTTCCAAAATCAACAAAACATCATTTAATCAACTTTATTAACTACAACAACATTCATAATCCAACACACAGGCATCTCATAAATAATATCAACCAAATCATAGAACCTCAATCTTATACCCAAGCAGCTAAGAATCCAAAGTGGATAGATGCTATAAACTTAGAAATTAAGGCCCTTGAAGACAATGACACATGGGAAGTCACAGTTCTACCTCCTGATAAAGTTCCAATTGGATGTAAATGGGTCTTTAGAATCAAGTTTAGAGCAGATGGCACCATAGAGAAGTACAAAGCCAGGTTAGTTGCAAAAGGTTATACTCAGAAAGAAGGTGTGGACTATCATGAGACCTTTGCACCAGTAGCTAAGATGGTCACTGTTAGGGCTCTATTAGCTGTTGCAGTTCATTCACACTGGCACATAGCTCAACTTGATATCAATAATGCTTTTCTACATGGTGATCTTCTTGAAGATGTGTACATGACTCTACCACCAGGCTATTCAGCTCCAAAGGGCAGTGTTTGCAAACTTAAAAAGTCACTCTATGGTCTCAAACAAGCTAACAGGCAATGGTTTCTCAAAATAACAACATTCTTACTTTCTATTGGTTTTACACAAAGTTATGCAGATACTTCATTGTTCATCTACAAAAAGGAACAGATCTTCACTTGTCTACTCATTTATGTTGATGATATCATTCTTACTGGCAACAATCTTCAGTTTATCACACAAGTCAAGCTCAAGCTACACAGAGAATTCAGTATCAAGGATCTTGGTGATCTCAATTACTACTTAGGGATTGAATTTCTTAAAAATTCATCTGGTCTTGTCATGACACAAAGAAAGTATGCATTGGATCTACTCAATACTGCAGGGATGTTGAATGTCAAACCTTCCACAATACCAATTGATCCTTTGGTCAAATTAAACCATGATGATGGAGAGCTACTTGAAGATTCTGCACTCTATAGAACTTTGGTTGGCAAGCTACTCTACTTAACCATAACCAAACCAGATTTAGCTTTTGCTGCACAAACTCTCAGTCAATTTACTCAAGCTCCAAGAACACCTCATCTCAAAGCACTGACTAAAGTTCTTAGATACATCAAAGGTTGTCCTGGTCAAGGCTTATTCTTCCCTCACAACACCTCATTACAACTCTATGCAT
Source organism: Artemisia argyi (assembly GCA_030686995.1). Classification (NCBI taxonomy): domain Eukaryota; kingdom Viridiplantae; phylum Streptophyta; class Magnoliopsida; order Asterales; family Asteraceae; genus Artemisia; species Artemisia argyi. Next base: position 159,258,473 of record CM060704.1, on the reverse strand, counting down.
TCTGTGATAGTGACTGGGCCAGTTGTAGTTTCTCAAGAAGGTCAGTTTCAGGCCATTGCATCTTTCTTGGTTCATGTTTGATATCCTGGAAATCAAAGAAACAACAAGTGGTATCTAGATCATCTACAGAAGCTGAATACAGGTCACTTGCTGATACCACTTGTGAGTTAACATGGCTAAGATGCTTATTCAAAGACTTAGGTATTACAATCACCTCTCCAACACCAATCTATTGTGATAATGTGTCTGCTATTGCTCTTGCATCCAATCCAGTACAACATGCAAGAACAAAACACATTGAAATAGATTGTCATTTTGTCAGAGACAAGATCAAAGATGGAGTTATCTTACCTAAGTTCATTCCTACCAAGGCACAAGCAGCAGATGTTCTTACTAAAGGTCTTTCTAAAGCACCACACTACCATTGTTTGTCCAAGTTTGGCCTGTGTGATCCTTACACACTGCCAACTTGTGGGGAGGGTAAAGTCTCATCAAGCTCAAGCTTCAAAGTTAATAGCTTTACAAGCTCAAGACAATCAAGATCAAAGCAGCAGCTGTGTAGGCTTAGTGTATTGAGACAATGTGGTATTATGTGACTTGTACATAGAGCAGTTAGACTTGTAAAAGTTAGTTAGTATCTCTTGTATATATACTGATGTAATCACTTCATTTTGTAACTTTTCATTCAATCAATATAATTCACATTTCACAAATTCTCTCTACTTTCTAAACTGTATTATATATTTTAATTCCTTGTAATGACATTAGATGCTCTGATATCTTCAAACTCCAATTTTCACATAATATACTACAAATGGGAATACATTGAAAAATAGTGAACTTGACCAAAGTCTACCTGAACTGAAGCAAAGAGTCGGTGATCCATTTTTCTAGGGATAATTATTAATTAAGATGGTTATAAGAAGACTGAAGTTTGGTTTTTAATTTTTGCAGCTATTATTCATTCCTTAATTTCAAATTGTCCATATATCTATTTATGTTCATCTTAAAATAATGATCCACTTGTAAGATACATTACCATTCTATAGATCATAATCATATTTATGTTTAGGGTTCAGTTAAGTACATAAGTATAGTTTAACTAAAAAGAAATAACTAAACGGATTCATGACAGTTTGTTCCACTACTAGAAGAGGGAAAAAAAAAAAAAAAAAAAAAAAAAAAAACACTTGTTGATGATTCAAACGATGAAAATTGTAGACTTAATCTGTTAACAGTCACTACATTACCAGCAAATGGCGTGAACTTTGCATGTGCTAGTATAATAAAATCCAGTTTTGTCTTATAAAATCACATATTTGAAATAAGATTGAACAGTTTTGACACCTTGGACAACGAATACAAGAGCATCTATGAAACCATTTTATTATACTTTCTCAGAAAACTTCTAATTCTCGATCTCATTTAGTTCACGGATACATTTCCAAAGTTAAAGTAAGTTGAAATTTCAACCAGAAGTTTGTTTATGTAACAACGAAGAACTAAACCCAAATCTTGAATTCTCTACATCAAACACGATAAAGTTATCCTGAAACTGGAATGTTCCGATCACAATTGCTGGTTCTCTTTTTGCACCACCATCAACAAGTGCTAAACAGGCCACTTCTTTTCCTATTTGTTTGATGGAGTTCGCCGTGGAAATAGTCCAATTCTTGCCACCCTGAAGACTTAAATTAATACCAGGAACCTTTATACCAACTTGGGTACCATTGGTGAAACTCCTGAAACAAAGGCTGAAAGGTGGTACTGGTGCTACACGAGGGATTCGTTTTGTAACCTTTGAGAACCTTTGAGCCACACGATTATAAATGTCAGTTCTTAGAGTGGTGTAAGGATCAGTTGTACTAAGTTTTGTAGTGGTATTTATGGGAAGGTCAGTAGACCTGTTTTTAATCACGATTGCATTAACACCAATGAAATATCCTAACGAATTTGGATGTGCCAGTAATGGTGTATAAGAAAGTGAACTCGTTACATCAACATCCGAGTGGGGAGGAAGGTAAAGGGGACTTTCTCCAAATAATAGAACTCCACGAGCAGACGTGGTGCTAGGCAAATATAGAGCTAAGATATTTTTACGCGGGTAAGTCACTTGAGCTGGAAATGCGTAAGGTGATCTAGACAATGCCATCACACCAGTAACATTCATAGGGAATGATACCATTGCTGATGAAGGGGCACACCCAGCGATAAGAGATGCACCATATACACCACCTAAAAAATTTCTATCGTTGCTAACGCTCACTGTCAATTCGTCATAACTGATCTCAACTTGAAGACATCCTCCAGTTACCGGATCTGCCACATTAATAGGACAAGTGCATCCGGCCCCAGGTAAAACTGTATTGTTATTTACCGGAATGCATGATGGACTTTCATAAGAGTAAAAGGTTCGGATATCTGAACATCCAACATCACTGCAAGGAATGTAAGTGTTGCAAAGTGTGTTGATGGGGCATTTTGCTGTAGATATCGGCGGTTGGACAGTACATTCATGCCATGCCAAACGAGCATCGATGTCAATGAAAAAGTCCGAGTGCATGTATTGACCATTTACCCAATCTATCATGATCTCAATGCTGTAGAGATCCTTAGCCGCACCAGTACGTTTGGTTACTGGAGCAATTAAGGGAGGGTACGATTCTAAGGATGGTTGCCAAAGCGTAGCTACAGCTTCATGGCCATGAGAAATGAAGGCAAGAACCATAACAATTAGTTGTATTAAATGGAACATTTTTGGATGTTTGATTGTTCTCAAATGTGAGATTGTGAACAGAGATCAAGCATAAGTAGTTATATTTAAATGTATGATGTAAAGAGTGCAATTCTGCTATGCATGTGATTATATGCTAATCAGTTATGTCTAGATATAAAAATCATGTTTCTAACTATTTTTTAAAGCTGTATTTTTATTCCTTGTAATCAGTGGCGGAGCTAGAAAAAATTTTGTGAGAGGGCCAAAACAAAATTTTTCCCGGAAAACATTAGATGGGAGGGCCGAGATGAAAAAAAAAATTAATACAGGAAATCGTGAAGAAATACACTAACGGGCTTAAGCCTAGGGGGCCGGGACTCTTCCCGTTCCTCATTAAGCTCCGCCCTTGCTTGTAATGACATTAGATGCTCTGATATCCAAATTTAAACTCCAATATCCACCAATTAGACTACAAAATATACGGGAAATGGGAATACACTGAAAAAAATAATGAACTTGGTCTACCTGAACTGAATTGAAGCAATGAGTCAGTGATCCATTTTCTAGGGATAATTAAGATGGTTGTAAGAAGACTTTAGTTTGGTGTTTAAATTTTGCTGCTACAAGTTAAATTATTCTTTAGTTTCAAGTTGTCCATATATCTATTGATGTTCATCTTAAAATAATGACCCACTTGTAAGATATACTACCATTCTACTAATGATAATTATATTGATGAAAGAACTCATTATTGTATGTTACAGGGTTGTGAACATTACACAAACCATACAAATTCACGATAAGGCTTTTTCGTTTTACATCGAAATAACATTAGAACAACATGACATTATGTGACAGCTACAATTGTTAGTTAGTACATTAAATAAAATTTTTGCTCAAGGTTAAATATCATTATAAATAATTTTGATCATTTACTACCTGTTTCATTCATACTTAAGCAAAAACTGCAATATTTGATATAAACAAAAACAACAGACAATAAGTTATTCAGCAATTTGGTAAAACATTTATGAATTTCTTGAAATCTCGTATATGGAAATGAGAACGCACAGTTCGACTGTACTTGACAAACATTGGACAAGAAACTGTTTATTTTTAGAGTAAACTATTGAGAAATACATCTCTTAGGATTACATGTGCCTTTTCGAAATAGCTTTAAAAGCTGTGAGTAAGTGTAAAGTTGAAGTTTGAGCAAGAAGTCTTCTTGCTTAACAAGGAAGAACTGAAGCCAAAAGTTGAGTTCTCTAAGTCAAAATGCAGAAAGTTATCCTCAAACTGAAACGTCCCAATCACAATGGCAGGTTCACTTGTTGCACCACCGTCAACAAACGCTAGACACGCCACATCTTTTGTTACTTGCTTAATGGAGTTAGCCGTGGCTATTGTCCACTTCTTCCCATCATGTAGACTTAAATCAATGCCAGGAACTGTTATAGTAACCTTGGTGCCTTTGGCAGAGGTGTTGTAACAAAGACCAAAAGGTGCCACTGGCTTTGCAGGACGAATTCGTTTTGTAACCAGTGAAAATCTCCGAACCACGCTATTATAAATGTCAGATCTAAGAATGGTGTAAGGGTCAATTGTACTGAGCTTGGTAGTGGTATTGGTGGGAATGCTAATGGATCTATTTTTTATTACAATGGCATCAACACCAATATAATATCCAAAAGAATCTGGATGCTTTAGTAATGGAGTATATGAAAGATAACTCCTTAGATCGACATCTTTTTGTGGGAGAAGGAAATAAGGACCAGTTCCAAAGAATAGAACCCCTTGGGCAGACGAGTTGCTAGGCAAACATAGAGCTAATGTTTTTTTAAGCGGTTGATATAAGAGAGCGGGGGCTGCATAAGGTGAGGTGGAAAATGCCATAACACCAGAAACATTCGCTGGGAATGATTCGAATGTAGAAGAAGAAACACACGCAGCGTTAGGGTAAAAACCATATGAACCATCTTGGATATTCCTACCATCACTTGTGTTCACAGCAAATTCGTCATAGTTTAGCAGGGCTTGGCCACACGTCCCACTAACGGGGTTGACCACATTGACCGGGCATGTACAATATCCCCACCCAGGTAAGGTAGAACTATTGGTTTCTGGAGGGCAAGATGGATTCTCATAAGAATACGTCGTTCGTATATCTGTACACTGATATTCTTCGCAAGAGACAGGAGAGGTGCAAAGTGTGTTAGCCGGGCAACTGCCAGGATATATGTTCCATTGGACAATGCAGTCGTGCCATATGAAGGGAGCATCGATGTCAATAAGAAAGTTTGCATGCAAGTATTGCATGTTTACATAAGATGTCATGATTTGAACACTATAGAGAGGCTTTGAAGCATCGATATGTTTGTTAACTGGAATAACTATGGAAGTGTATGGTGGCACATACGCAGACTTAGCTTCATGTTCATTAGAGATGAAAGCTAGAAGCATAATGATTAAGTGTAGAAGCAAAATCATTTTTGAATGTTTGTATATTCTGTGAATGTAATTTTACTAAGAACATTAAGGAGAATTATATATATTCACACTTTGGTCAAGGAGAGAGCAATGGTATATCCGAAGCAAGAATCATCCTTTCATCCATCAAATTGTTAATGATCAAGTTGGTTACATAACATACACATAATAAACACGTTAAAGGGATAAAGTTTAGTATATAATTTTCGCGATTAAAGCTTTATAAGGAAAACTATGTCTGTGGTTATCTTAGCCTTGAATCAATTAAGCATGTCAACTATCTGAAGATGTCAAATCGACCTTGACCATGTCACAGTCTTGCAGTGTAAGCTCTTTAATATGACTATGTGAGCCACTATACATGAATCTACGCACGAATCGCCGATGTTTATCAAAGTTGGAACATGTACGAGATAGTGTATATTATATATTCTGTGACTTAAGTTTTTAGCAAACTTATTTCGATTTTGATATAGCATGACTTAAATTTTTGGAAAACTAAGTTTCTACTTTTTTGCTGATATACTTTGATGATACTTTCTCTTAGTATGTAGATGTTTAGCCCCGTATGTATCTGGTCAAAGTCGTATACAAACATATATATGTAAAATTTACTCAAAGTAAATCTCCATATCTAGAAAGTAGAACGTGAAAGACTGATTCTACGTTTTCCCTCAAACTTGTAACTGTTTAATACTCTGTATGATTCCTTTATTGACCACCTATCAATACTATACGTGCTCGAAATCAGAACATTTTATATATGATTTTCTCTCTATTTGTTAAGAGATGTAACGTCGTTTTCAATGATTCTCAGCCATTTAGTAATATTCATAATGCTTTATCGTAGATGGAGTTGGGATTTATGGCACGTTAATCCTTGTTGCCTAAGTCATGTACGTTCTAATTAGGAGGCATGCTTAATAATTACTATTACGAGTTTACAATATATGCAGTTGATGACCAAATATATATGTTGCAAAGACACTTAGCGTTGAATGATTGGAATGTTTGATGTGTGAAATTTGTTGGCACCAAATTTGTTCATGTGTTTCAATAAGTTTGCATGGATGGTGTTGTGCAATCGATACTATGGATATCTTGAGATTTCATTATTGTTATTCATTATTTTTCCTTTTGTGGTATGGTTGACATGTTTTTCAGGATTATAAATAGGTTTCACTGGCTCAATGGTCTTTGTTAGATTGGATCCATAATACTAGTTTTGGTTGTAATCCCAGAGTCTGGGAGCTTGACCGGCCATGTATTTTGAACTTAGGACAAGGCTTAAAAAGATCAGCACAAGGACCATATATACTTTGTTCTTTTCCAGCCAATTATATGAACATATCCTATATAAAGCCTGGATTAGTTTTGAGTATTTCATTTTAGGGATGGTGAACAAACGCTTATTATCGAGGAAACTAAATTCCGAGTAGCTGACGAGCCAATTGTACAAACAAAATACCATACAAAGGTTGGAAGCACCTTGAGACAAAAACCAAGCCAACACCTAATGAAGCTATCAAAAGAAAACCAATAGCTAACCTAAGCACAAATTAACACACTCTTCACCTAAGGCTACCGAGTTGGTAAAGGGGCCTTAGGACTATCATCATGAAAGTGTCGGAGGAAATAAGTTCAAAACGTGCTTGGTGCAAACAAACTTGAGATGGCCACACCAACCTCTCAAAAGGACCAACTTTCAACACTTCAAATTTTCATAGTTAAATGCATTAGTTAACCGATTATAATTCTAAATAAACAAATTAAAAAAAAAAAAAAAAAAAAAAAAAAAAAAAAAAAAAAAAAAAAAAAGTTAGAGAGGATAAAATTATTGAAGAATTTCGTCAACAGGTTCTTTATTCTTGATTTAAGATACCTCAAGTATTAGAGATATGAATTTGACTACATGGCAAATTAACAAACGAAAGTATATATTTCGGAAAGAAACTTGTTGAAGGATTTGTATCCATTTCAACTTAAATAGGCCTTCCATAAGTAGCTTCAAGGGGTATTCGTAAGCGTAAAGTTGAAGTTTGAGCAAGAAGTCTTCTTACTTAACAACGAAGAACTAAATCCAAAAGTCGAATTTTTTAAATCAAACACTAGAAAGTTATCCTCAAACTGAAACGTCCCAATCACGACTGCCGGTTCACTTGTTGCACCACCGTCAACAAATGCTAGACACGCCACATCTTTTGTTATTTGCTTAATGGAGTTCGATGTGGATATTGTCCATTTCTTCCCATCCTGTAGACTTAAATCAATGTTAGGAACAGTTATGCCAACCTTGGTACTCTTGGTGCTCTTGGCAGAGGTGCTGAAACAGAGACCAAATGGTGCCACCGGTTTTGCAGGAGGGATTCGTTTCGTAACCATTGAAAATCTCCGAACCACACGATTATAAATGTCTGATCTAAGAATGGTGTAAGGGTCAATTGTACTAAGTTTGGTAGTGGTATTGGCGGGAATGACAATGTATCTCTTTTTTATTACAATGGAATCAACGCCAATATAATATCCGAAAGAATCTGGATGTTTTAGTAACGGAGTATAAACAAGATAACTACTTATGTCGGCACCTGTTTGAGGGAGAAGGTAATAAGGACCAGTACCGAAGAATAAAACTCCTTGGGCAGACGAGTTGCTAGGCAAACATATAGCTAAATTTTTTTCAAGCGGTTGATATAAGAGAGACGGGGCTGCATAAGGCGACGTAGAAAATGCCATAACACCAGAAACATTTGTAGGGAATGATGCCAATGAAGAAGATGGAACACATGCAGCACCTTGAGGGTAAAAACCATATGTACGATCCCAAGGGTTCCTACCATCACTTACATTCACATATAATTCTTCAAAGCTTAGCAAGCCTTCGCCACACATCCCAGTAACAGGGTTGACCACATTGACCGGGCACCCACATACACCAGATAAGGTAGTGTTAGTTTTTGGAGAGCAAGAAGGATCCTCATAAGAGTATGTTGTTCGCATATCTGTACACTCATATTCGTCGCAAGAGACAGGATAGGTGCAAACTCTGTTTGCAGGGCAATGGCCTGGATTCATGCCTCCTTTATTGGCAATACAGTCGTGCCATATGAAGGGAGCATCGATGTCTATTAGAAAGTTTGTATGCATGAATGGCTCGTAGTCGTTCAACCATGGCTCGTAGTCGTTCAACCATTGTGTCATTATTTGAACACTATAGAGAGGCTTCGAAGCCTCGGTGTGCTTGGTAACTGGGACAACAATGGAAGTATACGGTGGCACATATGAAGCAGCTGTAGCTTCATGTTCATTAGATGTGAAGACTAGAACGAAAATAATCAACAGTAGAAGCAAATGCATTTTTGACTGTTTATATATTTTCTGACTGTAATTTTGGAAAGGGCTTTAAGCATATTTATACACATTTTTTGATCATGGATTCAAGGGAAATTTTCTTGCTTGTTATATACTTATTCGATCCTCCCACTGTTCCACTATTTTGCCACAAGCATTTTTTTATTTATTTTTTATTATTTTTATTATTTTATTATTATTATTTTTTTTTTATTACTTTTATTTTTTTAAATTGGTATTTTCTTTTAACAAAGATTAAATACAAGTTAGTACCAATATTTTATTACTAACTACCATAGTACCCACACAAAACGACTGAAACATATATAATTTATAACGGTTTCAATACTCTCGGGATTCGGTAATAATAAAGGGATTTGCTACAATGCCCATTGGGCATTGGTTATGTGACATTAAATAACAAATTCTTCACATATTTAAAGTAGGTATATATTTAATGCAGAATAAATAAACATACAAATTAATTTAACTATATGAGATTTTTAATTTATTAAAGTAAAAAAAAATTATATTTATTTTAACCATTGCTAAGTGGGCATTGTGTAACAAATTCTTTTGTAAATTACAATATGTGGCTTTATAATTAAGTTAACCTAGGAGTACAAATTTATACATTTAAGGGGTTCTTAAATACTTTTATTTTCTAACTTATGAGTAATTCAATGACAATAATTATAAATTTGACTCATGATTAGTTAGATAGTGAACTTGTGAGTAATGATTATGAATTTTACCCATGATTTACAATTTGATAGTCATAAAATTGAATACTATAGCAATATTAAGATGGATATTACAAATAAAGTGTTTTTTCAACAATATTAATATCATGTCATAAACAGTAAGTGTGTAACTTAATTTAATAAAATTACAATAAAAAATAGGCCATAAATGCTTTATGTTACTCCCTCCGTCTTAATTTAAGCATCCACATTGCTATTTTGGAATATCACAAAATAATACATTATAATCAACCAATCAAAATGAACATTAGTGGGTGTAGATGAGATTTGATTTGTGAAGAGTTACAAATTAGTTTAGTTTTCAAAAACTATGCATTTTAAGGGTGCGTTTGGTTTGTAAGTGGGATTGAAATTGGATTCGAATTTGGGAAAAATTTGAAAGAAAATAGGAAGATAGAAAATTAATTAATATTTAATTTATATATATATTTAATAGGTTTTATGTCCTTCTTTGAAATTACAAAAGAGTAAACGACAAAAAAGAGAATAAATATATGTGGTTATAAAAAAATAACAAATAATAAAAAAAAAATTGATTGGTGTCTTTCATCAAAAACCCACCTAGGGAGGGTGGTATGCAAATTGGAAATTAAAATGATGTGCAGGAATCAAAATGTATACCAAACAAAGTATTGAAAAAATCTTTGATTTCATACCCGGTCACACCGTGAACCAAACGGGCCCTAAAAGTAAACACTTATTATTAGAGTATTGTAAGCTATATATAAGAGAGTAATTCAGAAACCCTAAATAAGTATATTAAAGCTGGGTAGAGATCTACTAAGGAGAAAACTTAAAATGGAAATGATGAAAAATAACTATAATCACACATTTGAGATGCATCTTTATTCATTTAGATAAATCCCAATTAGTTTTGCAAGTGATTTTGACATTAAAACGATGCAAAGTAGTACTAGTAACAAATTGACTTGCGGATGACAAAAAATACTTAAGATTTGCCTAACTTGATGAAGTTCATCTAATATATGTATATGCATATAATTTTTAGCTAAAAAATATATTAATGTGCATCTAAAAGAATATGAATGCATTTAATTCAAGTCAACATATCTCTAATGTATGGTTATAATTATTTCTCATTTTTCTCATATTAAAATATATATTCATATTTGAACCAAAGTCTATTAAAGTTTAACAAATAACCTCTAGTATTAAAAAGCATAAATATTTTTGTTGAATGACAATTAACAAGTAACATCTGTTGAAATTATATAATCATGACATGCATATAAATATAAACAATAAACATCAAGTATATATGCGAAAGCATTATAACAAGATCATATAATGTATAATTAATTAACCAATAATAAATAGTAAACATACCTTTTGATTATAGCCCGAACAAAAATCAAGTTTATGCAATTCTTCAAATCAAGAAACCTAATTAGGGTTTATAGGATTATAAGAATTACCCATTACCTTTTTGTAATTCAATCCAATATACAATCAATAGTGTGATTGTATCACATTCTTGTACACACGTACTAAATCAATTTTAAGTAATGCTAGTTTTAATACACAAAACAAAACCAAACACTTTGTTTTAATATAAATCGATCAACCCTTAACAAGGGTGTTTATTTGATCGACTAGAAGAAAAAGAAAGAAAGAAAACAAGTTATGGTTATGTGTGTGTCCACAAGAGATACAAACATTGAACCCCTAGCCTTGTTTATATAGTGTAGATTACTTGGAGCTCAAGTTAGACAAGGAATAGGAAACCCATCCCTTGTATAATCGGCCACATGCCCAAAGAGGGCTTCCGGAACCTTCTTGACTTGCCAATTATTCATACACAATACTTTCCTTTTATTCGTTAACGGTTATTAGTTATTATCCGTTAAATACTAACGGTCGTTGGACGTTTTGTGTAACTAATAATTTAATATAACATTTTATACAGAATTATTAAACTTATTCTCATACGTAAAGTGTGCAATCCCCCGATACACACGACTATTAATTTATGTTCATAAAACTAATAACATATGGTTTGCCTTCTTACTTATAAACCACAAACATGATTTTAAGATATACAATTTGTAATAATACACAAAATCTCAGATGTTTAAAAAACAATGACGCTAAACAGCTACGAAACATTGTAAAATCAGTTTACAACACCAAATTTTCTAACTAATAAATCTTAACCTTGATTTTAATATATACAGCATGCAATAACATGCACACAAAATAAAAAATGAAATATATATATGGGAAAGTGCTGTAACAATTGTGGCACTATGGTCAAGGAGAGACAAGGGTATATCCGAAGCATTAAATATCAGGTTGGCTAGAAAACGTAGACATGATCAACACGTCAAAAGCATTAAGTTGAATATAAAAGGGTTTAGATTACACTTTATTAGGACAACTCTTTCTGGTTACCTAGCTTAGATTTGAATCAATGAAGCATGTCAACCATCCGAAAAGGTCATCGACGACTTAGACCATGATAAAATCTTGCACTCTAAGCTTTGGAACATGGCTAAGTGATCCACTTGAATGCATGAATGATCTTAAGCATAAATCACCGAATTTTGTTGCTCAAACTTGAAATTTTACGAGACAGTGTAAAATAATTGTATATGCTTTTGCTTATGTTTTTAGTAAGCGTTGTTTTTATTTCGAACGACAGATAAATTTTCATTAAAAAAACTAGCAAGTAGCTAGAAATTCAAAGCAAAAAAAGTGATACAAAAACATCAGGCCCTAAACACTAGCACCTAGATTAGCCCATTCACGCTAAATACCCTTAGGAACCTAAAGAACCTTCACCTTTCTAAGATATCAAAAAACAACTAGAAAAAATTTAAATATAGCTCTCAAGTGTCTTATTTATATCTACGAGTATCCGTATTACAATCACAACCCAAAATGTTATTGTTTGAATAGTCCTAAATCCTCCAAAAATTCATCAAAACATAACTTTAAGTACATCAGTTAAGATATACTTGAGATGGATTATGTTTTAAATTCTTTTGTATATGAGTAATAAAAAGATTAATTTTCTTCTTTTTGAGCAATTAAATATATAGATAATAATTAATAAGAGCTCATTTCATCTATTTAGCCCAGCTTTAACTTATTTAGACCTTTCATTGATGACCCAAGTCCACTAGCGGTTAAAGCAGTATACCTATTCGTTTGGATGAAAGACTCCATTTGACCAGATACGAAACTCATATTTAAACTTATGGTATCTGCTTTAGTCCGTGATTTCCTCCTAAACAGGCTCCATGACCTTTTCAGTAGCAGACTCAACAACAGGCTTTGTTTCACGGGTATATATGAAACTTCCACATCAGAATGTGAAAATCCAGTTTTTGTATCCATATTTGTAACGGAGTCTTCGACATCACATTTACCGTGGTGGCTGAATCTGTCGCCGCCTCCATCAGGATCGCCATAGTCGTTGTCACTGGAAACTAATCCGATAACATTGTTTGTTGGACTATTGGAGGTGACCTCTTTCCTAATACCTGCACTTTCTGGGTTGATGGATTCAACATGCTTGTCGTCTTCACCCGTATCATGTTGTTGAACCATGAAATTTTTTAAACTGATCGACTTTAGGGTCATCTTTATCACTAATTTTTAGTTCCGGGTAATCACATTTGATTCTATTTCTTCATCTACAATTCTGTTTTCACTTGACCCAACTTTCCCTCCACACTGTGAAGGTGGAGGTCCTGGAGGAAATTCCATAGGTTCACTTACTTGAGTAGGAAAAATAGAAGCATACTGCCGTTCAAATGCCCTATGTCGTTGTTGCTACTTGTCCAACTTGTTTGTTTTTGACTTCTAGGCTTCTAGCGAAACTTATACGCCTGGGCCCAAGCCCATGGCCTATTTAGGTCTTACGTTTACTTTGTCTTATAAATACTCTTGTAAGCATTTATTATAATCATTCAATCAAGTTTTAAGATCAATAATTCTCTAGTTCTTCTCTTCTATTTCTTAAGGAGCTCGCACACGCTAAAAGTGGTGCCTTATCCCGATACAACCCCTAACTGGGTCGTATCAATTGGTGTGTTCATTGATCACTATTCACGCACAATGTTTGTCAGAGTTACTGTTCATCGGATACTGTATCAACTTATGTATAAGAAATTAGTTTTTTGAGATTTTAATGTATAAGTATCAAAAATTCAATTGCGTATCAGTAATCCATTTCTCATGTATGAGTTGGTTATTAGTCGATTTAATGTTAACTTGTATTAATATCTATTATTTTGGTACATCTTTGCTAAAATGGTTATGTATCAATGTTTTAATAGTATTTTAGAATAGTTCTTATTTTTACAACTTTAAGAAAATTCTCACATTAACCTTCCCCTATATATATATATATATATATATATATATATATATATATATATATATATATAGCCACACATTTCAAATAGAAAAGAGAATTTTAAGGGGAGATGCATCCATTTTTGTAGATGTATCTGAAATGAGTGGTTGTGGTTTCTTCTTATCATTCTTATTTTAAGTTTTCTTCTTATTTGATTCTAACTATATATATATATATATATATATATATATATACTAGTGATATGTACAAATGGTTTTTAATAAATTTAGAAAAAAAAAAATAATAAAAAAAAAAAAAAAAAAAAAAAAAAAAGTGGAAGATGAGCCTACTAATAAAAACGAAAAAACACCAAACAGAGCTTGGAAACAACCCGAGCCGCCACCTAAGCGACCAAAACCGCACATAAAAGAACATGAAGAGGATAAAATCATTGGAAATTTCCGTCAAATGTTCTTCATTATTGATTGAGCATACATCAAATAGTAGTGATACGAATTAATTCGACTACATGGCAAATGAACAATGAAAGAAATTATTTCTTTGCAAAGAAACATGTTGACGGATATGCATCCTTTTCCACTCACATATACCTTTTAAAGGTAGCTTCAAGGGCTATTCGTAAGCGTAAAGTTGAAGTTTGAGCAAGAAGTCTTCTTACTTAACAAGGAATTACTAAACCCAAAAGTCGAGTTTTCTAAATCAAACACTAGAAAGTTATCCTCATACTGAAACGTACCAATCACGATTGCCGGTTCACTTGTTGCACCACCATCAGCAAACGCTAGACATGCCACATCTTTTGTTACTTGTTTGATGGAGTTAGCTGTGGATATAGTCCATTTCTTCCCATCCGGGAGAATGAAATCGATATCAGGAACTTTTATACTAACTTGGGTACCATTGTTGGATGTGCTGTAACAAAGGCCAAATGGCGAAACTGGCTTTGCAGGAGGTATTCTTTGTGTAACTTTAATAAACCTTCGAACCATGCCTTGATAGATGTCAGTTCTGAGAGTGGTGTAAGGCTCAACTGTACTAAGCTTAGTAGTGGTATTTGTCGGGAGGTCAATTGATCTCAATTTTATTACAATTGCATTGACACTGATGAAGTATCCAAACGAGTCTGGATGCTTTATCAATGGAGTAAAAGTAAGTAAAGTCCTTACATCGACATCTGAGCGGGGAAGAAGACCATATGGGCCAGTTCCGTATAACAGAACTCCAGGAGCAGACACGGTGCTAGGCAAACATAGAGCTGATATTCTTTTTAATGGTTCAAATAGATAAGCTGGTAACGCATAAGGTGAGGATGAAAGCGCCATTACACCAGAAACATTTGCGGGGAATGATTGAAATTCTGAAGAAGGAGCACAAGCAGCGTTAGGATAAGCACCATATAAACCAGTAAACACATTTCTACCGTTACTTGTGTTCACTGTGAATTCGTCATAGTTGAGCAGGGCTTGGCCGCACGATCCTGTAATTGGGTTCACCACATTGACCGGGCACGTACAATATCCCCAATCTGGAATGGTTGAATCGTTGTTTACCGGAGCACAAGAAGGATTCTTGTACGAGTAAGTAGTTCTGACGTCCGTGCACTGAAATTCTTCACATGAAACAGGATAGGTGCAAAGCGTGTTGTTAGGACAGCTACCTGGAAACGAGTTCCATTGCAGTATGCAATCGTGCCATATGAATGGAGCATCGAGGTCTATAAGGAAATTTGCATGTAAGTATTGTAAGTTTACGAATGCTGTCATGATCTGAACACTATAGAGAGGCTTAGCAGCATCAGTATGTTTGTTTACGGGAACAACTACGGAAGAGTAAGGTGGCACAAATTGAGCTGTGACAAATCCATGTTCAAGAGATATGAAGGCTAGAATGGTAACGAAAAGCAGTATAAGCAAATGCATTTTTGAATTATGCAAGGCTAGAAGGGACATGAGCTTATTTATATAGATATGTACCGTATGTGTTTGCGGTTTGAACTGGGCTGTTTTAAAACTCAGCTATTGAGGATGCATGATATTGTAAAAAAAGTAAATTTAAAGCAAGTACTCACCCTTTTGTGTTCTACTGAAGCAACAAACATATGATAGATGAGATGATATAAAGGGTCTTTATAACAGAAGTTAAATATTTAACCACTAGGGTGACCGAGAGTTAACCAGACTTTATGACTATATATCATCACTAATATGTGAGTTGTCAAGCTCGAACCACACCTAGTGTGTGATGAAAAAAAAAAAAAAAAAAAAACCCTTCTACGCCAACCCTTCACCAATTGAGTGGTCAATTTGTGTATGATCAGCTGTTGACTCGAGGCTAATAGATTAGTTGACGTAAAGGTCAAAAACCATGTTTGAAAAGAAAAATGGATCAAAAGTATTTTGTTATTAACATTATATTAGTAATAGGGTTAAAATACAGTGAATTGATAATTAATTTAACTACGCATGGTTAAGATTGTTATTGACCTATAGAGAAGTCAATGTTCTTAGAGACAGAAAGGATATGTGTACAAGAAGAAATAAACATCAAATATTATCTTAAAAAGTGGGCGTTAAATGGAATCTTTTTAATGCGTGAGATCACAAGATTCCTTATAGTTATTTAAATAAAAGATTATGGTCATTGTAGATCAAACGTAACGTACAATTAAAACCTTAAAAAGTCGTCTCCATGCACAGTTCCTCACAGCAGGAGCATGACAAAATCTTGTGGTGCACGGTTCAGAACATGGCCATTCGATAGATTCGTTAAATACGTGGTCATTGGTCAATAAAAATATATCTGAGTTGAGCAAATTCATCTTCATGCACGTAGTTAAGTTGGTTCCGAAGGAAGTAAATTTCAAGAAAATTGTTACATTCAAAAAATGGATCCATCCTCCTAAGTTGACAGAGTCATTGTGAGCATTCCTTCCACATATTGTCACCTACTAGAGCAAGACACATGAAACTAGTAAGAGTTGACGATAATCAGTTTTCTGCGAGAAATAATTCTTGAAAATTTAATTATGTGACTGACCAATTAACCATAACTCCATAAGGAGGTAAGACACCAAGGATTATGCGAGGGAGCTTATTGTGGCGTGCATGATGGATGTTTGCCTTCTTAGTAACTTGATAATGTATGAGGTTTAGGGAAAACTGCACAAAAACCATTAAATTAGACTGTATATTCATTTTTTATTTGCGTACATATTGTTTGCTTCCATGTATCGTAAAGAATACGGAGTATTACAAATAACAAGAGACGTAAAATCAACTTAAAATATCTCGTTGGGATATTAATATTTAGGGAAAAGTGAATATGAAGCTGTCTCACATATAAACTTACAAGCGAAACCATCAAAAATCACTAATTATTTTTTTCCAAAATTTGAGTAGTGAAACTAATATATGCATAGTGAAACACATTTTAATGGTGAATTAAATCAAACCATTGTTGAATCTATAGTTAATTTGTTAGTTAATAAAATCACTTAACAATATGATGTAGAAAATGCATGTATCAACGTGAACCCAACTTAAGTGATGTGATGAAATCAATAGAAAACACTAATATTATGAAGGACATGAAACAAATGAGGTAGATTTGATATTTTTCTTGTTAAAACGACGTATTTTTTGATGGTTTTGCATGTAAGCTTAGATGTGAGACAGCCCCATATTCACTATTCTCTAATATTTAATACTGTGTAAAATGCGTTAGTACTATTGAACTATGAGTCATGGCCCATGGGCTAAATGCTAGTACCATTTAAAAGGAGGCCCTTAAAAGGATGTGCAGCTAAATAATTCTATATATATACTATTCTGCATGGACGGTAGTGAATAAACAAATAATAACACTTTAGCCCGTTTTGTTAGTTCACCAAAGGCCCATACGTTGTACTTACTGTTAGCCCGTTAACATGGCCTGTTCCACCAAATTGTCATAGATAAGCAACACTTTTTTAAGAAACAAAAGCTATTGACCAAGCTACTCACAACTGTTACTCAAAGACAAAAATGTTAACAATGCAAAACAACAACACCTTGGACAAAATGTATAAATTAATCCCCTTGTGGCCACGGAAATTCACCTGCGCTGACTCCGGGCTATCCAAAAAAGGTAGTCGCCGTGGGATTAGTCGGCTCGCAATATCGAGTCGGAAACCCATGTCAAAAAAAAATAATAAATAAATAAATAAATAAAAAAAACGGCCAAACCCCGGCGCAACGCGACGGGCCTCCTCCTTGTTATAACTTATTGCCATTTAATATAATGGCCCAATTAAACTTAGCCTCGACTAAAATATGACAGAAAGGGGTTTATGACATACAAATTAAGAAACTTTAAACACTATCAACAACACTAACAATACATCACATCTGTTTTATTATTATTTAGCCACCATTTTATACGGCCAAATTAGTTACAGACTTACT
The DNA here is from genome assembly GCA_030686995.1 of Artemisia argyi. NCBI lineage: Eukaryota > Viridiplantae > Streptophyta > Magnoliopsida > Asterales > Asteraceae > Artemisia > Artemisia argyi. The sequence goes on along the minus strand of CM060704.1, from coordinate 159,240,371 downwards.
ATAAGGGAAAGAGGAAAGTTCAACACTAACAATACATTACATCTGTTTTATTATTATTTAGCCACCATTGATCTTAATTTGATCTGACGTTTGGATATGTTATTCATCCATGCCATTTAATTAGATAGAGAGGTAGGTTTGTAAATTTAATTGACTCGTTTATTTACTTACACTTTCACCGACTCATTTAAGTGACCCCTTCACTGTCATTCACTCTCACTCACTCGCCAAAAAAGATTTCCGACGAGTGTGGCGATTGTTCCGGCGGATGGTGTATTTTTGTTAGACGAGTATTATTATTAGAGCTTTTGGGCTTTGTTTTTAGTGATAGGCTTAGCCCATTTAATGTTTCGTATCTAGAACCATCTATTAGGAACTATATATTGTATTGGTGTGTTGAATTAATGGATAGCCAAAATCACAATTCTAATATGGTATCAAGAGCAAAAGTGATCCTCTCTTAACCTTTACCCTATCTTTTCTCTTCTCTATCCATCTCTCATCCGGTAAAAAAAAAAAAAAAAAAAAAAAAAAAAAATAGGCCGTCAGAATCAATTCATCATACATATATATTATTCCTTGGTTTTGGAGGTGAAAGAAGAAATCAATTTCTCTACTGTACGGAGTATATTATTTCTTGGTTTTGATGTTAAAAGAAGAAAACATGTGCTATTTGTTTGTGGTTTGTTGACGCACAGCAGAGAAGAAAAGAATCGCCATTTAATTATTTATCTGGTCCAACAATATGTTAAATACACAGGCGGGTATTTTAGGCGTATCTCCATCTAGGCTCCCACGTGCTTTCAGCATTATGACTATTCGAGATCCGACATGGAATATGGACACAGGTGCATCATCTCATCTCAATTCACATACAAGTAATTTAAATACCGTTTATAATAAATGTTTATATCCATCTGTTTGTGTTGGTGATGGTAAATCCATACCTGTTACCAATACTGGTCATAGCATTTTACCTACTCTCAATCGTCTTTTACACTTACAGAATGTTCTTGTTACCCCTAATATCATCAAAAATCTTATTTTTGTTCGTCAATTTACTAGGGATAATAGTTGTACTGTTGAATTCGATGCATTTGGTTTCTCTGTGAAGGATTTCTTGACCCGTCATATTCTCCTCAGATGTGACAGTTCAGGAGATCTCTACCCAGTCACCCAACCTTCTTCTATTCCTCATGCTTTGCTTTCTATTAGTCCTTCTACGTGGCACCAACGCCTCGGGCATCCCGGGGAAGAAGTGTTACGTTCTCTTGTTTCTCATCAATTTATTTCTTGTAATAAAGAAAAGTATCCTCATACTTGTCATGCTTGCCAGCTTGGAAAACATGTGAGACTTCCGTTTTCTAGTTCAGATTCCGTTGTTACTCGACGTTTTGAGATTGTTCACTCAGATATTTGGACTTCTCCCATTGTCAGTTCTGGTGGTTTTAAATACTATGTGTTATTTCTTGATCATTATTCACATTACTTGTGGATTTATCCTTTACGTACTAAATCCGAAGTTTTTCAAAAATTCCTACATTTTCTTTCTTATGTAAATAATCAGTTTAAGTGTGATATTGCGGCTTTTCAATGTGACCATGGTGGTGAGTTTGACAACACCAATCTCCTTAACCTGTTTGCTCAAAATGGCATTCAATTCCGTTTTTCTTGCCCAAAAACCTCACAACAAAATGGAAAGTCGGAGCGAATGATTCGCACTATTAATAATGTTATTCGCACCCTACTTTTCCAAGCACACCTTCCACCAACCTTTTGGGTCGAGGCATTACACATGGCTGCTTACTTACTCAATGTACTTCCCTCATCCGCCATTCAAAATGAAATACCCTGCACAAAATTGTTTAACAAACAACCCGACTACACACGTTTACGCACTTTTGGTTGCCTTTGTTACCCACATCTCGATTCACCTCACAAACTAGCACCTCGCGCTACTCCTTGCATATTTTTGGGATATCCCGCTTATCATCGTGGGTATCGGTGCCTTGACCTCTCCACCAATAAAATCATTCTTTCTCGCCATGTAACATTTGATGAACTTCAATTTCCGTATGGTTCTATAACACCATCTAACCCACCGTCTTACACATTTCTTGACCTTACACCATCTTCTATTATGCCTCATATCATTTATAACCCGACCTCGAACCAACCTGCTCCAAATGAGCACAACACCCCTACGACCCCATAAACACTCGACCCAACACCTCCCGTTACTCCGACCTACCATACACCTACACCAACGACCCAACTCACTATGGCCCAATCTCATAACCCAACCCCCCTCCAACGACCCAACATACTCCGGATCCTAACCCCCCCACACGAACTCATCCTATGGTCACACGTGCCCAAGTTGGCACGGTTAAGCCCAATCCCCGTTTTCATGGTCATGTCTCTCGTATTTCTCCTCTTCCTAAGTCTCCTTCTGTTGCCTTATCTAATCCTAATTGGCGAGATGCTATGTATGATGAATATAATGCATTAATTAAAAACGATACTTGGATTCTTGTTCCGAAACCACCTAATGTTAATGTGGTACGGTCTATGTGGTTGTTTCGGCATAAATATCATGCCGACGGTTCTTTGAGCAGGTACAAGGCTCGTCTTGTGGCTAACAATAGTACTCAACAACTTGGTGTTGATTGTGGTGATACTTTTAGTCCGGTTGTTAAACCGGCTACTATTCGTACTGTTCTGAGTCTTGCATTATCTCGGAATTGGCCCATTCACCAACTTGATGTTAAGAATGCCTTTCTTAACGGTGATCTTTCAGAGTCTGTTTATATGTATCAGCCACCAGGGTTTGTGGATGTTCGTTTTCCACATCATGTTTGTCGATTGCAGAGGTCATTATATGGATTGAAACAGGCACCTCGTGCTTGGTTTCAGCGGTTTGCAAATTATGCTCTAAGGGTTGGTTTCTCGTCAAGTCGATGTGACTCGTCTTTGTTCATATATAGGCGTGGTACTGAGGTTGCATATTTGTTGATCTATGTTGATGATATTGTACTAACGGCTTCCTCTACAGATTTACTTCATCGTATTATCTCATCTCTACATAAGAAGTTTGATATGACTGATTTGAGGGCCCTTAATTATTTTTTGGGGATTTCTGTTACCCGTGACTCTAAAGGCATGTTCCTCTCTCAGAAGAAATATGCTTTGGAGCTTTTGGACAGGGCACATATGGCTACATGTAATCCAACTCGGACTCCGGTTGGCACAGAATCCAAGCTTGATTCTGACGGGGATCATGTTTCTGATCCTACTTTATATCGTAGTCTTGCAGGTGGTTTGCAATACTTAACATTTACTCATCCAGATATATCTTATGCAGTACAGCAGGTGTGTCTTCATATGCATGATCCTCGAGAGCCTCACTTTTCAGCTCTCAAGCGAGTTCTTCGTTACGTTCGTGGTACGTTGGACTTTGGGCTCCAACTTTATGCTTCTTCTACTGGTTCTCTGGTTGCTTATTCTGATGCTGATTGGGCTGGCTGCCCTACTACTAGACGTTCTACTTCTGGTTATTGTGTTTTCTTGGGTGATAATCTTCTATCATGGTCATCTAAACGACAACATACTCTCTCTAGATCGAGTGCTGAGGCTGAGTACAGAGGTGTTGCAAATGCAGTTGCTGAAACTGCCTGGCTTCGTAATCTTCTTCGTGAGCTTCATACACCATTATTTTCTGCCACCATTGTCTATTGTGACAATGTTAGCGCTATTTATTTGACTGCTAATCCGGTTCAGCACCAGCGGACAAAACACATTGAGATCGATATTCATTTTGTTCGTGATATGGTTGCTCGTGGTCAGGTTCGTGTTCTTCATGTGCCTTCACGTTACCAGTACGCTGACATTTTCACCAAGGGTTTACCATCTGCGCTATTTGAGGAGTTTCGTTCCAGTTTGAGTGTTCGCCCCTCTCCCGCTTAAACTGCGGGGGAGTGTTAGACGAGTATTATTATTAGAGCTTTTGGGCTTTGTTTTTAGTGATAGGCTTAGCCCATTTAATGTTTCGTATCTAGAACCATCTATTAGGAACTATATATTGTAATGGTGTGTTGAATTAATGGATAGCCAAAATCACAATTCTAATAATTTTTTGTGATGCACTTGATGAATCTGGAAGCGCTGATTATTATTTCAGATCTTTAAAACAAGAAGACCTGATATACTCAAGTATTTCCGTTTCTTATTTCCTTTCTTCGTTTTTCTTTATTTCCCGAATCTGACAAATTCACAATTGTTTAACAACGGCGACTATTGCAATTTAGATGAGAGTAATGACTGGAGTTTGGTGGTCGTCGATGATGAGGATCGGGTGGCACGTCAGAGGAGCGCGGATGAGTGGTGACCGCTTATATGCATAATTGTGGAAAACTAGAAGGGGGGGTTAGATAGTTTTACGTCTTTTTAATTTTATTATGAAAACTTAGTTTAGTTTTAAAACCTTATTTGCTTTTAAAACTTTGATTCAATCTTATGTGAACTCAAATCTTGAACAATATGAACAACTATATCTAAGTATGAGCAATAATAATATAAGCTAAGTATGTGAAATCAACTCATGCACAATATAAACAATTATAGCTATATATGAGAGATAAGTAGGTAATCGTTTATTTTATAATCCTTAGTTATATTTTGTATGAAAACTTTACTTGATCGAAATGATCAATTATATGTATGTTACCTTTTTAGTTTGATTGTAAAAACTTTGTTTTGTGAATGAAACTTTCGTTTGATCTTTAAGTAAAATCAATACTAGCACTATATGAGCAAATATATATATATATATATATATATATATATATATATATATATATATATATATATATATATATATATATATATATATATATACGTCTATGTCTACAAAAGTAATAACGATATAAGCAAGATAATAAGTAAGATATGGAAAGATCTAACCGCGAGACAAAAGATTTATAGTGGTTCGGCTACAAGGACACCTTCCTTTCCCTACTCCACTACTCGAGTCACCTACTCGAGAGTTTTCTTCACTATATCAACAAGCTCCCTTATGGCGGAGAAAACCTTACACACCAATTTACACACCACAATTTCTTCACACCTAAGTCACAACTTCTTCACACCAATCTATTTCACAACTAACTACTTCACGCCTATCTTCTTCACACCAATTTACTTCACAACTAACAACTTCACACCTAGCTTCTTCACTACAATCTAATTCCTAACTTTTCTTCTTCACACCAAACTACAAACTATTCTCACAATCTATATACTTAGCACAACTATCTACAATCAAGTATACACAACAATCTATACAAAGAATAATGTAAATAATCTTGATGATGCACCAACAACTTGTATATGGAGGTCACAACAAGTTATAATACTTCTTGTCTTGGGGGATAGAAGTATTCTTCTCTTGCACTTGAGAGGATGATGTTTGAATCACTTTGAAACAAAGAATTATGTACTTATGATCAAAGGATTAAGAGAATAGAAATGTGGATCTAGAACAGAAAGTTTAGGAGTGCAAAAGGTGAGAAAATTCTGTGGGATGAACCAGTATTTATAGGGAGAAAAATACTGTTTGGGAGCGTGGCCGGTCCCCTTAATTGGGTGCCGGTCCCCTTAATAATTAAGGGGACCGCCTAGTATAATTAAGGGGGCCGCCTAAGAAAAAATATTTTTTCTTCAGATTTTTTGTCTTTTTGTGGGGGAGGTTTTTCCTGAAGAATGTAGCCGTTTTTTGGGTTGAAATTTGAATTCAAAATATTTATTTTGAATAAAACATTTCTTATAAATATAAAAATATTTTGTATAAGTTTAAAAATGTTTGTCCCACTTTAATAAAATGTAAGGTTTGTAAAAATAAAAATTCCTTTGATCATAAAATGCATTAGACGCTTTGTTTATTCATACCTTAAGTGATATGGATGCTAAAGCAAATATTTACGACTAAATACTTGTTTACGTCATAATTTGTAGTTCAATGAGTTTACATTTTGTGATTATCAAAACATAGAGATATCGATATATGTTAATAATGTTTTTAGGCATTATTTATATCAACAATCTCCCCCTTTTTGATGATTACAAAACCTAAACTCATCAAGTCTAAAAATTAATTTTTAGACATGTATTTAGTGAGTTTATATTCACTTCTCCCCCTTTTTGTAGAATCAAAAAGGTTATGCCGACTAGCTTCATAAATGAAGTTAGACGGGATGAAAGCTCCCCCTTGATGTGTGCTCCCCCTCGTTCGATGGCACCAAGGGATCGAGATATGGAATGCTCGCAAGAAAAATATTAGAAGCACAAGCATATATAGAAGAATATGCAATATACAAATAACAAGCATAGCAAACAAATATTAAGGATACATAACAATTAATTCAAAGAGATTATGTTAAAGATCCTAATTTGCCAAAGAGAGCCATCAGACTTGCTTGTAACAAAAGGTTGGTTGATTCGTATTTGAAAGTGAAAATCATAAGCATATAGTATGCTTAGATGGTTGATGATGGAGTGTTTGGAATGAAGATGGTTGAGTTAGGGTGAGGTTGTTGGATTAATGGAGGTATATGTTTGGGTCATGAATGTTGGAGAGTTTGGTTGTGGAGAGTTTGTAGTGGAAGAGGTTGATTAAGATTTTGGATGTTGTTCAAGTGAGGGTATTGGATGTGATCTAGTGAGAAGATATTCAATCCAAGTGAAGTGTTCATTGAATGCAATGGTTTTTAGGAGAAAGATGCAACAAGGTCAATTGTTGACATGCTTCTCAAGTTGATTTATGTTGTGTGGTGATGAGGGTGATCTAGATGAAGGTGGATCCAAATTGCGTTGAGCAAGATGTAAGGCTAAAAGAGCACTAAGCTCATGGGATTCTTTTAGCGCCTCAACGAACATTAAGTGTTCAGAGGAAGGTGATGGTGGTGGAGCATGATAGTTGTCTTGGGTGAGGGTTTGAACATGCAACATAGGAATGGCATGTGAAGTTGTAGGATGTGGTGGCGATACTCTTGGTGGTGGAGACATGTTTGAGCTTGGGTAATCATGAAAACATGATATGGGTGGAAGAGATGCTTCATGAGTGGATGGTGTTTTTGTTGAATGAGCAATATGTAAAGTGTTAGTAATGAGGTTGGGATTATTGTTTTGGGATTGTGCATGCTCATCATAAGAAGGAGCATTAGTGGAAGCACGAATGGATGATTTATTGTTAAATGGATCATTTGTGTGAGAGTGAGGTTTAGGTGTTGGTTGATTATGAACAACATCGCTTGAGTTGTGAAAAGATTATGAGGTTTGAGTGTAATGTAGAAGGATATGGGTGAGTAAAGGTTTTTGATATGTAATGTTGGTGAGAAGGAGAGTGAGGTGTTAGGTATGTAATGTTGAAGACATAGGAGGAATTTGGTGTTGGATGTTTGACAACATCATTTGGTTTGACGGGCTTTTAATGGAAGTTAGGCTTTCTTCTCCAAACGGGTTATTTGGTGGTTTTGGTTTAATGGGAGAGGTCATGAAGAGATGAGTATAGATTGAGAGGAATGAGAGTGTTTATAATGTAGGATTGGTGGGATTAAGGATGTATAAATTTTGATAGAAGGTTTAGGATAAAATAGGTTTATGAATTTTGGGAAGTGTAGGATGAAATGGGCTAAAAAGTAGAAAAAGTAAACAACACCTTCGACCATCAGATGGCCGGTCCCCTTAATTGGAGGCCGGTCCCCTTAATAATTAAGGGGGCCGCCTTATGATTTAAGGGGGCCGCCCATCTGGTGATTCCCAGATTGCCAGAAAAGGGTTTTTGGTAGTGAATTGCAGAAAGGTTGTGTTTTTGGTTTCAAACAAGTCCAACTCTTTGAGGCAATTAAGCATATACTAATTATGTAGGCAATTATGTAGCCAAAGCATGTTAATCAAAGAGATTAAGTAAACAAGCAATTTCATCTAGCATGCAAACATACTCATCAAGCAAGTAAAATATAAGTGCTAGGAAATAATAAGCAACATCAAATATTTCATAACTACATAACTAGGAGGATTAATCCTAATGTGTATCAATGTGCAATAAGTGGGTAGTTATGATAGCATGAATTTCTAGACTTGTTACAAACAAAGTCTTAATGAACAAACCATGGTCCTCTTGATTTGATTTAGCTCACTTATAAGTGTCATTTATATAAATGTAGATGACAAATATGAGATCACCATGCATGATTTCAAAAGAGACGTTTTTAGCATTATTCAACAATGTTTGAAAGTAAGTTTTCACTTAGATGTGAGAGTTATTTAAATAAAATAGATTGGGTTTTTACTTCAAAATGTGTGAATGAACGGTAAAGAATATTTTCCCAATCTTTAGTTTTGATCAAAGCAAAATTGTGGATATTGGTAGTGAAAACATGTTATTTAAAAGTGGGATAGTTATTTGAAAAACTATTTTCCACAATGTGAGGTTTTTGCATATTTTTAGAGATATTAGATTTTTGACAACAAATATCATAAATCAAATATTTTAAAAAATGTTTATTAAAGATCTCATGCTCAAGAGGATTGGTTAAGCCTATTATTATCTCATGCTATCGTTTCTATATATCCTATGATCCTAAAGGAAATGAAGACGATAATTAATATGTTAGATGCGAGAGTGTTGAATGGGGTATAACCTAACATCTATAGTTCCTTTGTTTTCGCACGCTTATCTAACTTAATGTCATAGTCTACGAGAGCTTGTTTCATCCATAGTTTTCTTACGCGAGGGATCTAATCCTACTTCTATATTAACGATCGATCCACTTAACTCATTTCACTTTATCACCATGAGTTTGCTAATAGTGGATATAGAAGATTTCCATTTTCTATTTTGTTCGGCAATGAACAATTTTATCTTATTCCTAGGAGAGTCAACCAATGATGTTTCTAGGTTATAAGAATATAAGCTATTATGTACACATATATGTATAACTAAGCATTAATCTAACTAATCATATATCTAAGCATGCAAATTATAGCAATTAACTTAAAAGAAACGCGTACCTTTTAGTCTTCAATGGAATATCTTCAAGCACTTCAAGTGACCATGTTGACTTATAGAAGTCATTTGTAGATGATATTCCAACTTCTTCCAAGATTGACAGCTTAGTCACTTGGTTCCCATTGTCTCATTGGTCCAAAGTTGTTTGGTCCAAACATGTTCAACATTTGGCTAGGATGCATGTATGGTGGTAGTATTCCCCAAGGATTGTAACTTGGTTGATAATTTCACATTTGATGACTAGTATTATTGTAGTTTTGTCTATTTTGGTTTCTTCTAGGTTGAGGTGTTTTAGATCGAGTATGAAGATTATTTGGTTTTCTTGGTGGTGGAGTTTTAGATCTTAATTTAAATTTAGAGGATCCTACTTCGGTCTTTAAGGATGGTTTATAAAAAGTTTTTACTTTTTCATCATTCGCAATCGGTATTTTTCTATCTTTTGTAAGTATATACTTAGGTTTTGATTCTAATGATTTTTGTTTACTAGATTCACATTCAAACTTTATACTTTTTTTTTTCACTAGTTGAAACATTAGTTGAGGTTAATCCTAGACCGGTTTTATCTCCTGAAGTTTCTTGAACACTTATTATTTTCTTAAGTGGGTTACTACTATTTTTAAACTTGTCAAGTTTGAAAATTTCATCTTTAAGTTTTTCGTTTTCATTATTAACCTCTATGCATATTTTACATTCTATAAAAACTTCTTTTCCTTTTTCCAAATGTTGTAGTCTAATTTTTAATTCAAGTACTTCATTTTCTAATAGATTATTAATATGTTTTAGTGACTTATTTTTAGCGATAGCCTTTTGACCTAATTTGCATAACCTATTATATTCACTATCTAGGTCTTTTTCGTCTAATGATAAATTTTTGTCACTAAAGTATTCGGTTTCGGAACGTACCTCGCTTGATGTCTTAGCCATAAGACATTTCTCCTCATTTGTGATTTCTTTCTCATCGTCATCGCTATCACTCCAAGCTCCTCCAACAAATGCCTTTTGATTTTGATTTCTTGACATCATTGGACATTTTTCGATGAGATGATCTGGATCACCACATTTGAAACACTTCCTATCACTTTTGCCATTTTTGTCATCTTTATTTCTTTGGTTTGCTTTCCTTTCATCATGCGGTTGTCTAACGAATCTTCCTCGCCTTTTGAAGAATTTCTTGAAGTCTCTTACGGCTATCGCATATTCTTCGTCATCACTTTCGGAGGTTGAGCTATCCTCGTTACTAGATTCCTTCCTAACTTTCAACGCAATTGACTTGCTTTGCTCTCTTTTTCCATTGACCATCTCGAAGTCTTTCTTTATTATTGCTTCGTAGACTTTCAGGTTGCCGATCAACTCATCAAGTTGAAGAGTTGACAAGTTCTTCGATTCTTCAATCACCGTAACTTTAGCTCGCCATTTTGGATGAAGAGCCCTAAGAAATTTTCTAACAAAATTCTTACTAGAAAAATTCACATCAAGTGCTTTTAAACTTGTGATGATAGTGTTAAACCTAGCAAAAGCATTATCTATTGATTCCTCCTCCGGAATCATAAATTGTTCATATTGTTGAACAAGAAGATCTATTTTGTTATCTTTAACTTGACTATTACCTTGGTGAGTGATTAGTAAAGAATCCCAAATTTCTTTTTGCGGTTTTACACATAAAAATTCTTTCATATTCTTTGCGTGGTAACGCATTATAAATAACCATTTTAGCCTCATTATTTTTTACTAGTTTCTTTTTAAAATCATCATTTTGTTTTTCAAAAGATACAATTTCATCCATTTTAGTTTCAAAATTATATTGAATAGGTGGAAAATCACCAAAGGTAATAATATGCCAAAGATCAAGATCTTTTGATTTCACCAAAGGTAATAATATGCCAAAGATCAAGATCTTTTGATTTCACATAACTTTCAAATAGTAGTGGTCTTTGCATAGATTGCCCTTCTAAATATTTTTCAGATTCCATAGATCGTTACAAGTTTTAAAATACAATATATTTTAAAAATCTTGCTCGACGTGGCTCCTGATACCAATTGTGGAAAACTAGAAGGGGGGGTTGAATAGTTTTACGTCTTTTTAATTTTATTATGAAAACTTAGTTTAGTTTTAAAACCTTGTTTGCTTTTAAAACTTTGATTCAATCTTATGTGAACTCAAATCTTGAACAATATGAACAACTATATCTAAGTATGAGCAATAATAATATAAGCTAAGTATGTGAAATCAACTCATGCACAATATAAACAATTATAGCTATATATGAGAGATAAGTAGGTAATCGTTTATTTTATAATCCTTAGTTATATTTTGTATGAAAACTTTACTTGATCGAAATGATCAATTATATGTATGTTACCTTTTTAGTTTGATTGTAAAAACTTTGTTTTGTGAATGAAACTTTCGTTTGATCTTTAAGTAAAATCAATACTAGCACTATATGAGCAAATATATATATACGTCTACGTCTACAAAAGTAATAACGATATAAGCAAGATAATAAGTAAGATATGGAAAAATCTAACCGCGAGACAAAGGATTTATAGTGGTTCGGCTACAGGGACACCTTCCTTGCCCTACTCCACTCCTCGAGTCACCTACTCGAGAGTTTTCTTCACTATATCAACAAGCTCCCTTATGGCGGAGAAAACCTTACACACCAATTTACACACCACAATTTCTTCACACCTAAATCACAACTTCTACACAAGTTCTTCACACCAATCTATTTCACAACTAACTACTTCACGCCTATCTTCTTCACACGAATTTACTTCACAACTAACAACTTCACACCTAGCTTCTTCACTACAATCTAATTCCTAACTTTTCTTCTTCACACCAAACTACTAACTATTCACACAATCTATATACCTAGCACAACTATCTAAAATCAAGTATACACAACAATCTACACAAAGAATAATGTAAATAATCTGGATGATGCACCAACAACTTGTATATGGAGGTCACAACAATTTGTAATACTTCTTGTCTTGGGGGATAGAAGTATTCTTCTCTTGCACTTGAGAGGATGATGTTTGAATCACTTTGAAACAAAGAATTATGTACTTATGATCAAAGGATTAAGAGAATAGAAATGTGGATCTAGAACAGAAAGTTTAGGAGTGCAAAAGGTGAGAAAATTCTGTTGGATGAACCAGTATTTATAGGGAGGAAAATACTGTTTGGGAGCGTAGCCGGTCCCCTTAATTGGGTGCCGGTCCCCTTAATAATTAAGGGGACCGCCTAGTATAATTAAGGGGGCCGCCTAAGAAAAAATATTTTTTCTTCAGATTTTTTGTCTTTTTGTGGGGGAGGTTTTTCCTGAAGAATGTAGCCATTTTTTGGGTTGAAATTTGAATTCAAAATATTTATTTTGAATAAAACATTTCTTATAAATACAAAAATGTTTTGTATAAGTTTAAAAATGTTTGTCACACTTTAATAAAATGTAAGGTTTGTAAAAATAAAAATTCCTTTGATCATAAAATGCATTAGACGCTTTGTTTATTCATACTTTAAGTGATATGGATGCTAAAGCAAATATTTACGACTAAATACTTGTTTACGTCATAATTTGTAGTTAAATGAGTTTACGTTTTGTGATTATCAAAACATAGAGATATCGTTATATGTTAATAATGTTTTTAGACATTATTTATATCAACAATAATTAATTATGATGTTGTTATGATGGAGAGAATATAGCCAGAAAATATGGTTACAGTTTCATATGGTGGTTTTGGTAGGTAGGTGGTGAAATAAAATGATGATTGTTGATTTTGTTAGGTTGAATTGGGTATGTATGGATGATAGAAAGCATGTGAAAATGGATGATAGGTAAGTACCGGAAAAGTTCTAAGAATTTTCGGAATTACCCCCCTTTTGGCCTTTTCTTTGTTTTGTGCATCTCCTCAAAATACAAAGTATACATTAACGTATACTGAGAAATTATACAATTTTCAAAACACAAATATTAAATAATCTCTCAAAATACAAAGTATACATTAATGTGATTCAACATGAATCCCAAGTGATTCATTAATGAATCCCATAGGATTCATAATGATCCCATAGGAATCATGCTGAATCCCATGGGATTCTTTGATGAATCACTTGTGATTCATCCCTAATCGCATGTGATTCATACAAATTACCTATGTGATCAAACAAAATATAAGTAACGGGCATTACATATTCAAAGTAAACAAAATATATTCAAAGTGAAGAGGTGAGTTATTTTATAAACTAAGTTTTTGTTACAAACTGAGGGAAAAATCCCCACCATCCATCTAGTTTGATCTAATGGCGGGAATTAATCTAAGATTTAATAAGACAACCTAAGTCTATGTTTTTTTTCTTGTCCTTTTTGTCTATCTTATTTATTCATTTTTTTTTCCTTTTTTCTTTTCTTTCTTTTTATTTTTTCTTTTTTTTTAACTTCATGTTTTTCCCCTTTAATTCAAGTTTTTTTTTTTTCGATTATCACACATATTCGTCGGTTTTTTACGTTTTCGTCAGTTTTCTTATGTTTTCATTCGTTTTCATACATTTTTGATACGTTTTCGTCTGTTTTCGCTCGTTTTCATACGTTTTTGTCTGTTTTCACCTGTTTTCATACGTTTCGTCCATTTTAATACGTTTTCGTCCGTTTTTATATGTTTTCGTCCGTTTTTTACGTTTTCGTCTGTTTTCAAACGTTTTCGTCCATTTTTATACGTTTTTGTCTGTTTTCGTACGTTTATATACGTTTTCATCCGTTTTCATCTGTTTTTATACGTTTTTGACCGTTTTTATACGTTTCGTCCTTTTCATACATTTTCGTATGTTTTCAGGCCTTTTTGTCCGTTTTCATATGTTTTCGTCCGTTTTTTACGTTTTCGACTGTTTTTAGACGTTTTCGTCTACTTTTATACGTTTTCGTCTGTTTTTATACGTCTTCTTTCATTTTTGTCCGTTTTCATACTTTTTCGTCCGTTTTATACGATTTTGTCCGTTTTTATATGTTTCCATCATTTTTTATACGTTTTTGTCTGTTTTCGTCCGTTTTCATCTGTTTTCGTTCGTTTTCATACGTTTTCGTCCATTTTCAGATGTTTTCGTCCATTTTTGGATGTTTTCGTCCTTTTTCAGACGTTTTCGTCCATTTTTATACATCATTGTCCGTTTTCAAACATTTTCATCCGTTTTCGTACGTATTCGTCAGTTTTCTTGCGTTTTCATCTATTTTCATATGTTTTCGTCCATTTCTAAATGTTTTTGGCCATTTTTAGATGTTTTCATACGTTTCTGAATATCGAAAGTATTATTCTTTGATACTCAGAATATCACAAGTGATATTCTGAATATCACAAGTGATTTTCAACTAATGTTTTGTAACATGAAAATCACTTGTGATATTCAGAAAATCACAAGTGATATTCAGAAAATCGCAAGTGATATTCTAAATATCACAAATGATATTCTAAATATCACAAGTGATTTTCAACTAATGATTTATAACATAAAAATCATAAGTGATATTCTAAATATTACAAGTGATTTTCAACTAATGTTTTGTAACATGAACATCACTTGTAATTTTTTAAATATCATTTGTGATATTCGGAATATCACGTGTGATTTTAATGTTACAATGCATTAATTGAATATCACTTGTGATATTTAGAATATCACAAGTGATATTCTGATATTCACAAGTGATAGATATTTAGAAAATCACGTTTTCGTTCGTTTTCATACGTTTTCATACGTTTTTTAATATCACAATTGATATTCAGAATATCACTTGTGATTTTCTGAATGTCACTAATAATATTCTGAATATCACTTGTGATTTTCTGAATATCTATCACTTGTGAATATCACAAGTGATAATCTGAATATCACAGAATATCACTTGTGATATTTTGAAACGTATGAAAATGTCTGAGAATGGCCAAAAACACAGAATATCAATTGTGGTACTCAATATATCACTTGTGATATTCAGAAAATCATAAAATATGACATGTGATATTCAGATAATCACTTGTGATATTTCGAATTTCATTTGTGATATTTAGTATATCACTGGGGTGATATTCTGAATATCACAAAATATCACTTGTGATATTTCGAAACGTATGAAAACGTCTGAGAATGGCCAAAGATATTGAAAAACGAATGAAAACGACGAGAATATAAGAAAACGGAAGAATATGTATGAAAACGGAAGAAAATATATGAAAGCATAAAAACACCTATGAAAAAGGAAGAAAACGTATGAAAAATATGACAAAAACGAAAGAAAACGGATGAAAATGGACGAAAACGCAAGAAAACGGATGAAAACGCAAGAAAACGGATGAATAAGTATGAAATGGACAAAAACACATGAAAGCGTAAAAACACATCTAAAAACGGATGAAAACGTATGAAAAATGGACAAAACCGGATAAAAACTAATGAAAATGGACGAAAACGTGTATAAACGTATGAAAACGGACGAAAGCGAATTAAAATGTCTGAAAACGGACGAAAACGTGTATAAACGTATGAAAATGGACGAAAACGTAAGAAAATTAGAAAAACTTGAATTAAAATAAAAAAACGTGAATTTAAAAAAAAATACACGTGAATTAAAAAAAAGTGATTTTTTTTTAAAAAGAAAAAAAGTGAATTAAAAAAATGTTTATTAAAAAAAAGCTTGAAAAAAAATGTGAATAGAAAAGGAGGGACCAAGAAAAAAGAAAAAGAAAAGAAAAAAAAAAGAAGCAAACCTTGACTAGAAAACAAAAAAGACAAAAAAAGAAGACAAAAAAAGGCCACGTGAAGGGCTAAAAAAGACAAAAAAAAAAGTAAATAAATAAATAAATAAATAAAAGAAAAAAAAATAAGTGAATAAAAAGAAAGAGAAAAAGACAAGAAAAAAACATGGACTTAGGTTTCCATATTAAATCTTAGGTTAATCCCCACCATTTGATCAAACTAAATGGATGGTGAGGATTTGTCCCTCAGTATGTAACAAAAACTTAGGTCACAAATGAACTTTTCTCTCAAAGTGAATAAGATTTTTTCTCGTAATATTACACAACAAAAATAGAATCTCAAGTGATTTTGTACTTTCAGTTTATATAAAGCAAAATGAAAATCCCATGTGATTTATACAGAATCCCATGTGATTCATATAGAATCCCATGGGATCTATACAGAATCCCATGAGATTTTTTGATGAATCGCCGGTAATTTATAAAGATTACCCAATACAGAATCTCATAGGATTCTATATGAATCTCAAAGGATCAGAGAGAATCACATGGGATTCTGTATAATAAAATACAACTTTTTAAAAAAGAGATTTCAAGAGCTCATTTCAACAATCATATAAAATAACATTTACCCTTAAAAAGCTGTGACATAAAAGTATAAAACTCAAAAACAGTGATTTACTCATTTTTACAACTCACTTGTGATTTTTAAAAAATAACAAATCACAAGTGAGTTTTTAAGAATCCCGTGGAATTTTTTTACGAATCTCATGGGATTTTTCTGGAAAAAAATTTTGAAAAAAAAAGTTCGTCTTTTTACGATCCCGTGGGATTTTTTTATGAATCCCGTGTGATTTTTTTATGAATCCTGTAGGATTTTTCTGGGTGAAAATTTTGAAAAAAAAAATTGTCTTTTTACGAATCCCGTGGGATTTTTCTGGACGAAAATTTTGAAAAAAAGTTTTATATTTTTACGAATCCCGTGGGATTTTTTTACGAATCTCGTGGGATTTTTCTGGACGGAAATTTTGAAAAAAAAAGTTCGTCGAAAATATATAAAGTGAATATCTGTAGAAAGATGATTTAATTCTCGTCGCGAGGGTGTATTTTTCGTAGATTGAAAATTTATCGTTTGCAAGATATGTTTTTTTTTTTTTTTTTTTTTTTTTTTTTTTTTTTAAGTAGAAAGTTGATTTTTATATTAAATGAGCTAAAATGCCAATTTTTCCATGCATTTTTTTTTTTTTGGTTTGATCTATACCATTGGATGAAATTTAAATGGAAGGCTATGATATGCTTATTTGTTCTTTAGATTTTTTTGTTTGCCATGGATCTCACCTCACAATGGAAATAGTACCTGAAGAATTTTGTTAAGGTGTGCGTTATTATTTCTTGAATTCACACACGGCGAAATAAGATTAACATATATCGACTACTAGTTAAGTTATCATTAGGGAGGCATCGTGATGATGGATGGTTCCATTTCCTGCTGAATTATACAAATAGCTACATATCAATGAGTGTAAAGTTGAAGTTCGACCAAGAAGTCTTCTTACGCAACAGAGAGGAACTAAACCCAAAAGTCGAATTCTCTAAATCAAATACCAGAAAGTTGTCCTCGATCTGAAACGTCCCAGTCACAATTGCAGGTTTGCTAGTCGCACCACTATCAACAAATGCTAGACACGCCACGTCTTTTGTCATTTGCTTCATGAAGTTAGCAGTAGATATAGTCCACTTCTTCCCATCTTGTAGAATCAAATCAATCCTATACGCTTAACCGGTTAGCTTAAACTATTTCCTAAGCCCACCATTAATCTATGTCTATCTATTATAAAAAAAACAAGGTTCATATCATATAAATGATTATCACTTCATATAAAATATAAATGCTAACAACATGAAACTCAATTTTTTGATAACACTGTTAAGTGCGAGAACCTCCTCTAAACCAATCATATTTCTATAAACAAAAGACAATCATATTTTTTTAAGTATTAAATATTTTCATTTATTCCAAAAGGGTCTAGTAAAAGACATTTTTATATTATTTTTGATTTTTTTAAATAAATCTCGTTTCTTTAAAAACACTTACATTTTTTTTTTGTTTTTTTTTGAGCATGTATGTTTTTAAAATGATTTGGTGTGTATGTGTTTTTAGGAAATAATTTTTTGATTTTAGTTTTTGGAATAATTTTTCCTACATACATGTTTTTCAAATAGTAAGGTGCAAATGTCTTTTTTAGATAATGTAAATTTATAACAAACCAAGAACTTAAATGTTAAACACAAAATTCGATATCGATTGAAATATAATTAAAATACTATTTCTAAAAAGTAAAAATACATGTAGATATGCACGTCTTTCAAGAACATATGTGCACAAACTCAATTTATTTGAAGTTTGTCATAAGATTCTTTCGAACATGTGTTCACGTCTTCAATGAACATATATGCACGCGTTCAAAGAACATATTTGTACTTCAAGTTTCTCATCAAATTCTTTATAACATATGCACACGTCTTCAATAATCATATTTCTTCAAAAGCCACATATTATCGTCATGTATCTATACGTGCATCAACTTTTAGATCTCCATTGCTATCAACATCTTCATTAATATGGTATAAACAAACCAAAAAACAACTAAACCACAAACAAATAGGACACGGACTTTTTAATCATAACAACTAGTATAATACATATGCATAGTTTAAAATATATATGCATTCACTTATCATTGGTTTTATATTAACCTTAAAATACATATGCACCATTTAACTAATTTTAAATAAACCTTGAAACAAATATACGCACACCTTTATTGATATTATATTACCCATCACAACAAGTCAAATAAAAGCCATAAAAATTTAATATATAAATGCAATTAAGCCATACATCCCCAACAAAAGTTTGCAGTATCAACTAAGAACAAAATGTCCATCGTTCATGCACGGTTGGTAACCCTTTTAACTGATTTTATACCATGCCGTAAACTTGACAACTAGCATAAACAATTTAATAAGTATGCTCAATTTAAATCATATATAATTTTCAACATCAACATCTATTGAAGTGTGCAAATATAAGAGGATATATTATTACACATAACCGGTTAAAATTTTAGATCTTCATTCACACTAACAAGATATTATAAAATCATAAATCAAGTTGATACTAAACACTTTTCATCAATGAAAATTATGAAATGCATAAGAAGAACACACTACGGACTATCCTACCACTAACCTATCAAAACTAATCGATCCAAACATCTGGTTAAACAAAAAAGCAATCATCATCATCATCTAAAATACAATTAAAAACCATCAATTAAAAAAGCAATCATCATCACCTTATTTACATCACCAACTATCTTAAGGTGTTTTTCTTTTTTTCTATACGATGAGAGATAGTTGAACCTAAAAATTTAATATTATTACTTTTTTAAATGGGACTTACTTTTTTTTTAATTAATTTGTCTTATTTCCTAAGGCAAAATTTATAAGAACTTCCTCATATATATGCTCATATAAGTGAGGGCCCCACTATCTCTCATCATATAAAAAAAAGAAACACACCTTTAGTCATCTCTTTTTTATTATTTTCTTCAACCAACAATATATGCAACAACAGCGGTGGTTTTACAAAGTTCAAAACAAGAAAAGAAACTTGAACCATCACTCTAAGCCAAAACATAGTTTATACTTTATACATTAGATTTCATTAACAAAAAAAGGAAAAGAAGAAATATTAAAAGATTTTATACAACTTGTCATCTTTTTGTTTGACACAACATTCAACAATCTAATTATAAAATATATAAAAGATTTTACACCCAAGAACATGTGTACTACGTGATGTTTAAAAAAATGCAATCCAAAAAGACTTTTCTATAAACAAAAGACAAACATACATTAAAAAAATAAAATAACAACCTCCATTACCGGATCCAAAAAAAATAAAAAAATAAAAAACAACGTGTTATTAATTAATTCAACAAAGAGAAAATTTTAACATTATCTGTAAAGAAATAGAATTTCAATTGATCTAAAAAGGTATTCTTGGATCTAAAATTGTTGAGAATGTGTTTTCACAGATCTACAATGATATTCGTTGATAGTAGGAGGGTGTTGTGGATCTTTTTTTTATATTTTTTTTATTTTTTATTTTTTGCTAGATATTGTGGTGGCTGACTAAATTGAAGTAGGGTATGAGAGGGAGATGTGAGAGAGCAAGTCATACACATACGTGATTAACTAATCGTAAGACTGAGTAATCACTCACAAAGTGAGTTAGGCATAACGCAGCAGCGTTAAGGCTGCGTTACCATACCGTTTGAGTGAGTTACCATGTTGTGTTAAGGGCCACATTAAACCGATCACGCTACGTTAAGCAGCATACAAAAAAAATATAATACATTTAACCCTTTTATAACAGCTAGTTATCCATTTGAATTTTAAAAAGAAAAAAAATTACACACTACCCCCTCTAACGTTTAAAATCGGGCAGAATTTAAAAAAATAAAAAAAATAAAAAAACCCAAAACATTTTTTCACCACTATAAAATAACTAATTAATACAAAGTGACGAAGAACCTAAGAACTGGTCAGATGTAGACGACGAAACTGACTTATACTTCATGATGGCCGCGTATGAATATCAGCAATAGTTGGAACAAGAAGCAGCTCAACCTCGCTTGACCCGTAACCCGATCTATCGTGAACGTTAGATTGCCGAAGAACGTTTGATGAACGACTATTTCAATCCCGGTTGTAAGTATTTGCACCAAAATTTCCGTAGAAGATATCGTATGAGCCGGAAACTATTTCTAGAAATAGTCAAAGGTATTGAATCTTATACAGCTGATCCTCTTCCAAGTCATTTTGCATTATTTAGCTAAGCACCCAATTGTACGGGTCGAATGAATATAAGTTTTACTATAAAGTGTACATCTGCCATACGCCAATTGGCAACGGCACTGCACCCGATGCGTTTGATGAATATTTGCGAATGGGTGAGCATACTTCACATGATTGTCTTGAAAAATTTAACAAGTGCGTTATTGATTTGTTTATGCCGGGGTATTTAAGAAAATCAACCAATGACGACATTCAAAGTATTTATAAAAGACATGAGTCTTATCATGGTTTTCCGAGAATGCTTAGTAACATTAATTGCATGCATTGGGAGTGAAAAAATTGTCCGGTGAGTTGGCAAGGGAAATATGGTAGGGGTGATAAAAAAAATACCTAACAATAATGCTTGATGTTGTTGCTTCGCAAGATTTATGAATTTGGCATGCATTTTTTGAGGTGGCGGGGGTGAATAACGATCTTAATGTTTTAGATAACTCTCCGTTATTCGATGACTTTCTTGATGACGTCGCCCCTGTAGCACTATATTTGGTAAATTGAACCATGTATGAAAAGGGATATTACCTAGCCGACGGAATTTACCCTCAGTGGGCAACTTTCATCATATCATTCTCGGCAACAACTTACGATAAACATGGTTATTTTAAAAGGAAACAAGAAAGTGCACGAAAGGATGTCGAACGTGCTTTTGGTGTGCTCCAAGGACGTTGGGATACACTACAACAACCAGCACGTCAATGGGAAGTTACTAGGATACGTAGAATCATGTATTCTTGCATTATTTTGCATAACATGATTTTAAAAGATCAAAAGTTTACACTACGTGAGTATGGCAGAATGTGGGTGGATCCGTCACCACGTATGAGGCAAGAAAGGTGGGTTGAAAGATGTGATGTCCAAAGTCGAAAAGCAAAAGAAATACGCTACAGTGAAACGCATACTCGACTCCAACTAGACATTGTGGAGCATCTTTGGCAAAAACATCTTCAACGAAAACAACAATGACAAGAAGAAGATTCTGAAGACAATGAATAAGTATTTGTAATTCGTATGTTTTTAAATTTCGTATGTTTCATATTTTTTTCTTTTCGTTGTATTTTTATTTTTATTTTTCTTAAATTCGTATTGTAATGTTTAAGTTTTAATGTTATGTTGTTTATTATTAAATGAAGTATTAGTTTTAGTTTAGGGGTTGAATTTGTAAATTGTTGAATTATGGTTGAGTTATGATAAGGGGCGTTTTTTTTTAGTTAAGGTTGAAAAGTTAAAGCTAATGTGACGCTGACGTGACACTAAGTTAAGGTATAACTCAGAGTTATTATACCCCATGCTCTAAGGGCATCTACAATTCATTGAATCATTTAAATTTAAAACACTGCCATGTCACTACCACATCAACAATTAGTATGATACGAACATTGAGAGATCTGAGAGTTAAGTATGAAAGCTGCTGGAAGTCTAGTGTTTATTTAGTTTGAGTTACTTATTTAGTTTCCTTATAATAAATGCTTTTTGCTTATAAAGAATACACAATTTTGAATAGGGTTAGGAGTCATAAGTTTTAGGAGGAGGAATAGAACCGGTCTGAGGACTCGGTAAACCTAATTCTGTTCTTTGTGTTGTCCAAACTTATTAATCCACATAGGATGAATATTAGTCTTGAAAATGGACAACTCGACACACATAAATTAAAACAATGATTAGACTTAAGTTAAGAAATGTTTTTTACTTGTGCTCGAAGGATGAATGCATGCTTCTTTCGTACACCTTTTGATTCACATCAAAACTTTTACCCGTCAAAATTTAAGTCATGCCGTCCAATATTGAGAACACTTGCAATTACCTTTTGCCTATGCGTGGGACCTAGGTTGAATTGTAACCCAAGGTGACTATTCTCTATGCGTGAGACCTAGATATATTCTCGGACGTCCTCAAATTGGATGATTTAATCGAGTTAAGCGGTGAGACCTTGACCCGAGGCAAAGATGGGACTAAACATGCCTACATGACACTAGTTGTTTGACACTAGATGCCATGAGTCCCATAAGGATCTAAGAGTTTCACTTGTAATGCAATTGGTGATCGTCACCTACCAATTGAATCTACTATTGCTAGCAGATCAACTGATGTGATAGTAGAAGCACAATGTGGATCTTAGCCTTTTAAGTAAATTAATTTTTTTAAAATTGTAAACATGGGGTAGTTAATTTATAAAAGGATAATTATCGAAAATACTAAATATGAAATTTGTGAATTCAATTAATGAATTAATGCAACACAAAACGTAAACAAAAGTTTGTTCTTTTCTTGTTAAAAGAATCAAACTAAGTCTTCCTTTCCTTGTAAGTAAGAGACTTGTTCCTATATTTTTTCTTTATGAGGAAAAGCCATAATAGGAATATTTGAATTTTCCTAATTCTAATCAAACTCAAAGCACACATACTCTAGAAATCATGATGTCATATAAAAGTCAAAATGGTTAAGTATGGTTGCACATCTTATTCCATGAAGTTCGTTTTATAACCCTAGTTCCGGTTTTAAAACCTTGAAGAAATATAAGATATTTGGATAACTAGAGAACATGTTTTCTATAGCTACCAAACTAAAATGAGTTTAAATAATTAGAAAATGGAAATATCAATAAACCGCAAAGTGGTAAAGGCAATTACTAGCATGATTGCCTAGCAATGTGTCTTAACCCAATAAACATGGAGGAAATGCATGCCTATTTTCAAGATAAAAATTATGGCTAGCCCATCATCTATATGTTAAACTTGATGCACTTCATTGAATACCTAAGTACATGTTTACTAGTTAAAGTGACTCACATTAGCAATAATGTGTAGATATTCAAAGAAAGCAGGAAAGTATCCAATCTTCAATCACTCTCCACCGGTGACGTAACACTTATAATGTTGTCTAATCCAGTGGGAGCTACGTGATTGTATTACTGGTGACGAAACACATGTAATGTTCTCTAATCCAGTGGGAGTTGTAAGCTTTATTACCTTACAAGTTGCCCATCTTATTTCTAGAGTGTCTTGAAGTAATACATTACTTTCCACATGTGAAGCATCATAGTTTTTATGAGAACCATTGCATAAGTTTTATTAGATAACTTGTCGCGTTCCTGATGTTGCTTCCTGAAATGTTATCAATAAAATTGTTATGCATAATTCATTATTAAAGCGATAAAAGTTTTACACATGTATATTTTGATTTTGACTAAAATCATATGTTATATGTGACACTGTCATATTTACTAGCATGATGTTGTGCCATGCACAAGTGGGAGAAATCTTAATTGTGTGCAAGGTACAACATATAACAGTATGACTATTAATTGTGTGCAAGGTACAACATATAACAATATGACCAGTGGTTTTTCTTGACTGTAAGGTAAGAAAAATAAGGTTCTACTAGGACTTATACATATAAAATGTATGTTGCCCTAATTAGAAAAAAATGTCAAGATAACATGAAAAGCTACTTCAACATATTCGCTGAATTGTTTAGTAAATATGATTATGTCTTCTTGTAAATTCATAATCATGAAGTATGAAAATTAACTTGAAATTACTATTAAAGCTAATTGTCGGCACTCATAATTACTTTAGTTGAATATGTTTAGGTCTCTTGTAAAGACACAAACATCAATTCCGTTAATTGTTGAAAGACTTATAACATAAAGTAAAGACATTAACTTGTTATGTCTTCTTGTTAAAGACATGCACACTTACGACGTATAATAAAATATTTAATGTTTATGTTTTCTAGTCAAAACATACACATGAAGTCATTGACTTGGTCAAAGACTTATAATATAAAGTATGCTGTAGGCTAAAAATACTATTGATGCCATCTGGTATGACTTGGTTGGCAGATACGTAAGCCAAAGAGTATAAGTTCATCTGATGAGTTGTGTGATAGTCTCACAAATCAATCCATGTGGAGTACCATAACTTTATGGTATGCCCATTATGTGATGACTTATATTGTTTTACCTCTAAAGCTATCAAGGTTAGAAAATTGGATGTGCCATGTGTACACTCAATATGGTTCCAACTCAAAAGGAATTTAAGACTCCATTGTATTATGGCATGGGATGAATCCCATTATGTCTTGATTGAAGTTCTAAATTTGTTAAATACCTAAGAGTAAGTAATTAACAAACTAGAGTCAAGAACTAACGATGTATTTTGGATGTCCCACTTGAAAACAATTATTGTTAATCAAGATGCTGAGTACTTGGAGATTACTCTCCACTTACAAAAGCAAGTGGGAGCACCTTTAGATCTTGAAGTCATTCAAGAACTAAATACACAACTTTCTGAGTACACTTGCTAATGTCACACTAAGGTTAAACATGCATATGTTAAACCATAGATTGATATCTCTCATTCATAAATCCGCAAGGATACCCTTAACACCTGAATGATATAGTTTTTATATCAATGTTAAGGGACATAAGTTGGAGGATCATAGTGAACCTGCTAACTAAAGAGATGCATTATCATATCTTGAATCTGATGAATAGCTCAAAACTATGAATGTTAAGATGCAGTCCTTGAAGACAATCACTCATGGAGCTTGATTGATATCCTACCAATCATTTAGACTGTGAGGTTTAAAATGAGTTTCTTGATGAGAATACTCAAAAGGACAAACTTGTATGCACATTTAATGCACGCATAGTATAAGGAGTTTACTCATACTCAAGTAATTGACTATGATTAAATCTTCCTACCTACGAACATTAAATGTATAAAGATGATTAATTGTCATACCTGTTTTCCTGTAAAGGAAATATGACAATAGGATCTCAAAACACTTTTGTTGTTGATTACCTTGCGAGGACGATTGGTAATCAGAAGGGTTTATGAATCCATATAATCTTTATTAATGTATACAAGTTATAAGAATCCAAGTGTGGATTAAATCATGCATCTAGGAGCAGAGATCTTAGGTTAATTCTGAAATCATTAATTTGATTTTGATTAAATAAGATTACTCCTGAGTATCTTGAGAGCAAGTAGGAGCAATGCATTTATTTTCATAAATCTCATATGTTGTTAACATATAAGAAACAATATTCCATCTAAGCTAGACTTTAATCCTTAGCCTGGAATGAAGTTTCACTTAAGGAATTTAGGAAATAAAACATACAACCTTGTTGCATGTGTTTATTAGAATAAACAAAAGAGGTTAATAATCTAAACACAATATGACATATCATTGAGGGGAGTCTCAATGATCAATCTTACATGATGAAATTGAATGCATGAATGGAAACCTTAAGTTTAACTAAAGGATTCATTATGTAAGTCATATTATGTATTGGATTATTTATATCATTTGCATGAATGCAAGATGAGTTGATAACAACAAATATCTAAATGAAAGTCATTAGATAATTGTTAAACGAACAACCTAATGGACCTGCAAAGGACCAAAGATTTGTTCAAATGTTTACGGATATTTGAGGAACTTTGTTATATTTTCATTCATTGATGCTTATATAACTGAGATGATGCTCAACCCTAGTCGTAGTAGGATGAAATCATGAATGATGACACCTCTAACTAGATGTGCTTGATTGAGAGCATTAAGGCATTATACATTAAAAGAATAAGAATACTTTACAGTTTGGGAAACTGTTATTATGATTGTCTAAAGTAGGTGTTGTGCTAGCTTCAAACACACTATGAAATGTATTGTTGCAATACTCGTATTGTATTTGAATGCACACATACAAAATGACAATCATCATTTAAAACATTTTTGAATTTTGAAACAAGTATTCTCAAAGTTTACTCAAATGACTATTTGTTGTCTTGTACAACAAAATTGATCATGGTGGAAACATCGGATTCCGATCTCTATGTAGTCTTGTGCATATCTGTTTTAAGTATTTGGATAATGGAACTGTAAGCAGTTGTATTATATAATGAATTGATATACCGGGTATTATCGTCTTCATTTATACTACTGTGTTCTATATTTGCATGTTTAATCCATGAATAATTTATTTATTATAAAAATTGTCCATTGCTAGTTGACGATATGGGAGTATCATCTTATTAAGGCAAATGTGAGCGTGTTGGTGATTTATTTACCAAACTCACATGTTGTTTATTGTGATGAACATTGGACTGACCCAACCTACGAGTATTCACTGCATGGATCGGCGTCAATAGTGAATCTCGCAAATGGTTATGTCTCTTATCCTCTGACTTGAGATGTAAGTAGGTCTTGCATGTGTGGAATTTCATTCTTTGATATGGTTAAACGCTGTCCTCAATAAGGTAGTTATAAAAATCATTTTTAGGAGTGATTTGAAACACATGAATGACACGTGCAGTCAAAATAGGATTTGCTCCTCCACATGTCATGGAGTTAGATACTATTGGGCCCATCAATGAATTGAACGGATGTTTGTATGGTCGTACCCAAATGAGATTAAGATGAATCTTAATTCACTTGGTAACCTTGTTCAATATCTAGATCGAGAAACATAATAGTTGAACAAATAGAATGACTTTGATCCATGTCTAGTGTTCAACATAGTATCTGTAACAAAAGGATGGATGACATATAAACAATTTAAATGAGAAGTTTAAGAAACTACCCTCACATATTTCTAGGGGCATTGGCGTGTTGCTAGACGCTAACCTTTGCTTGTATAATTACTTGATTATTATGACATCGCAAGTGGGAGCTGTTGGAGTATACTCGTGTCATAATAAATAATTATATGGCTAGACATATGCGAGCCTATGGGGTCACACACTTATACACAGAGACACCATTTTATAGATTGTATTTATCGTATTTACAATATATAAACTACTACGTAACTCGGGATCAATAACGGGCCATTAAATACTAAGTTAGACTTAGTGTTTTTGGACTGGGCCAACAATAAGCAAGCCCACTATGGGCCCTTAGTATGGCCGGCCTTAAGGGGTCTTAAGATATGGGAATGGAACTTTGAAGGGGCTTAATGTAACTTGGAGATTGATAAGAATTGATTTGATTTAATCAAATGAGATCAAATCAAATCAATTACTTGATTTTTGACCAAGAAAAACATTCACCCTCCTTCTCTCTCTCTTGAAGTGACGACACAAAACAATTCCTATCTAGGGTTTTGTTTTTGATCTTTTTCTTGGCTCATGCTATTGTAGATGGTTCCAAGTAGAGTTACAAGGTCAAGACTAGCATCGGGTGGTGATTATATGACGTGTAGTGTAGACAAAATATAGAGGTGATCCCCTTTGATCACTTGGTTTCATAGGTGATTCGTGTTGTTGGTGACGGTCTCCATACGATTCTACCGATCACGCAACAAAGGTATAACCTTATTGTTGTTTATTATTTGATTGATCATATGGCTATATGGATCCTTCTTAGGTGATGTTTTCCGCTGCATTTTATTTATCAATATATGTTTTTATATTCATCATCACCTATAGAGTAAACAGCAAAAAGTGTCCCTCAACTTTCCAAAAAATGCAAAAATGTCCACGAAAAGAAAATTGCAAAAATTGTCCCTAACGTTTCATTTTTCTGCAAGTTATGCCCTTGAAGGGTTACTGTAGTTGCAAAAAATGTATTTTGGCTAATGCTCATTAACATTTTCATATTAGTGACGTGTGAAATAACTAATTTACCCTCTTCTTCATCCACAATTAATTTTCTTTTTATTTTCAATTAATCTCTCTCCACCACCTCCATCACCATCACCATCACCATCACCCTCTACCACTATACGACAGCACCACCACCCTCCACCACCACCAACCTCTACCACCACCACCACCCTCTATCTAATCTTATACTCTGTTTTTCCTACTTCACGTTTGATTATACTTTGTTCTTCCTGCTTCATAATAATAAAAAAAAAAAAACAAAATCCACAGTTCACATATGAAAAGTATAATAAGCCCCACTGGTACATTAGAATAAACTAAACATAATCAATTTTTTCATGTGGGTCATTAAAATTCTTGAATTTAAAATTATTTGATTAACACAAAGGTATTGAGTGGTTGTTGGGCTTTATTTTTCTTAGTGACTTGTTGCATACAGGTTTGAATCAGTTGTTAGGTTTTGTTGGTGACTTGTTTTGATCGGGTTTCAGTCACTTATAGGATAAGGATTTCATTTCCTCCATTTGAAAATTTTGACACCCTCTTTAAAAGAAGAGACAAAGGTTTTCTGATCTAAGGATAATACTAATTCGGAGTTGTTGCGTATAGCGTTGTTTCATTTTAAACACCCATAAAATCCCATCAACATCATTTCCTCCATAATACCAATAGTAGGTATTCTACTAGGTATATTTTTGCTTTTCTTTCTTATGAATTGCATGTGATGACTCACTAGACCTACTCACATATCCTCTCAAGCCAAATATCCTTACAACCATAATACAAGAACTCCTAATCTAAGATTACAACAACACCATAATAAATAATCTATCATCATAACACACTAGACTTACCACAATACCTAATTTCTCACTAAGCAAGATTAGGTCTAAACTAAACCTAAACTAGTTAAAACCTAAACATAAGCACCTCAAGCACCTAGCCTAGCACCTTGGTCACCCTAAGCACACACCCTAGCACCTCTCTAGTTGCTTATAAGTAGGTGGATCACCTACTTGTTGCCTAGCTAGTTGAGCCGCGGCACCACCACAACCAAACACCTCCATCTAGCGCCACCCTCACTTCCATGAGTAATTAGAATTGCTTATAATAGTCACCATATAGAAGTAGATAGTCACTCCCCCCTCTCACGCCACAACAACACCCCATGCTTACTCATCAAACCAAACGAGCCCTATAAATAGCTCGTACCCCTCTCCTTTCAAATCCACACCTTCACTTCTTAAACACCTCACATATTCTGGTCCTAGTGGTAGTACAAGAGTTCGAGTAGCCTTAGAAGTTGAGTAGTGATGTAACACCCCTAAAATTTGGTACAGCGGAAGACTCAACAAGCTTTCGAGGTGCTACGGGGATTGGTATCCATTCCAAGTCATGAAAGAACGAGATAAAGTAAACATAAGAAAACACAACCCAAACGGAGTTTTAAAGTTTACATTTATTCCAAATTTATCCAAAGTAAGGCCCAAAAGAAATAAACGTAGGTCCACAAATATATATAAGAGTTTTAGAAAAATAGATCCTTAAACCAGGTACCAAAGCCAAGCCTCCAATCTAAGCATCCAAATCATCACTTACTTACCTGAGAAAACGCGCTAAAAGTCAGCTTTCGCTGGTGAGATCATAGGTTTAAATTCATAACTAAACCAAGTGGACAAATACGCAAAACGCTTGCTAGCTAGACTAGACCTCAATCATCCAACCAAAACTAATCAACCCTATAGGTGCACGCTATAGCCCAAATTAATCAAATCAATAGCTTACCTAGTTCTTGACTAGGCCTCGCTCCATAATCAATTCAATAGCTTACCTAGTTCGGGACTAGGCCTCGCTCAACAACCAATCAATAGCTTACCTAGTTCTGGACTAAGCCTCGCTCTATAACCAAATCAATAGTTTACCTAGTTCGGGACTAGGCCTCGCACTATAACCTACCTAGTTCTATAAGCATAACAAGTTTTAAATAAACAAAGGCGATAATAGTCCACATAAAACAATTTGCACGTTTCTCACCCCAAGTATTGAAAACAAAGTTCAAAAGTAAAAGTGGGGCTATGACTCACCTCAAGTCCAGCTATCAGCAAGATGAAAACGGTAGAATCAAGAAGTATAGCACTCAAAAGACAGCAACTACGGACTCGGCACTTCCTAACAATATAACTCGTTTCAGGATCATTTCCTCAAAATAAAATATTCCTAATCCCGAACGTATTCCTTTTTACTTTCCAAAAATCCATTTCTCGTATTATTCTCATATTAGTTTGGAGTTTGGTATCCATGCGGGTGGAGGGTCGACACAACTCAAAACAAGAAGCCTAGACGAAAAAGAATAATAAAACAATCTATAGGTCTAATATTAGCCCTATATATTATTTAAATAAATCATCGAAGTTTATTGATGACGCGAAAAATGAACCGTTTTTAGGGGGTCCTTTTAGCCCGGATTCGAATTTATTTCATCAAATATTGCCCTAAATCATTCCTTTTGTCCTTTTAGGTACTTTTGGAATGAAATCTGGAAAAGGAAGCATTTTGGACGTTTTTGGAGCATAAAAGTAAAGAAAACGGCAAAGTCTTAATTTTCCTTGCTAGGAACAGTACCTGACGGTGTCACTTGCTTCTTAATGACAGCGTCAAGAGTAATACAAGAGGTGGAAGTGGATGGTGCACATGACGATCCAGAAAGTTTTGTACTAAGGACATGACGGCGTCACCATAGGTCGTCATGGTCCAAATGTTAGTGACGGCCGAGAGCAACTTTACACATGACGGCGTCAAAAGTGGATCTAGGCAATCTGATTTCATTATGGGTGGTGAGTTGACGGCGTCAAAATTTTCTTCTTGACGCTGTCACCCTGTAAAATCTATATACAGTTTTCCAATTTTCATTCATTAGTTTGTAACTTTTAGGGTACAACTTTGGAGAAAAACCCTAGTCCGATTTTCACAGCTTTTTCAAGGGTTTTTACCCTTTGAAACCTCTTATGTTCAATTCAAATAAGTACTCTTTCAATTCAATCAATATGTTTATGTGTAGCTTGAATATATCTTACACTTGTCTTCAATTTAACATGCTTGGCTGGATCTCTTGTGTGTTTGCTTAGATGTAGTGAAACCTAGATGTTAATTATGGGTTGATTGTTTGTTTATAGTTGTTATGGATGATTGTATTCGATGTTAGGCTTAAGAAAACTGGCAGACTTCCATTGGTAACATGCTTGAACGTCTTAAGAAACATGATTAGAGGTGTACTATGATTTTTGGTTGTATTTAATGCGTAGGAGAATTCTAATGATCCCTTGTTAGGAGTGAAGTAGGATCCTATAGAGTTAGGGAATATTGTACACGACCCTACGACTAGTATTAAGGAATACGACCCGTCATCCATGTAATTGTAACAAATTATCAACCTGTAAAAGATATCTAGGGAGTAATGAAACCTAAGTAAACATAACTTTCCCTATCATTGTTTATACCACATTAGTAATTAGATTTATTTTCATTTCTGTCATTTTATTTTGATTGCATCTTAGTTAATTGGGTTAGTTGGCTAGCAACTAATTCCGCCCACTCTTCCAAAAAACCCGAGATTTTAATTGCTTTTATAAAATATAAAATTACAAAAAGAATCATCCTTCACCTCTAGACCTAGTTTTTAGGCTTTCTAATCCTAGCGACACTATTCCTGAGTTGAACGATCAATCCCCCGGTACTTGTCACTACTATACTACAATGATCAGGTACACTGCCTGGTGGGGGTTCTAAGCTTCTCAAGATCCCTCGAGAGGTATAGCCTGGTGCGATTCCCACGTATCAAGTTTTTGGTGCCACAGCCTGGGGAATAGTTATTGTCTAGGTTAGGATTTCTTTTTATTAGGTCTACTTGCTAGATTCCTTTCTAGTAAGATTTTATTTTTATTTTTAGGTTTTCTTTAGTCTATCTTATTTCTTCGTGTCTTTGTTCGTAATCTTTACCATCCGACATCATGGAAGGTGGTAACATCTTTGAACCCATCAACCCACCACAACAAAACAACCCACAAAACCCACCACTAGCAAACCAACCTCTTAAGCCCCGAACCTTAGGAGAGTATTCCCGTCCTAGCCACCAAGGCTATCGAAACACTATTGAGCTCACTCAAGGAGCCAATGTGTCCCCCTTGCGATCCGACACCATCCGGTTGGTGCAAAGCGGATGTGCATTCCATGGACTTCGTTCCAAAGATCCTAATCAACATCTCAAGGATTTCCTTAAAATTGTAGATTCTATAGACCTTGATGTTACAACTAGAGAGTCGACCCGATTACGCCTATTCCAATTTTCTCTACGTGATCAAGCTAGTCAATGGCTTGAACGTTTACCCGCGGGATCCATCACCTCATGGGATGATCTCACCACTCGTTTCCTTGCTCAATTTTTCCCACCGGGGAGAACTACCAAGCTTAGAAATGATATCTTGATGTTCCAACAACGTCAAGATGAAACCTTCTATGAAGCATGGATTCGATACAAGGCCTTACTCCAAAAAGTCCCTCATCATGGCATAGAACCATGGCTCTAAATTCAAATCTTTTACGATAAAGTTAATTATCAAACGAGAAGAGCCATAGATTACGCAGCCAATGGTAGACTAAACAGACTTAGCATTGATAAATGCTGGGAAGTTCTTGAGGGATTAGCATAATACGAAGAAGAAGGATGGGAGGATCCGATGTTTTCAAGCGAAGGAAATCTTGATTACGTAAATGCTACCCAAGAACGACTATTGGGAAATATCGAGAGGCAGGTTAAAGAATTGATGAGAGCTGAAATGCCTGCAATTGAAACCGCAAGGAGTCCTGATAGACATGTGAGTGCAATTAGCAAATACAATCTTCCTGAACGTTCACGACAAAACGAGTTTGAAGGGATAATGATAACCTTCATGAATAATCAGAAGAAACAGATTCGGTACTTAGAAGCTCACATGGAAAGCACTCGTAATGCTTTTATGGACTTAGCGGACAAATGCATATCAAGAATTAAGGAGAAGATTAGGGAAAAATCCACACCAAGAAAAATCGAAAAAATCTTTGAACTCCCAACCCCTTTGGTGTGTGACGAAGAGGATAATGAAAAACCCTCTCCAAGCGCTTCACCTTAAATTACCCCTTACTTTTATGAGCGTCCTCAGGAAGAAAAGAACTTGCAATTTCATAAAATCTTCATTGGAAGTTTGCAAATCCCGCTCCCCAATTTGCATAAGAAACGTTCCTTTGGTTTTAAACCTGGTGTGAAAAGGTTGCACCTCAAAAACACCACAGCTTTGAAAACCTCTATGGAACAACTCCTTCCCGTGCCCACCGTTTACCAATATGAAGATCACGACCTAAGTGGAACTCTGCCTAGCCCTATTAATAACCACACCTCACTTCTTGACAGTAACAAAATGTTTGACCCTGGTGGACTTCACTAACGGGAATGGCTATTCATATTTATACCTTTGATTAGCTATCTACAATAGTGTAGGGACTGAATTTGAAATTGCCACTAAGTACTCATGAAACGGGCATCTGACGGCGTCAGATTTTACTCTTGACGCCGTCACCTCGCTTTCTCTGCAATAATAACCCCATTTCCATCACTTTCAACCCATACCCCACAAACTATACCCAAGTGGTACTCCACCTCCGAGTCTTCAAGGTCAAATCCGATATCTTCCGTGACCGATTTCCATGTGGTAAGTAATTTTTCTTCATCCTTATTTATTCAATTATCCCTAGGACCTACCAATTTTGAAAACCCCCATCATCCGAAACCCTAACATTGATCCATTCTTAGAACTTATAATGCCCTTTCTTAGGTGTTTTGTAATCATGAGTTAAGCATTAGGTAGTTGTGATTGATATGAATCATGAGTCAATTGCGGAAAAATCTTTCATACCACGGATTTTTTGATCCCCCACCCATGTTTTCTGCAATAAGGGGTGTTTGGGTCATGGATTTAGAGTTTGAAAATTGATTTTTCCCTCGTAATTTCATGGTTGAACTTCGGCTAGGTCTGACGGCGTCAGGTTCTATTGCCTGACGGCGTCAGATGTGTCTGACAGCATAACTTCATAAAACTCTCATTCTAACCATTTCCGTTCCATTCCATCTTTTTCTAGGAAAATGAGCAAACGCACCCGAAAACACCGAGGGAGTTCATCAAGGTCCCAACGTGTGAACTATGGTGACTTGGTTCATAGTTGGAGTGAGTTTGATAATGACGCTTCTACAACCAAATATGCGGAACTACTCCATCACCATATCGATGCAGGGGCAGTGATTGATTGGGACTTTTTGAGGTCCCAGGGCCTTGAGGGTGATTTCCTTGGGAGGATCCATACTGATGCATTTAGGGGTCCTCAATGGGAAAGGTTGTTGTAACAATTCGCAATTTCAGGTTAACTTTTATTTTCGAAAATTTTACTATTCACTTTTTACTATTCACTTACTATTCACTTTTCACTGTTCATCTCAAAAATTTTTATTTCATATTCTCGTAAGTTAAACTATTTTAACAATAATCCGAGAGTTTGACGCTCGTCGGATCATTTCTGCAAAAATCACAAAGCCGTGTCCGAGATTTACTTTTAGGTTTAAACGTCATTCCGGCATCCCGATATGTCCATAAAACATTATAAACAATAGAAATATGATTTTCTCTCATTTTAGGACAATTCCAAAAGTTTTGGAATTTTACGTTTTTCAGTTCAGCGTTTTACGCGAATTACGCGTTTTAGACCCGTGTTTCCAGTTTTTAGCAGGGTTTTAGCACCCGATAGAACCTACCACTCATTTTATATTTTATTATGGAGTATATTGACATGTTTAACAATACTTTCAAGTTCCATATTTTTACGACACCCGGTTTTACGTTTTGAGGCTTAATAACTTACGGTTAGCATTTTTACGGAGTCAAAATGCACAAACTAAGCAAGATAGCACCAAGACTCATCATCTAGTCACCCTTATCCATCTTGAACCGCCATTTAGGGGGGGGGGGGAGTCACCGTTTTGTGGCTTGATCTTGACCATTGATCTCTAGGATGTTTACAAGTGTCTAAACTAACCATGGTTAAATTCTAACCCAATATATGGTTAACTATTTTTCCTACCCTATAAATACCAAGCTAAAAACACATAGAAAACTTGCACCACACCTTCTTATAACCTTCAAGTCCTAAAACCTAAGGCACTTTTCTTATATTTTGTAAGAAAGTTAACTAGTTTTTGAAAGAAAACTAGTGTTTGATCTTCAATCTTGGAAATTTTCTAAGAAAAGTTGTTATAACTTTAAAGTCTCCAAAAAGGCGTCGTTATAATCTTCAAATAGCTTTGGACTTTCAAGAAGGCGTCGTTATAATCTTCAAATAACCTCGGTTTATCATAGATTGCAAAGGGTGAAGCTTAAGTCTATCAAAGTCCGTACCTTACTAGTTACTTACCTTTCTTTTAGAAAGCCTCAAGTTGTAAGCAAACCCTAACATACTTTCTTGCTTAATTATCATTTTCATGCTCTTTGTGTTCCTTTCATGCTATATATATTCTTATTATTGTGTTCATGATGTTTAAAAATGGATAAAACAAGTATTGGTATACATATGTTAACTTATGACAAGTAAACAAGCAAACTAGTGATTTTTATGGAGAACCACGACCAAAACATTATATAAATGATATTAGACAGTTACATATTGTAGAAGAGGACTTAACAAGGAAAACATAGCAATTTGAATCACCCAAAACGAGTACCCGAGTCAAAAGTTATGACCATTTGAAGTTAGCGAAACCAAAACGGCAAAACTGCCTATACCTACTGTTTTTGCATTCTGCCATTTTGAAAGTCATACTTCTGCTCCGATGCATCAAAAAGTTAAAACACGAAAGTTGTCCGGAACTACGTTTTCGTTCAGGAATAAAGAAGCTCGAGCCCTGAAAACGCTTTCTGAGTGATAATTTTCTTCAAATTCTTAACAGCCCATTTTAGACCAAAGTCACTATATTATAGTTATGATTTACTAAGACCAAGAGGTCTAATGACGTAAAGCCAAGACCACAACCATGGCTAAAGCCAAGGTTGAGTCTCAAGACCATGGAAAAATGACCAAGGTCACGGCGAAGCCATGACTAAATGACCATATAAACTTACTTAGGCGGAAACATGAAACAAGGAGTTGACGATAACTTGAACAAACAATTTGGATCTACTCCACCTAAAGAACCATGAGATACAAGTTATAATAAACTTACCCTAATAACAATCTTCATGTAAAAATAGACTTTCCTAAGTTTATTCAAATATTGGACATGTAACTTTTCGGATCAAAACTTATACATTTGTTATCAAATACTACAATAGTAAGGAGCCTCATGTGAGGAGTTCATTAAGTAAGCCGTCGAGATGAGTTGTGGATTTACGAATTAAAGTGTCCTGGCTCCTCGAACGTTTACTCCATGACTTCTGAATTATGTCGGCCCGAACGGTAGTAAGAGATATACAACTCATACATGTTTCATAAACCATTTATATTCAAAGACTTACACTATATACTAAGTACTACATCATGAACATTATGCAAGACATATATAGGCAATTCTTCGTATTCTTAGACGTTACTCCAAACCTAGGTCGCAACGTTCTATTATAGGCTGCTCTTAGAGACTTTCGCGATTTGACTACCACTTTCATTTCACATCACTTAAGCTTAAGGTGAGTCATAGCCCCTACTCTTTTCATACTTGTTTTAACTCTTGGGGGGGATACATGCTCAACTACTTGCTTACTTGTACAAATACTC
This sequence comes from Artemisia argyi, assembly GCA_030686995.1. Lineage (NCBI taxonomy): Eukaryota > Viridiplantae > Streptophyta > Magnoliopsida > Asterales > Asteraceae > Artemisia > Artemisia argyi. The sequence continues at coordinate 159,203,174 of CM060704.1, read as the reverse complement.
AAAACATTTATACTTGACTGTGTTATACTTGATTGCATACATACATGACTGTGTTATACTTAATTGCGTTATTCTATTCAGTAGCTAGTACTTATCTTTGGGAAGTGGCTCCCAGTTGTCTTTGGGAGGTGGCTCCCAGTTGTCTTTGGGAAGTGGCTCCCAGTAAACTTTTATCTTTGGGAATTGGCTCCCAAGTGAGGTCTTCGGAGATGAAGTAGAGACTCACTACTAATTGCTTAAATTGTTTTGATGAACTATTACATGTCTTATTCATTCTATATATTTAGCAGTGGGTTGTGAACACACAGGTTGCAAGTGTTGTTATGAGCGGGACTTGCAACTGAGTGGATTCTCAATGCCTTTGCTGTGTGAACATTCTTTTGAGACTTTTTCAACTGTTTTAAGACAAACTCTATGAACTCACCAACCATTGTGTTGACACTTTAGCATGTTTATCTCAGGTCTGTAAGGTGATAGCTGTTGCATGGAGCATAGAGTCGCTTGGCATGTTTTGAAGACTTATGCTTTTATCTTTACCATTCGATATGTTTTAAAACTCTTATGTATTGTATTATGGAACTCAAGTTTGTAACTCGAAACTTATTAATCGAATGGTCACTTTTCAAAACGTCTCATTTAGAGTTCGTTTTCTATACCTTGTACTTTGTATTATGAAGTAGCACCCCTATGACACAGTCTTCCGCTGCGATATTTTGGGGGTGTTACAGATTGGTATCAGAGCCTTGGTTATAGAGAACTAGGTTGCATATACTACCTAGACTATAACTGCTATAAACATTAAGACTCTCCTCTTTATTTTGTCTTACACACACTTCTTGCGCATATGCTTATTGCTAATTGTTTGTTTAGGAGAAACCCAGACGATAGTCAAGTCATCAAAAATTTAGAGCTAAGTAATAATTATTTATTTAACTTAATCTTGTGACAGTTCTTGTTTGATAAGACATAAGATTAAGTTAAATAAAGGTTATTAGTTTCCTGTAGAGATTTGATGATTTGCCTTATACTTACTTTATATGATTCTAATACCTAGAAGTGGTTTATATGTCCTAGTACGACACTCAAACCTTACTACAAGTGCGACTAGTCCTTTTCGTCATATCACCTTCTCTAGATACCCACACTACGTTACCCTTTCACAACTTAAGAGCAGATGATAGAAAGTCTACCCAATTATGTAGTATCAATTGTTGAAATATGTGTGCCTGGTAATATGTATACGTGTGAAAGGAAGCAATTATAATTATGGTGGCCAACATAATTATAAATGCGTCACGACTCACGTAGACATATGTGACCATGCTTACATTAATCAACGTTGACTCAAATTGACAAAATTTAAGACTAAGTAGTCTAGGAATATCACCTCATATCTGACGTCGACAAAATGTCCCTCCTTGTAGATATCATGGCACCAAAGAGAGTAACTCGTAGCACTAGCCGAGGTGGTGCAACACCAAGAGGTGGAAGAACTGGTGGTCGTGGAGGTAGAGGAGCTGCTCACGACACTAGTAACCCTAGTAATGATAGTGGAAGAACTGGTGGACGTGGAGGTAGAGGAGATGCTCACGACACTAGTAACCCTAGTAACGATGGTGGAAATCCAGATGTCTCCACCATTATTGCCCAACAACTACAAAACCTACTTCCCACTATAGTCACACAAGTTGGCAATCACATGAACAATTCGGGAAACCACGGAAGCATAAATGACGCTACAAATGATGGAGGAAGGAATGGTAACAACAACAACAACAACAACAACAACCATAGGACTGGATGTACGTATAAGGAATTTACATCATGCAAGCCAATTGAGTTTAATGGTAAAGGAGGTGCATTGGCATATACACGATGGGTCGAGAAGATGGAGTCAGTAATCGATATCAGTAACTGTGCAATCCACCAGAGAGTGAAATATTCTGCATGCTTGCTATCAGAAAAGGCATTGACATGGTGGAACATGCAGATTCAAGCAAGGACTAGAGAAGCAGCTGTAGGCATGACATGGGACGACTTTAAGGGACTACTGAAGGAAGAGTACTGCCCGGTTAATGAAATGCAAAAACTAGAAGACGAGTTTTGGCATCACTCTATGGTAGGGGCTGGTCATGCAACCTACACAGATCGGTTTCATGAACTAGCTAAACTAGTTCCTCATCTGGTTACCCCTGAATCCAAGAGGATTGAGAGGTACATCTATGGCCTTGTTCCCGAGATTCGTGGGATGGTGAAAACAACCGAACCTCCCACAATTCAAAGTGCAATATTGAGAGCAGGGACCCTAACAGATGAGATGGTTAGGAATGGAACTTTGAAGAATAGTGACAAAAGGAAGGGAACGGGTGAATCGAGCGAACAAGTGGGTACAATGGTTGATAATAAGAAAGCGAGAGGATTTGCTGCAACTGTTTCTAATCAGAAAAAGTATGAGGGTCTACATCCTAAGTGTACTAAATGTGCTTATCATCATCAGAGGTCTGAGCCATGCCCTGTGTGTTATAATTGCAAGAGGTCTGGCCATTTTGCAAGTCAGTGTAAATCAGTTACAAGGCAGGCGAATGCGGACAATATAGGAAACAACCAAAAGACATGCCATGAGTGCAACAGCCCAAACCACTTCCGAAATACTTGTCATAAGTTGAATAGGGCACAAGGACAAGTACTGGATAACCCGACTCTAGCAGTAATGCTTGAAGAAAATAACCCAAACCGTGGATACAATGTTAGTCCACCTCGAGGTCGAGCATACTATTTGGGTGCTAAGGAAGCCCGCAATGCGTAACAGGTACGTACCTTATCCTACCATATTATTCTATTCTAAATCTAGCTTTATTATGCCGCTATTAAGATAAGAGACCTAGACACACTAAACTTCAGGACGAAGTTTTCTTAAGGGGTAGAGACTGTAATAATTCGCAATTTCAGGTTAACTTTTATTTCCGAAAATTTCACTATTCACTTTTTACTATTCACTTTTACTATTCACTTTTCACTATTCATCTCAGAAATTTTTATTTCATATTCTCGTAAGTTAAACTATTTTAACAATAATCCGAGAGTTTGACGCTCGTCGGATCATTTCTGCAAAAATCACAAATCCGTTTCCGAGATTTACTTTTAGGTTTAAACGTCATTCCGGCATCCCGATATGTCCATAAAACATTATAAACAATAGAAATATGATTTTCTCTCATTTTAGGACAATTCCAAAAGTTTTGGAATTTTACGTTTTTCAGTTCAGCGTTTTACGCGAATTACGCGTTTTAGACCCGTGTTTCCAGTTTTTAGCAGGGTTTTAGCACCCGATAGAACCTACCACTCATTTTATATTTTATTATGGAGTATATTGACATGTTTAACAATACTTTCAAGTTCCATATTTTTACGACACCCGGTTTTACGTTTTGAGGCTTAATAACTTACGGTTAGCATTTTTACGGAGTCAAAATGCACAAACTAAGCAAGATAGCACCAAGACTCATCATCTAGTCACCCTTATCCATCTTGAACCGCCATTTAGGGGGGGGGGGAGTCACCATTTTGTGGCTTGATCTTGACCATTGATCTCTAGGATGTTTACAAGTGTCTAAACTAACCATGGTTAAATTCTAACCCAATATATGGTTAACTATTTTTCCTACCCTATAAATACCAAGCTAAAAACACATAGAAAACTTGCACCACACCTTCTTATAACCTTCAAGTCCTAAAACCTAAGGCACTTTTCTTATATTTTGTAAGAAAGTTAACTAGTTTTTGAAAGAAAACTAGTGTTTGATCTTTAATCTTGGAAATTTTCTAAGAAAAGTTGTTATAACTTTAAAGTCTCCAAAAAGGCGTCGTTATAATCTTCAAATAGCTTTGGACTTTCAAGAAGGCGTCGTTATAATCTTCAAATAACCTCGGTTTATCATAGATTGCAAAGGGTGAAGCTTAAGTCTATCAAAGTCCGTACCTTACTAGTTACTTACCTTTCTTTTAGAAAGCCTCAAGTTGTAAGCAAACCCTAACATACTTTCTTGCTTAATTATCATTTTCATGCTCTTTGTGTTCCTTTCATGCTATATATATTCTTATTATTGTGTTCATGATGTTTAAAAATGGATAAAACAAGTATTGGTATACATATGTTAACTTATGACAAGTAAACAAGCAAACTAGTGATTTTTATGGAGAACCACGACCAAAACATTATATAAATGATATTAGACAGTTACATATTGTAGAAGAGGACTTAACAAGGAAAACATAGCAATTTGAATCACCCAAAACGAGTACCCGAGTCAAAAGTTATGACCATTTGAAGTTAGCGAAATCAAAACGGCAAAACTGCCTATACCTACTGTTTTTGCATTCTGCCATTTTGAAAGTCATACTTCTGCTCCGATGCATCAAAAAGTTAAAACACGAAAGTTGTCCGGAACTACGTTTTCGTTCAGGAACAAAGAAGCTCGAGCCCTGAAAACGCTTTCTGAGTGATAATTTTCTTCAAATTCTTAACAGCCCATTTTAGACCAAAGTCACTATATTATAGTTATGATTTACTAAGACCAAGAGGTCTAATGACCTAAAGCCAAGACCACAACCATGGCTAAAGCCAAGGTTGAGTCTCAAGACCATGGAAAAATGACCAAGGTCACGGCGAAGCCATTACTAAATGACCATATAAACTTACTTAGGCGAAAACATGAAACAAGGAGTTGACGATAACTTGAACAAACAATTTGGATCTACTCCACCTAAAGAACCATGAGATACAAGTTATAATAAACTTACCCTAATAACAATCTTCATGTAAAAATAGACTTTCCTAAGTTTATTCAAATATTGGACATGTAACTTTTCGGATCAAAACTTATACATTTGTTATCAAATACTACAATAGTAGGGAGCCTCATGTGAGGAGTTCATTAAGTAAGCCGTCGAGATGAGTTGTGGATTTACGAATTAAAGTGTCCTGGCTCCTCGAACGTTTACTCCATGACTTCTGAATTATGTCGGCCCGAACGGTAGTAAGAGATATACAACTCATACATGTTTCATAAACCATTTATATTCAAAGACTTACACTATATACTAAGTACTACATCATGAACATTATGCAAGACATATATAGGCAATTCTTCGTATTCTTAGACGTTACTCCAAACCTAGGTCGCAACGTTCTATTATAGGCTGCTCTTAGAGACTTTCGCGATTTGACTACCACTTTCATTTCACATCACTTAAGCTTAAGGTGAGTCATAGCCCCTACTCTTTTCATACTTGTTTTAACTCTTGGGGGGGATACATGCTCAACTACTTGCTTACTTGTACAAATACTCAAAACATTTATACTTGACTGTGTTATACTTGATTGCATACATACATGACTGTGTTATATTTAATTGCGTTATTCTATTTAGTAGCTAGTACTTATCTTTGGGAAGTGGCTCCCAGTTGTCTTTGGGAGGTGGCTCCCAGTTGTCTTTGGGAAGTGGCTCCCAGTAAACTTTTATCTTTGGGAATTGGCTCCCAAGTGAGGTCTTCGGAGATGAAGTAGAGACTCACTACTAATTGCTTAAATTGTTTTGATGAACTATTACATGTCTTATTCATTCTATATATTTAGCAGTGGGTTGTGAACACACAGGTTGCAAGTGTTGTTATGAGCGGGACTTGCAACTGAGTGGTTTCTCAATGCCTTTGCTGTGTGAACATTCTTTTGAGACTTTTTCAACTGTTTTAAGACAAACTCTATGAACTCACCAACCATTGTGTTGACACTTTAGCATGTTTATCTCAGGTCTGTAAGGTGATAGCTGTTGCATGGAGCATAGAGTCGCTTGGCATGTTTTGAAGACTTATGCTTTTATCTTTACCATTCGATATGTTTTAAAACTCTTATGTATTGTATTATGGAACTCAAGTTTGTAACTCGAAACTTATTAATCGAATGGTCACTTTTCAAAACGTCTCATTTAGAGTTCGTTTTCTATACCTTGTACTTTGTATTATGAAGTAGCACCCCTATGACACAGTCTTCCGCTGCGATATTTTGCGGGTGTTACAGTTGTTTAGGATAAGGGAAACGGTTTATAGTGAGTTGGTCAGGGAGTTCTTTGCTACTTTTCACTTTGATTTGGCTGAGGCTAGGACAGATATGGGAGGTACCACCATTTATTTTAGGTTGGGAGGAGAGCTTAGATCGTGCTCGATTACTGAGTTTGGGTGGAGATTAGGCTTGTATACTCTGGAGGAGGCTGTTCAGGGTGGTTTTATGCAGAGGTTGATGAATGGGGAGATAATGAGGAGTGATTTGATGTGTCCATGTTCTGGCCGAGTATCGGAAATGGGGTTTATACCTCAACCATTGGGGCGGCCTCCATTAGGGGCCCTATGATTAGGTTAGCCCACAGATGCATCACCTACAGTTTGTCGGGGCGCCATGGCACTACTCACCGTGTCACTGCTTCAGACCTTTTCTACCTATACACCATGTTTTCAGCGGATGTATACTGTAACATCCCATTCTGGGTAGCGAGTTATTTGAAGACTAGTGTGGGGGAGAGGGATAGCGACAAGGTGTATGGAGGGATGTTTGTGACCCGCCTGGTTCATTCCTATGGGATCCTTGTTCCGGAGATTATGGGGTACCTGAGCGACTGTGGGGCATGTAGGGTGGTGAGGGCCAAGTCCCTCAAGCAGATGAGTATTGTGATGGAGCTGGGGGATGGGTCCTTTACTTGGAATGTTGTGGGAGGACCGGCAGGTGCTGAGGATGATGACGAGGGTATACCCCAGCAGCCGCATTATGGGGACTATGAGGTTGGGTCTGCGGACTATTACCGGCACATGGGTTGGGGAGATTGGCAGGCGCATCAAGGGGCATGGATGGGTCAGGTGGACGCATGGCGAACCACCACTGACCAAAGGTTTGACTGGATGTATGATCACACCATCCGCCAGATGCAACATCTTTCTACCCGTGATCACATTGAGCCTTAGTTGCAGATCAACCCATTCCCTCCTAGCTATGATTACCGCTATGGTCCCCCTCCCCAGTGATTTTTCATGATATTTATGATCTTTGGACAATTTATTCATGGTTGTATGATTTGAAACAATTTGTCTTGTAATAATTTAGGATGTGGCCTCTGTTGGCCTTGGATACTTTTTATTTATCTTCGTTATTATGCATGTAGGATTTTAATTTTATGGTTGTTTAATTTTTCAGTTTTTATTTGTGTGATTTTTATTTGTTTGATTGTTATTTGTTTCTGTATGCATGCTTTATTTTTATTGTTGGTAGATCATGTTTCAAAACTAAAATTGTGAAAATGCTTTACTTTGTTTTTTAACTTCGTCTTAACTTCATATAAAGGTATTTTTGCAAAAGATAAGTGTAAGGGGAAACCCCAAATTTGTTCTAAGAACGAAATTGATCATGATTCTCCACAATATTTAATGGACATGTGTATTAGTACTTGTTAGAGTCAAATGCTTGTATCGAGTCATAATGATGTTTTGCAGGATTATCCAGGAAGTAGGACATAAGTTTTTCCAGAAATTTTCCGGAAACTTAACATAAAGATTTTTGCAGGTCACTTCTGACTGCGTCAGGAATTAATTCCTGATGGCGTCATGTGTAAAATTCTGGAAATTTTGTAAGTTTTGTTTTTCTAACGGAGTCTTAAAGTTTTTGTTAATTCTTTAGTTTTATAAACTCTAGGAAATCTGCAAACATTCATTCCACAAGCATTATATCTTAATTTGCTTTCTAGGACTTGTTAGTATATATAGATTGCCGCCAATTTTACGCGAGGTTGCCTTGTTTGTTTTATCAGGTTTAATAGGTTATATATGAAAAGAGATGATTTATATTTCTAGAAGGGAAGCTTTGAATGTTCATTTTCTTGGAGAAAGATCTAACCTTGTTACCACACTATCCACACCGAACGAATCAGGGGAGTATTTGATTTCATTCTTTTACCTATTTCACTTTTACATCCTTTAATTGAACATTGGGGACAATGTTCATCCTAAGTGTAAGGGGAGGGTAAATGATGATACCTTATAGGATACACTTGCACTTGAGTTTGTTTGTTTGACGGTAGGTGTGTAATAAAACTAAGAGAAATACTTGTTAGTGTAATTTTAGCGCCAAATTTAAATTTTTTTACAACATTTAGGAGTGAAACTTTAGCCTTAGCAAGCGTCTCATGGATAGGAGTTGTATGACTAGCACAAAACCGTACTATTCAGAAAAATTTTCCACCCAAATATGTGAGGTTCGCCTTTAGATTTGATAGGAAAAGCATTCATTATTAGTGCTTATGAGTGTACCGGTAGCATTTAGATTCTAGAACTTGTATTAGTGATGCATCCTGAGACCGCTAGTGAGACTACATTCGTGTAGTATGATTTACTACATGATAAGAGGCATTAGGATCACCCTTGTGTTAAACCCGTATCGTAATTACTTGACCATTTAAGTCATATTACTTGGCTAGTAAAGTCAATTAATTTTTCCCACACCTTAGCGTTGTACTCATTTTTAGTACACGAAACCCCTAGTACACCCCTTCGAGCCTATCTTTTCATTTCTAACTTTAAGCATCTTACTTAAAGGAATAATTTGTTACAACCCACTTAAATGTACACCCAAATCGCCTTAGCCTTCCGTGTATGCACTCATCTTTAGTGCGTTATTGTTATTTGTTTAAACCCTTAGTTAATATCTAATTGATTACATGGTTGCTAAGTCGAGTCATATCTTGTACATATTGTTTTGGGATGATTGGGACTCATGGTTAAAGTACTTATGTTATGGAGTAATGGGGAAGAACATCTTATATTACCCCCATATGTGCGTTAATCTTAAAAGCACTCCAAGTGTTTTGATTATCTTGATTCGAGTCATTAGATTAGTTTATTGTAAAGTATGTAAAGATTCAAGTGTAAGGGGAATGTACATTCCCTATGATGTATTATTTTGGATGGTAGGGTAAGAGTGTATGAAAAAAAAATCGAAAAATAAAGAAAAATAAAATAAAATAAAATAAAATAAATAGAAAAAAAAAGAAAAGAAAAACATACGGACTACCATCCCGTTTCATTCTATATTTGTTTTATGTTTTTGTTATTTTTGATTTATTAGCTTAAGTCGAGTCTAGTCTTGGCTTAGCAACGCCATATTATACATGTAATTAACCAAGATGATTAACTCGCCACCAGTAAATATTGCCTTTATCCAACAAAACCGTGTATTCCGTATCCCTACACCTAACGTTATAACCCTTTAAAAGACCTCTTTGATAGTTTATCCTAGGTGCTTACACCAAGCAGTGGAGGTTTGATCCTTTCCCAAGCCTATGGTAATCTATTTTGCTATGACAGGTAGTGAGAGATGTTTTCCATTTCCTTATTGTGATATATACTTTATTACACCCGAGAGATGTGAGTATCTAAACACTATTTGTGAGGTGCTAGTGTATGACCTCCGTGCTTGTCTTTGATTTTTAGTGGAACGGTTATTTGTTGTAATTACTTTTATATTAGTGTTAAATGACCCCTAACTTGTATTTTGATTAGAATAAAAGCGCATTTGCTTAAGGACAAGCAAATCTCAAGTGTAAGGGTATTTGATGAGGCGAAAAATGAACCGTTTTTAGGGGGTCATTTTAGCCCGGATTCGAATGTATTCGATCAAATATTGCGCTAAATCGTTCCTTTTGTCATTTTTGGTACTTTTGGAGTGAAATCTGGAAAAGGAAGCATTTTGGACGTTTTTGGAGCATAAAAGTGAAGATAACGGCAAAGTCTTAATTTTCCTTGCTGGGAACAGTACCTGACGGCGTCACTTGCTTCTTAATGACGGCGTCAAGAGTAATACAAGAGGTGGAAGTGGATGGTGCACATGACGATCCAGAAAGTTTTGTACTAAGGACATGACGGCGTCACCATAGGCCGTCATGGTCCAAATGTTAGTGACGGCCCAGAACAACTTTACACATGACGGCGTCAAAAGTGGATCTAGGCAATCCGATTTCATTATGGGCGGCGAGTTGACGGCGTCACAATTTTCTTCTTGACGCCGTCACCCTGTAAAATCTATATATAGTTTTCCAATTTTCATTCATTAGTGTGTAACTTTTAGGGTACAACTTTGGAGAAAAACCCTAGTCCGATTTTCATAGCTTTTTCAAGGGTTTTTACCCTTTGAAACCTCTTATGTTCAATTGAGATAAGTACTCTTTCAATTCAATCAATATGTCTATGTGTTGCTTGAATATATCTTACACTTGTCTTCAATTTAACATGCTTGGCTAGATCTCTTATGTGTTTGCTTAGATGTAGTGAAACCTAGATGTTAATTATGGGTTGATTGTTTGTTTATAGTTGTTACAGATGATTGTATTTGACGTTAGGCTTAAGAAAACAGGCAGACTTCCATTGGTAACATGCTTGAACTTCTTAAGAAACATGATCAGAGGTGTACTATGATTTTTGGTTGTGTTTAATGCATAGGAGAATTCTAATGATCCCGTGTTAGGAGCATCTAACGGCTCGACATAGGAGTGAAGTAGGATCCTATAGAGTTAGGGAATATTGTACACGGCCCTACGACTAGTATTAAGGAATACGACCTGTCATCCATTCAATTGTAACAAATTATCAACCTGTAAAAGATATCTAGGGAGTAATGAAACCTAAGTAAACACAACTTTCCCTATCATTGTTTACACCACATTAGTAATTAGATTTATTTTCATTTCAGTCATTTTATTTTGATTGCATCTTAGTTAATTGGGTTAGTTGGCTAGCAACTAATTCCGCCCACTCTTCCAAAAAACTCGAGATTTTAATTGCTTTTATAAAATATAAAAATACAAAAAGAATCATACTTCACCTCTAGACCTAGTTTTTTGGCTTTCTAATCCTAGCGACACTATTCCTGAGTTGAACGATCAATCCCCCGGTACTTGTCACTATACTATACTACAACGATCGGGTACACTGCCTGGTGGGGGTTGTAAGCTTCTCGAAATCCCTCGAGAGGTAAAGCCTGGTGCGATTCCCACACGAAGTTTATCAAATCCGTCGATTTGGTAATCCCCCATATTTATTTACTTAATATATCACTCTAAGATTATACCCAAAACCTAAGTCACATAACACGTAAAATTCTACATAGCATGTATCAAGGTTTAATGAATTCCCTAGATATATCGTCAAACTTACCAAATTCGTCAATTTGGTAAACCTCGCGAGATATTTAGTAATTCATTATTCCTGTACACATACCACAACCTATGAGCGTCGTAGGATACAATACCCATTAATATACTCATTTTATATAACTAAATAGATCATATTTAATCCGTCGATCTAATAAGTTACGTAGTTATAGAAAATGGGGGAATTAACGTCACATATCCATGACAAGCACAAAAAGTCATAAAATAAATAGTATAGCCCACTTGGCCTCAAGTGACCACGATCCCATATAACTCGTAAGTTTCTCTTTTAATTTTCCAAAAATATTTTATTTAATATAATTATCCAACTTTATAATTATATCGGCATTTATAATTGTTTAATCATAATGACGTTCCCTACATTTATTATACTACTTTTATAGTATAATATATATATCGTCACGTTATTATAATGTTACTCGTGATCGTTTTATTTTTAATATACGCACTTATACAAATATATATACGTTTCTCACATTTATATATTTATATAAATGTTAATATTATTAATAATATTATTACGAGTTTTTATTATTAATTTTTGATTATAATTTATTTCGAGTTATATGAGATGGTTACATGTCCGAGTCTTCACCCTCGGCTCATTGTCCAAGTTTTAATGTCAAGGTGTTTTGTCAAAATCAACCATTGACTAGAGAGTCAACGTGACTTCGACACGCACAACCAAAAATCCAAGTAATAACAATCACTTCTCCAACACAATAATCCATCTCCGTCAATCAAATCCCATATCACGTGCTACAACAATAGGGTCCGACTATGGCACCCGACTAACCTATCTCCGTTATACTAATAAACCGTCTCATAATCGGTTCCAAATACCATTCGACAACAACTCCCAAAATCAACCTTATGATATCATTGTCGAGACCACAAAGGGTCTCGATCCAACCAAAGTATTCGGCCAAAATCAAAGTATCACGACAATTCTAATAATAACAACATGAACCACAACAAGAAAACATCAAGATAAACTAATTCCGGGTTGGTTTACCAAGCCAAACCCGAGCCAAGTGACCCACTTGGGTCTTGGCTAGAACCATGAGTCGCAAGGACTCAAAACCAAGACCATAAGGTCTCGACACAAGCTCAAGTGAGCAAACCAAATCTGCCAAAAAGGACCCCTTGGGTCGCGGCATACAACCAACAACAACAAGAGTCACACTAATCTAAATCGAGCCAAAAATAAACTAAATCGATCCATCAATCAAACCAATACATCAAAACTCTTGGAAAGAGTATAAAGTCAAAACCCAACATCAAAAATCAAGCCATAGGGCTCGAACCACATCTTGCCGTGAGCCACGGCTCATGGTAACGCGTCGACCACAATCCAAAACCCAAGAACCAGATACCAAACGAGTTTTCCATCATCAAAATACCATTTCCCATTAGACACTTGCAAAACCCATTCAAGAAAAATTGTGTACCCACGATTTGGGTATCAAATCAAGACACACGAGTTGAAACTCGTGGTCACTTACCTTCAAAATGACTCCAAGAATACTTTTCTTCAAAAACCCAACAAGAAAAGATGAAAAAGATGGTGTTTAAGTGGTGGTGGTAGTGAAATCGAGGTGTTAGGGTCGTCTATATCGCGCGTGAGTTATACCAAACGAAAGGTCTTGATGAGAGGATTAATTTGGTGGTGATATTTTGGGTGTGGGAGTGGCGGTGGTGGCTGTGGTGGCCGGTTTAGGGGTGGCAGCGGCTAGGTCTAAATGAGAGAGAGAGAGAGAGAGATATTGAAGATGATGATGATAATGTTTATGTTTGTGTGTTGTGAGATCCAGGAACCACAAGGGACGATTTTTGTAGTATACTCTTTTTCTGTTTTTATTTTTCTTTCTTTCTTTTTAAATAACAATAATAATAATAATAATAATAATAATAATAATAATAATAATAATAATAATAATAATAATAATAATAATAGTAATGGTGTGGGGAGTAGATGGCCAGTTAAATAAACACAATGACCAAACCCGAAAACCTTTCAAAATATCTCAACATTCTCAAACGAAACTCGTTCCCAATAATTAAAATTCCAAGATACGTTCCATGATTATATACTCAAATCGTAAATTCAAAATATTAAATTTTGTTAGGTTATCCTAGTGCCGGAGTCAAAGTAGTTCCTAAAAGATATCTCAAAATAAATCACCACGAATATTCCAAACCAAAACAATAATTCAAAATCAAATTCCATAAATACCACGTAATTCAAAACCACGGTTCAACGTTTACAAATTCATCGCGAATAAACTTCCAATTATTCAAAAATCATTAAATTTAAAGTAATGCGGGTTTTTAAATAGCTCCCTAATTTGCCAGTTGTCACAAGTGATGCGTGGATTGCGGTGTACGCTAAAGGTTTTACTTCTCAAGAGATCTTGAGAAGCTTGCAATCCCTACCAGGCAGTGTATCTGACCGATGTAGTATAGTGAGTGGCAAGTACTGGGGGATTGATCGTTCTCTCGGGGAATAGTGTTTGTTAGGATTGAAACTAATATAACTAGGTCTAGAGGTGAGGGATGATTCTTTTTTTGTTTTTATGTTTTATGAAAAGCAAGTAAAATATATCGGGCATTAGAAGAGTGGGCAGCATTAGTTGCTAGTCAACTAACCCAAATAACTACTTAAACAAATAAAATAAATAACAGAAAATAAAAAGTGAGAAATTCTAATATAGAGAAAAGCGTGTTTACTAAGATTTCATTACTCTCTAGTTATCTTTTATTGATTAATCGGTTTGTCACACTTGCATGGGTGAAGGGTTGCATTCCTTAATACCATTCATGGGGCCGTGTATGATCTTCCCCAACTCTATAAGCTTCTATCTTTTCCTATGACGACACATTTAGTATCCTATCATAGCCTTATTAATAGTCACTTATGCATTTAATACAACCAATAAAACCGTAGTACACATCCGATTACGTTTCTTATGACGTTCAAGCAAGTTACCATATAGAAGATTAGCCAGTTTTCTTAAGCCTAACGCTGAAATCAATCACACACAACAATTAATGACAAACCAAAAACCAACAATCAATAACTAAGTTTCATTATCTAAGCAAACACAAGTAAATCTAAGCTAGCATGTTAAAAGAAAGAAAAGCATACGATATAATCAAAGAACACACAGACATATTGAATGATTAAAGGATAACTTATCTTTAATTGAACATGGATGAAAAGAGGGTTTGGAACCCTAAAATTGCTGCAAAAGTCGACTAGGTTTGTACCAAAAGTTCCCTACCAAGAGTCCTCTCTTATGAATGAAAAATCAAAAAGTATATATAGATTTACAATGGTGACGGTGTCCCTTTTTAATGGCTGACGCCGTCATCTCGCCGTGTCTAGCGTTTCTTGTCGTCCAATCCAACTTCTTGACGCCGTCCCCTTGTAGGACTTCCGGGCCGTCATGCCTTGGGAAATACACATGACGGCCTACTTTCTATATAACGTGACGCCGTCACGCCTTATGCTTCAACTTTTGTTCTGGCGTGTCAAGTGCAATTGTGATATCCACCTCTTGTTCCAATAACTGACGCCGTCCCTTTGAAATGCTTGACGCCGTCAGATACAATTTCCAGGTTGGATTCTTGACTTTGTCATTTTCTTAACTTTTTGCTCCAAAAACGTCCAAAATGCTTCCTTTTCCAGAATTCTTCTCAAAAGTACCTAAATTGACAAAAGAAACGATTTAAGGTAATAATTGATCATATTATCACGACTTAGGGCTTAAATGACCCCTTAAAAGCATAACAGATTTCTCCTTATCAAATACCATTACACTTGGGATTTGCTTGTCCTCAAGCAAATGTGCTTTTATTCTAATCAAAATACAAGCTAGGGGTCATTTAACATTAACATAAAAGTAATTACAACAAATGATCGTTCCAACTTAATTAAAATATGCACGGAAATTATACACTAGCACCTCACAAATAGTGTTTGGATACTCTCATCTCTTAGGTGTTATAAACCTATATATAACTAATAGAAACGAAAAAATATCACTCACTACCTGTCATAGCAAATAGATTACCATAGGCTTGGGAAATGATCGAAAACCTCCACCACTTGGCGTAAGCACCTAGGAAAACTATCAAAGAGGTATTTTAAAGGGTTATAACGTTAGGTGTAGGGGTATGGAAAACACGGTTTGTTGAATAAAGGGATATTTTACTGGTGGCAAGTAATTATCTTAGTTAATTACATATAAAATGCGGCGTTGCTAAGCCAAGACTCGACTCAACTTAAGCTAACTATGAAATAATATAAACATAAATAAAATATAAAAGGAAACGGGATGGTAGTCCGTATTTTTTTTACATACTCTTTTGCCCTACCATCCAAAATAATACATCAAGGGGGCTCGGTTCTCCCCTTACACTTGAACTTTTACATGAATAAAAAATAAAGACTCGAATTAAGATAATCAAAACAATTGGAGTACTTTAAAACATTTGTGCACATATGGGGGGTAATAATTGATGTTCTTCCCCATTACTCCATAACAATAGTACTTTACCCATGAGTCCCAATCGTCCCAAAACAATATGTACAAGATATGACTCGACTTAGCAACCATGTAATCAATTAGACAATTAAAAAAGGGTTTAAACAAATGTTGTAACAATAATACACTAAAGATGAGTGCATACAAGAAAGGCTAAGGCGATTTGGGTGTACATTTAGGGGTGGATTTTAAACAAATTCTTTCTTTAAGTAAAATGCTTAAAGTTAGAAACGAAAAAGATAGGCTCTGAGGGGTGTACTAGGGGTATCGCGTACTAAAAATGAGTACATCGCAAAGGTGTGGGAAAATTACTTGACCAATGAAGTCAATGTAATTATATAAACAGGCTTAAAAACATGGGTTATCTTAATGCCTCTTATCATGTAGTAAATCCAACTACACGAATGTAGTCTCACATGTGGTCTCGGAATGAATCACTAATGCAAGTTCTAAAATCTAAATACTACCGGTACATTCATAAGCACAAAGGCTTTTTCTAACAAATATAGGGGCGAATCTCACATATTTGGGGTGGAAATTTTTGAGTGGTACGGTTTTTTGTGCTAGTCATATAACTCCTATCCATGAGACGCTTATTAAGACTAAAGTTTCACTCCTATATGTCGCAAAAGATTTTAAATTTGGTGCTAAAATTACCCTAACAAGTGTTTCTCTTAGTTTTATTACACATATACTATTAGACAAGACAAAAATCAAGTGCAATTGTAATCTCTAAGGAATCTTCATTTACCCCCTTACACTTAAGCCGAACATTGTCCCCAATGTTCAATTAAAAGATGTAAAAGTAAAGAAAATGAAGAAAGAATGAAACAAATACTCCACTGATTCGTTCGGTGTGGATGATGTAGTAACAGGGTTAAATACTCCTCCAAGAAAATGTGAAAACTCCAAGATTAAAGCAGTGCCAAAAGCTTGATTATCCATGTACATCTTCTTGTCCAATATAACCTGTTAATTAGCTGAGAAAACAAACAAGAAAACCTAGCGTAAAATCGGCGGTAAATCTATATAAAATTAAATCCTAGAAAGCAAGTAAAGATATAATGCTTGTGGAATGAATGTTTGTAGATTCCTTGAGTTTGTAAAATACAGATTTTAAGAAACTTACAATTCCGGCAGAAAAACAAAACCTGCAAAATTTTCAGAAAATTACACCTGACGTCGTCAGGTGTTGCCCCGACGCCGTCAAAATTGATCTGACAGAATTCTTATATTTTGTTTTCGAAAAATTTCTAGAAAAAAACCTATGTTCTAATTCTTGGAATCCTGCAAAACACTCATTATGACTCGATACAAGCATTTGACTCAAACAAATACTAATATGCATGTTTATATCTCATTGTTATCGTTCATGTTCAATCCGTTCTTGAAAACAAATTTGGATTTCCATTACACTTATCTTTTGCAAAATACCTTTATATGTAGTTAAGACGAGGTTAAAAACAAAATAAAGCATTTTCACAAAATGTTTGATACATGAACAATAAACAATATAAACAAAACATACATACGGAAACAAATAAAATCAAACAAACAAACAAGCAAACAAACAAATAAAGCTTGTAAGACTAGAAATAAAGAACAATGATAATAGAAATATAGAAATCCTACATGCATAAAGATTAAAGAGAGAATTGCAAAAATCGTCCCTAAAGTTTGGCCAAATTGCACGTTTCGTCCCGGAAGTTTGGAAAGTGCAAGGATCGCCCTTGTGATAAACTTTTGGGGCAAAATTAGTCCGTGACCTACATCAAATGACTAAAACACCCTTGTCCTTATATTACATTTCAGTTTCTTACACAAATGGTCCCTGTGTTTCGCCAGGTTTTGCTGATATAGTCCTAACATTTTTTTAATTTATTTATTTAACTATTAATATTCGTATTATTTTTTTATACCTTTTCGTCCGTTTTTGTCCGTTTTTCTCGTTTTTCGTTCGTTTTTGTCCGCTTTTCTTACGTTTTTTCCGTTTTTGTCTGTTTTTCTTACGTTTTTGTAAGTTCTTCTTACGTTTTTTCCATTTTCATACATTTTGTCCGTTTTCTTACGTTTTTGTCCGTTCTTCTTAAATTTTATCCATTTTCATATGTTTTGTCCATTTTCTTACGTTTTTGTCCGTTCTTCTTACGTTTTTTCCGTTTTCATATGTTTTTGTCCGTTTTCCTTACGTTTTTTCCGTTCTTCTTACGTTTTTTCCGTTTTCATACATTTTTGTCCGTTTTTAAGAACGTAAGAAAAAACGTTAGAAGAACAGACAAAAACGTAAGAAAAACAGACAAAACGTATGAAAACGGAAAAAATGTAATAAGAAAGGACAAAAACGTAAGAAAAACAGACAAAACGTGAGAGAAACGGATAAAAACGGACAAAAACGTATGAAAACGGAAAAAACGTAAGAAGAACAGAAAAAAACGTAAGAAAAACGGACAAAAACGTATGAAAACGGGAAAAACGTAAGAAGAACGGACAAAAACGTAAGAAAAACGGACAAAAGCGAAAAAAAAACGTTAGAAAAATGGACAAAAACGGACGAAAAACGAAAAAAAAGTTGACAAAAACGGACAAAAAGTTATAAAAAAATAATACTAATATTAATAGTTAAATAAATAAATTAAAAAAAAAGTTAGGACTAAATCAGCAAAACCTGGCGAAACACAAGGACCATTTGTGTAAGAAACTGAAATGTAATATAAGGACAAGGGTATTTTAGTCATTTGATGTAGGCCAGGGACTAATTTTGCTCCAAAAGTTTCCCACAGGGACGATCTTTGCACTTTCCAAACTTTCGGAACGAAACGTGCAATTTGGCCAAACTTTAGGGACGATTTTTGCAATTTTCTCAAGATTAAATAAAAAGTTACAAACATCCAAAGGCGAACAGAGGCTAAATCCTAGATTATTACAAACCAAATTGTCTTAAAACATAAACCCATAAATAAATTGTTCAAGGATCACATCACATCATAAAAAAAATCATCACTGAGGAGGGGGACCGTAGCGGTAATCGTAGCCAGGAGGGAGGTGTCCATAGTACTCATAGGGTGGGTAGTCCTGCTCACGGCAAAGGAACGGGTCAATCCGAAGATGTGGCTCTAAATGATCATGCGTGGATAGGTGCTGCATCTGACGCACTGTGTGATCGTACATCCAATCAAACCTCTCATCAGTTCGGGTCCTCCAAGTATCCATCTGACCCATCTAGGCCCCCTGATAGGCCTACCAGTCCCCTTGACTCATGTCCCGGTAGACATCACCTGAGCCACCTACACCATAATCCCCAAACGGCTGATGTTGTGGCTGCTCATCCTCCTGGTCATCTTCATCATCACCACCAGCCGCCTCTGGTCTCACAGCATACCAAACACAAGGCCCGACATCCAAATCCATGATGACCTTCATCTGCTTGAGGGACCTAGATCTAATTACCCAGCATGGTCCTCCAATATTCAAGTATCCCACGATCTCAGGCCTAAGGACTCCATATGACTGGGCGAGCCTAGTGACAAACATCCCCCCATAAATCTTATCACTCTGCTTTTCCCCAACTCCCCCTTTAAATAACTAGCAACCCAGATGGGATGTTGCAGTAAACATCCGGGGAGTAAATGGTGTAAAGGAAGAAGAGGTCTGAACCAGTGATGCGGTGGGTGGAACTCTGGCGTCCCGACAGGGAGTAGGATATGCACCTGTGAGTCAGCCTGATCCTAGGATCCCTAATGCTAGAGGCCCCAGTAGTCGAAGTATACACACCGTCCCTAATGGTGGGCCAAAACATAGCACTCCTCAAGTCATTCCTAATAGTCTCACCATTTAACAACCTACCCAGAAACTCTCCCTACAAGGTCTCATGCTGGCTATACAGCCCCAATCTCTAACTAAACTCTACAACAGAACAAGTCCTAAGCTCACCCCCAGCCTAAAGTAGATTGTGGTAGCACCAATATTACTTCTCACCTCGCCTATCTCAAAATGAAAAGTAGCTAGAAACTTACATACCAGTTCGTCATAAACTGGCTCTTGAATCTTAAACAACCTTTCCCAATGGGGACCCTGTGACGTCATCAGTTTGGAAGCTTTCCAGAAAACCTTGTTCGAGGCCCTCGCCCCTCAAGAATTCCCAATCAACCACAGCCCCATGGTCAATTTGATGGTGGTATACTTGGTTGTACTTGAAGTTGGAGGCGTCGTTATCAAAGTTATTCCAACTTTGGACCGTTTCCGCGTAGTTCTCACGTTGGGACCTTGAAGAACTTCCACGGTGGGCTCAGGAACACTTGCTCATTTCCTGCAACAAAGTAGGAAGGAACGGGAGGGATTAGATCATGAATATCAAAGTAGCTGAGCATCAGACATGCCTGACGCCGTCACTCATTATGAAGTGATGCCATCAAGTTCAATAAATTTGAATCCGTGATTACGAGAGAAAAATCAATATTCAAACTATAAATTTATGACCCAAACACCCCTTTTTACAGCAAAATGGGTAGTTGGTCCACATATCGTGGTTCAAATCCATGTTTGCCCTTTGAATCAACAAACCTATTTGATCACTAACCATCTGATGCCTTAATCATTGATAAAACAACACTAATTAAGGGGCATTATGAGTTCTAAGCATGAATCAATCCTAGGGTTTTGAAAATTAGGGGTTTTCAAAATTAATGGATACTATGATCAATTGAATTGAAAAGGATGAATAAAAATTACTTACCACGTGGAGATTAGCGACAAGAGTTGGTGAATTGGACCTTGAATATTTGGTAGGTGGGTATGGGGTGGATATAGTTTGTGGGGTTTTTGATGAAAGAGATAGGTATGTGGTTATAATAGCTAGGTAGTTGAGGTGACGCCGTCAGGTTATAATCCCTGACGCCGTCACGTGCCCGTGTGATGGTGTTTTGTTTGAATTCTCAATTGGGCCCCTGTTCTTTCGAAAATTTGTCAATTAGTGTTAGAAACCCTTGAAGGCAAAAGTCATTTTGGTTAACAAAATCCACCTGGGTCAAACGTTTTGTTGCTATTACTAGGTGAAATTTGATTTTCAAAAAAATCCGCTATTGCCCAATCAGGTTTCCATTCTCCATTTTGATAGGTAATTGATGACCAAAGGAAACTTTCCCAGGGAGTTTTTGAAATGATAGGATACTTGAGTTGAGTTTTTTGCACACCAGGTTTAAAGCCAAAGGATCGTTTTCTAACTTCATGGAAGTTAGGGAGCGTGACTTGCAAGCTTCCAACGAAGATGCTATAGATTTGAGAACTCTTTTTCTCGAGAGGAGGTCCATGGGAATAGGAGTTGTCTAGAGATGAAGTTTTTGGGAGAGGTATTCCATTACCCCTTTCATTGTTCGTTACATTAGGGATTGGGAGTTCAAAGATCTATTCGATCTTCTTGGGTACAACTTCTTCCCTAATTTTCTCCTTAATCCTTGATATAAACTTATCAGCGAAGTCCATGAAAAAACTTCGGGTGTTTTCCACGTGGGTTTCTAATTGCTGGACTTGCCTTTCTTGGTTGTTTACGAAAGTCAGCATTACCCCTTCGAATTCTTCTTGTCGTGAATATTCAAGAAATGTATGTTTACTGACTACATTCATGTATTCACTAGGATTTATCTCAACATTATCCATAGGCACCTCGACCTTCATCAATTTCCCAACCTGCCTTTCGATATTCTCAAATAGCTGCTCTTGGTTCGCATTCATGCAATCCAAACTCCCCTCCTCCAAAAATATTGGGTCTTCCCATTCTTCTTCTTCGTATTGTGCTAAGTCCTCAATGACCTCCCAGCACTTGTCTACGCTGAGCTTGCTAAGTGTACCATTGGCGGCATAATCTACGGCCCTTCTAGTTTGATGATTGGAACCATCATAAAAGATTTGGATTTGGAGTCAAAGATTTATGCCGTGATGAGGGACTTTTTGGAGTAAGTCCTTGAAACGAGTCCATGATTCGTAAAGAGTTTTGCCTTGACGTAGTTTGAACATCAAGATGTCATTCCTTAACTTGGTGGTTCTTTCCAGTGGGAAAAATTGAGCAAGAAAACGAGAGGTGAGATCATCCCAAGTTGTGATGGATCCCGCGGGTAAACGCTCAAGCCATTGACTAGCTTGGTCATGTAGAGAGAATCGGAAGAGATACAATTGGGTCGTCGCTCGAGTTTCAACAAGGTCTATGGAATCTACGATTTTGAGGAAATCCTTGAGAGGTTGGTTTGGATCTTCGGAACGAAGTCAATGGAATGCACATCCGCTTTGCACCAACCGGATGGTGTCGGATCGCAAGGGAGACACATTCGCTCCTTGAGT
The DNA here is from genome assembly GCA_030686995.1 of Artemisia argyi. Classification (NCBI taxonomy): domain Eukaryota; kingdom Viridiplantae; phylum Streptophyta; class Magnoliopsida; order Asterales; family Asteraceae; genus Artemisia; species Artemisia argyi. The sequence goes on along the minus strand of CM060704.1, from coordinate 159,181,030 downwards.
GAGCTCAATGGTGTTTCGATAGCCTTGGTGGCTAGGTCGGGAGTATTATTCAAAAGTGCGGGCTCTAGGAGGTTGGTTTGGTTGGTGTGAGTTGTTGAGCTTTATTTGTTGTGATTTCATGTGGGCGAATGTACCCAAAAATTCCGTGTTTTCTGATTTTAAGAGTGCAAGGGATTTAGTGAGTGTTAGGTTATGGTGGTGGTTAGTATGGTGTCTAGGAGATCCATGGTGGGTCATATGAGTCTTAGAAATCCATCATATGTGTTTTACATGGGTTGTAGCTTTTAGCTTGACCTTATGTAATGTGGATTATTTTTGTGTGCTATAGATTGTGAACTGTTTTTGTGGAAGCTGCGGAGTTTAAGGTGAGTTCAAAGTCCCATATTTTTACTTTGTTTTAAACTTGGGATGGGAATGATGCTTGTCTTAAATGGTTTTGAATTACTGTGATTATGTGTGTGTGTCAAAGAGCTTGGACTTATAATGTTATCGTATGTATGCTATATGTGAATGATAATGTTATGTTGTGTGATGCTGTGTGGTCCAATTGGGAGCGTGCTTACCCTGTTGCTCGTGCATATGACCTAATTGGAGAGTAATACTCCTACTCGTTACTAGTCTGTGTGGTCCAATTGGGAGGGTGCTTACCCTGTTGCTCGTGTATACGACCTAATTGGAGAGTAGTATTGCTACTCACTTTTATTCTGTGTGGTCCGATCGGAGGGTATTAATTACCCATTATTTGGAGCGGGGGACACGTTCCGGCCCGGGATGTTGTGAATTTGGATCGGTGGGCACGTTCCGCCCGATTGTTGCCTTATGTGTGTTGTTGCCTTGCGAATACTTGTAGCTTGTATGATAACTATAATTATTTGTCCAGCAATATTTTATGATCACAGTGATTTTGGTTGCCTGTCGTGTATGAGTCTTAAACCTATGAATCTCACCAACATTATGTTGACGTTTTAAGCATCATTTTCAGATGAGCTTTCTAAGGATAAGATAGAAGGATGTGGTTAGACGAGACCTTAGTTGCATTGGAAGTGGTTTATCTGTGCTTTTGGAGTTTACCATGTTGTTATCTTTTGGGTATTGTTATGACACTTTGTGTTTATACTTTGCCATTTTTATTGCATGTAGTTATTCTCTATATAGACACCATGTGCTGTGATGATATCCATGAAGTTACACCCTCGCGTTTCCGCCATGGCGGGGTGTGACAGATTAGTATCAGAGCCTTGGTTATAGAGAATTAGGCGGTTGGACCTAGACTATAACCTAGGAGTCCCTCATATAGTTGCATTTAGGGCGTGTAAGTATAGTATTTTAAATGTCTATTTTCCAATATTTATGAGACATTTTATAGAGTTTCGGACGTCTATCCTATCCCCTATACATAGTATTGTATATATCGACTTTATTATATCGTCTTCCGCGCGTAAGATGCATCGTTGGACTACCGTTGTCGCTGTCGGATGCGAGAGAGGTGGTAGGATGAAGGGGACTAGCCGCAGAATCCGAGTTTTGGATAGCATGTATTCATGTTCGGACAAGGAGAGGACGTTTATGAGAAATGTTGGTGGAGAAGAAGTGGAGAGGTTTGGAACTACGACGACTTCTAGAGATGGACCCATTACCAAATACCCTTGGTATTGTCCTCACTTCACATAGGAAGGAGATGTGGTTTAGTCTAAACCTCGTGATTTGTATGCACTTGTGAATTATACGGAATTGGAAGAAAGAAATAGAGATGGTTTTGCATGTTGTCGACTACCTCAACATGTAGGAAACATGAATGGGTGGTTGAGTAAAGATTAAAGGGAGTAGGATGGAATGGTGTAGATTCAGATCTAGAGTCCACAGCGAGTAGTAAATTGAATTGATCTGAGTGGGGAGATAAGTGCGAGAGTGGAGTTTGAGCCATTATGCGACGTCTTTTGTTTTGTGTTATATTTTGGAATACGTATATTGTCTTTTGCCGTCTGGAGCCATGTTGGAGCGTAATTACTCTTGGGTATTGGATCGACATTATCCAAGTGATTTTGATTATTGAGTTTACGTGATCGTTGGAATTGTTCTCTGCGAGATGAGTGTTTGTGATTGGCTCCAAACGGTCAACTAAAGTCAACCATGGATGTGGTCAATATAGTCAAACTGCTTAGAGTCAATCTCTGTGGAAGTATAGGGGTTTCCCCGGGTCATTATGTCCCGACGAGGTGTGGATGGTATAAAAACGGGTTTGTGATCGGGTGAATTTGGATAGAAAAGGGTTTGTGATTGATTACACTACTGATTTATACAAGGAAATAGCTTAAACAAGCTATATTAACAAGATTGTAAATTTAGAAAACCCAAAAACGTTTAAAACCTAAAAACGCGTACGTTCAGTTTAAGTTTACGTGAACGTACAAAAAAAAGGTGAAAACTGAAATCTGAAAACCCTCAGGGGGCTGAAAATGACTTTTTTACAAACCTAAGGATGAAGGAAAATTTTTAGAAAAACAAAATAAATTTTTACACTAATTAATTATTTAATATTAATTAAATACTATTTAATACTAATTATTAATATTTAAATAACTTAAATACATTATAATATTATTTTAATACTAAAAAAGTGAAAATTAAATTTCTAAAATTATAAAATAATGAAAAACTAATTTTAAAATTAAAATATACCTTTTTTGTCTTTTTGTGGATTTTATATTAATTAATTACTAATTCAATGTTAATTACCAAATTAAACTAATTAAAATTATTAAAAATACTAAAGAGACTTAGAAAATTAAGAAAAATTTAATAAACCTAATTAACCATCACAGGAATCCTAGAAAAATATAAAAAGTTTGTTTTATATGTTTTTAAACTATTTTACTAATTATTAAACTAAATATTAATTAATTACTAATTGAACTAATTAAATTCTAAAAAATAGAAAATGAACAGTGAAAATTATGAGAAAATTTCTAAAATTATTTTATAACATATAAAAACTAGGAAAAATATAAAAACTAGGTATTACTTTATAAAAACTAATTTTGCTATTTAATACTTGAATATTAATTAATAAATAATAAAACTAATATTAAATCTAATAAATACTAAATGACAATATAAAAATTTGGAAAAATTACTGAAAATACTTTAGAATAAATGAAAATTAAGAAAAATATAAAATTGCAAGTTACTTAATAAAAATCTAAAAAGGAAAATTAAAAATGTAAATAATATTAAATATAAACTATCACTTAATTTAAAACTTGATTTTTCTAGATTTTCTTTTTCTAAACTATTTTAACAATAAAATCAAACAACTTTTGTGAAATCACTTTGAGTGGGGCCCAGTGAATAGGCACTTCAAGTGCTTATTGCTTGGACAGATAAGTTTCAAGCTTAATAAGGTGGAATTAAGCTCAAATAAGCAATCCAAAGAGTACAACCTATGAAATAAGCTGTAATCAACTTAGATGAACTCAAAGGAAGTTAAATCAACTAGCACATTACATTGGATAAGCCAAAGTAAGCAATTAAGCAATTGCAAATTTCCACAGTCAACCACTTAGGCCTGCAGTCAACTTTAAGGGCTAAATAAGCTTATGAGATAAGCTAATAAGCACAAATGAATGACTAAAGTAGCAAGCTGAGCTGGTGGACTTTCTAAAAAGCCTCAGCTCACCCTCTGGGACCCACTATTGAAGGTAGGGGAGGGCATGCAAATTTGGATCAAAATTTGAGTGCTCAGCTTATATTCAGAAATGGACAAAACAAAAAGGCCTTGCAGCGCTAGTAAATAAGCTCTAAACTACAAAATAACATAGAACTTTAAAGCCTGGCTTATTGGCTTCCCAATAAGCCAAAAACCTAAGAGTGGGGCCCACTATGGAAGCCAGGACATGCTATGGAAAATAGGTGTTTGATCATGGTCTGTGGTGCAGGGCATGTCCTTGCCCTGCAGGCTACTTTGAGCACCAATGAGCCAACAGAAAAAAAATTTGAAAAATAAGCAATCTATGGATTCCTAGAGATTAGCTGAGACACTAAAACATGTAAAAAGATTGAGCCCTGAAACTTAACACAAAATTCTCTAAAATTCTTGCAATAATTGGATTTTTCTGCACAAAGGTCAAATTGACTTTTTTATATAAACTTGAACTTTTACTAATTTGAGATTTGGATGATCACTACTGATTGAATAAGTTTTAAATAGATACAATTAACCTATGTTAAGCTAAAGCCACCACTGATGAGCTAAAATGAAGGTCTATGGGTTCCAAATCCCTCACAGTTAATTGTGAGGGTACTTAATATGGAATTTTGACTTTTGCTGAGAAAGTGACCAAAGTAATGGTCAAATTAAACTTATATAATCTAATGGCAGTGAACCAGCAAACCCTAACTCCTAATAATAACAATAACTCAGCACAACAACTTGTTCCAAACACCCCTTATGTACTGATATGAAGGATTTGTGAAGCAAAAGGATACTCTACACCATGAAACATAGTCTTAAGCTTACACTAATCAAGTATGAACATAAAAAAAACAGAAATCAACAACTAATAACAACTATAACTAGTAATTACAAAATTTGAGCAATAATTAATAAAAACTTGAAGTGAGAGTTACAATTCAGTCCTTAGCTCAATCTAAGGAGGTATGAGAGGTAAACCTGAGAGAACTTATTGAGAATGACTAAAAGGTGCTTAAGAACTTCCAAATAAGCTCTGGATAAGCTCCATAGCTTGTTTATCTTCCAAGGTTGACGACAGTTGACTTTTTGGAAATTTTTAGCTAAAGACCATTTAAACCTTAATGAGCATGCTAAGGCTTATAACTAACTCTGATAGGGCTTAAGAAACAGTTAATTACAACTTTTTATATTAAAATGATCAATTCACCAAACTTGAACAAAAACTGAATTCAAATGGAGAATCTTTAAAATTTCATTAACTAAGATTTGAGTTACAACAATGAGACGTAGGAAACATTAATAAAACTGGAATTACAACTTAAGAGGATAAATTATACTAATTTGATATAAACTAAAAATTACAATACTGCTACTATTATACTACAGCTATCTAACACCTCTTCCTTCTATTTTTCTTGACTTTTATAGAACCTGGGGTCTCTCTCTTTCTTTCCCACTTCACTTTGAACCGTTGGATGCTTAGTTTTGATCCCAGCCATTTAATGGCATTTTGTCAGGAAACTTGGATTTTGACAGGTTTAGTGGTTTAGGTGAGGGCATGTAATGGATATTTAATGAGGAGGTGATTTGGTGAGAGGAGGGGGGAAATATGAGTGGAGAAGGTGAGGATAATAATGGAGAAAGGGGACATGGAAGAGGGAAATCAGGGAGAAAGGAGATGGGTGTACAGTGTTTGGTGTTGGGTTTGACCCTGGGGTTTGACCCTTGACTTGTTGACCGGGTTTATTTATTAAAAATAGGGTGGGCTTGTGTAATGGGCTGGTGATGGTTTGGATTTGTTTTGGTGGATTTGGTTTTGGCTAATAAAAGGGTCCATTTGGTTTGTAACTATAATATCACAAGGACCAAATTGTAATTAGCTGAAACATGAGGGTCTGATTTTGCACTTTCCCCAAAGTATTTCTGAGGTTAATTCCTGCCCAATATGAATAATCCAAGGACCACATGTAAAATTTCTCACTTTTGAATATTCCTGGGACCAAAAACGCCAAATGTAAAACTTGAAGGGCCAAACTTGTAAATTCTCGAAACTTTCCACCCAAGTACCATTTCTGCCAAACTTCACTAACACAGGGACCATGATTGATAATTTCCAAAAATTTTAATCCCAGGGGCTAATTTTGCCAATTTTGAAAGTTGGGGGACTGAAACTGCTAATTTTGCAAACTTTGATCGTTTTTCATATGTTTTTACTCATTTTGTATCTGAAACATATAAAACACAATTTTGGAATATTTTCAGTATTTTGATGCATTTTTGAGTGTTTTTAAATGTTTTGCAGCTCATATTTGATCAAAAATGATGAGTGTTTGAGCACTCATCAATCCCCCACACTAAACTATTGCTAGTCCCTAGCAATCTTTTGAGAAAACTTAATGGATTTGAATCTCTTTACCAAAAGCCATCACTTCTAGAGTAGCCAAATGTTTCAATTCAAATAAGAACCATGGTACACCGATAACCATGTGATTTTGAGCAAACCACCAGCTGTAAACGGATTTGATTTGTCTTTACCAGAAGCCGTTTGCTTCTGGACTAGCCAACTCTTGATGCAACCATTAGCATCTTGGTGAGCTGATTACCAATTATGGTTTTCCACTGCCTTTACCACAAGCCATAACCTTGTGGGCTAGCCAACTCTTTACTTTTTAGGATATAGTGAGTTGAGTACCATACAATTTTGGGCAAATTGTCAGCCGTCAACGGATTTGAGTTATCTTTACCAAGAGCCGTTTGCTCCTGGATTAGCCAATCACTTTGTCGGTTAGACATGGTGGACTGATAACCACAAAAATTTAGAAATAAAGTGAAAAAATTTTAAAATTTTTGCCAAAAACGGGGGTACTAGAAGGTAAAATGTGATCAAATTCGCTAGAATTCCCCCCCCCCCCACACACTTAGAATTGAATATTATCCTCAATATTCAAAGTCCTGGATATTATGCCGACTCTTTGAACGTAAAAAGGCAACATTACAAGCTAAATGTGGAAATACCATTTTTCACTTTGTTTTATTTATTGATATATATACTTGGTAACACAGCAGGGGCACTCCCCCACACTTAGGGTGAAAACCCCATATGTGCTACTGTTTTTGTTTACCGAGTCGCTAGCTTGACTCGACCCCGAATTCATTTGTTCTTGGGGAAGCAAGATGTGGAAGAAACAATCTCCATCGGACTTTCATTCAAGATGTTTGGACAAACATTTGAAGCACGTGAAAGTTCCACGCCGATGAGATATATTCCCGGCTTTAAATAGTATAAATTATAAGCGGTGATGTCGGGGTCAAAGATAATGTCTTTATTCCCGAAGGAGTGAAGAACAGGAGAAGTCACCCGGTAGGTGAAGAAAAGGAAGAAAACCATGATGAAAATCATGATAAGATCTTCTTCCTCGAGATCAGGCTCAGTTGCCTGAATTTGGATTTCAAGGGTTAAGCTCATTGGGTTTGAAAACATCCCAGGAGGGAGGGTGGGAATTTGCAAATCCTCCTGATTGAGTGCATTTCCCCCGGGCTATCATACTCCGGAGGAGTCATGATATGAGTGAGTTCACCGGAGAACTCCTCATGAAGAGAATTATTCACATGGTGTGAATCTCTGAACTCTTGTTCCATTGTAGACTCATCACTATCCTCGTTCTGAGTACCAAAGATTGGATTATCATAAATCAAAGTGAATTCATATTCGAATTCAAACAGAGGATTGGTGAGATTAGTTTTGAATGCTTCGGGAACAAAGTGATTAACATTCTCTATTGGACTATTTTGATCAGAACTGAGTGACGGATCATGATGTAAGAGACTTTCAATTTCTCCTAGATCGGCTTCAAAGTCAAGCAGATCATCGTTACTTCCCGTTGGAAGTGGATTGATGTGAGTGAGTTCATCGGCGAAATCCTCAAGAAGATGATCAGCATTAGAATGTGGAACTGATGCCTCAACATACTCGATGTCTCCATAAGATGCACAATCTTCGCTACAATCGGAGAAAGTCTCAAATTGATCTTTTGGACACTTAAGAGGGGAAGGTAAAACACACACATGATCAAAAGTTCCCTGTGTTAGAATCGTATTTTTATTTATAAAAAGTGTCGGTCATTAATATGTAGTAATAGGTTGCTTTAGAATATCATTTAGATGAAGTTTATGCTTAGTATTCTTGTTTTGTAAAAGTCTAAGGGCTAGTTATGTAATATGGTCAAAGATTAGAGATGCCCTAGACTATTAGTATAAATACTCTTGTAAACCTCATTTGAGAGGTTGGTTCTCTTAGTGATTCTCTTAGTATTAACAAAGTTATTATTCCACACACTAGAGTTCCCACTCACTCTCTCTCTACACTTACTTTCTCTCTCTAGGTTTAGGCTTGATTCAATAGTGATTTAGGTTGTTCTACGGTCCTACAAGTGATTTAGGTTGTTCAAATGATTCTTCACAATGGCTTTCGTATACTTCAGTACGAAACCCGGGCTTAAACGATGACTTCTGATTATTTCAAATCAAGGACTCGTATTTTCAAGGACGAAGTCTTTTTCAAAAAGTTCGAGTCTAAACAAACGAAAAGGATTTCAAACATAAACTCGTTTTCAAACATATTTCTTGAAGCACTTTTTAAAGATTGTTCAAAAGATTTCTCATAATCTCTCAAAATTAGTGCTCAAGAAAACTCCCTCTAAACCCTTAATTGATTTTCAAATGTGCTATCATTAAGGGGGAGTACAAAAACAAAATTGTTCCGAATTCATGCAAAATGAAATCTGTCTTTCTCTCCAAAAGCTTTTTCTTAATCAGTTGATATAAAAAATATCACGATATGCTATTTTTGAGGGGGAGAAGACATGATTAAAATGTGATCAAAGATGTTTAAAGATTGTGATTGAATCTCAAAAGAGCTAGACTCAGAATGTACCAATGAATTGACGAAGCTTAAAATGTCAGTAATCGAAAAGACTTGTCCTGGACGGGTAATAATTTCAAGCTAGTCTAACTGGTGATGTAAGCGTGTCTCGAATAGGACTTGTCTGAGTAGAATGTACCGTATCGAGAGAATTTCTTTGGACTTGACCAGGACGGGTAATAATTTCAAGCTAGTCTAACTAGTGATGTAAGCGTGTCTCGAATCGGTCATGTTCACTGAAAGTGGATCAATTCAAAAAGTGCAAACTCCTCACGCATGTGCAAATTTCTTAAAAACTTCATAAGCACATATGAAGGGGGAGTCCTTCAAAAGAAACAAAAACTCTCAAAGTGTCAACAAAAATGTGTTTATATTCATAAACACTTTGAGAGATTTTCAATCAATGGTTTGATGGCAATTATAGGATTCATGGAGTTATAAGGTGACTAAGGTTAGGGAAAACCGTCCTATGATCCGCCAGAGCCGGAGGGATCTACCCAAGGACAAATCCAATAGATTAGAATTAGAAGTCCTCAGGTATGATTGAAAAAAGGAGAAAATGAGAAAGGAGAAAGAAGGGGTTGAAGAATTAAAAAGAAAAGTTATGAAAAAGGGTGAAAAGAAATAGCCCTTCATATGTTTAACCTTAGGGCAGACACCGGGTTCAATTCACATGCTACTGGTTGTTACTAAGGTGACACCGGTATTGAAGATAAAGACGTCATGGACCTAGTGACGCATTGCACTAAACCTTCTAGCCACTCAAGTTCTCTTAAAAGAGCTTGTTTCATTCTCACGGGGAACCAGCATAATCTATCGACTTGTCTCTTAGAGATGGTTGATATTGAAGCAGGAGACCTCTCCCTAATCTCCGCATAGGAAACCTAATGTGCACTTATCGAGTCTAGAGCCCCGAGATTCATCAAAAGATCTCATAGGAACACATGATATTTCTACACTGGTTGTTCATCATTAAGGACGCCAGATGTAATCTTAAGAGTCCTACGCAGATCTTAGCAATCTGCCGAGAACGTTTATGAGAGGAATTACTTATGTATATTCTCAATGATTGAACGGAAATTCCTGCCAGGGTCAACATCAAGCAGCCCAGACAGCAGGTCACTTCGGTAATTCTTTATGGGTTACGCTTAGTGTTCGCGGTGGTTTCAAACGGTCTACAGTCGTGGAGTGATCCCCAGCGACTCACCCAGTCATTGAGCTACTTAGTAGGTCTCGTAAGCTCTTTCGGGAGTATCTGATATGGGAACGGCCATGGTAAGGGTTAGAAGGAGTCTTCACACTATGCTATTGACGATCTCTAATTCCTTATCTGTAAGTACCGGTTGTTTATTGCTAACTGTTTACCTGCAGCTATACATCATCTCCATGGCGAAAGATTCCACATGCTCATACATGCATCAACAAAGTCAAAGGAAAGTTCTCACAAAGATCAAAGGATAGCAACAGCCGAAGAAAGATTCTACGCCAAAAAGAAGAATCTACAAAGTAAAGTGACAAAGATCAAAGTGAAAGAACGAAAACAACAAATGCATGTATCACAAAGACTTAAGACGTATGAGCATGTTGGAATGGCAGAGAACCACCACAAACACAGAAGTGACGAAAGGCAGATGACATCATCGGATCACTTCAACAACAATGAAGCATGATGAACTGGAACTATGTTTCATCTAGTGATTCTTAAAGACGTCAAGAGCTAAGAATGATAAAGTTTAAAGACAAAGATGATGACGTCGCGCAACCTCAATGACCAACACTTAGGGGGAGATTGTTAGAATCGTATTTTTATTTATAAAAAGTGTCGGTCATTAATATGTAGTAATAGGTTGCTTTAGAATAGCATTTAGATGAAGTTTATGCTTAGTATTCTTGTTTTGTAAAAGTCTAAGGGCTAGTTATGTAATATGGTCAAAGATTAGAGATGCCCTAGACTATTAGTATAAATACTCTTGTAAACCTCATTTGAGAGGTTGGTTCTCTTAGTGATTCTCTTAGTATTAACAAAGTTATTATTCCACACACTAGAGTTCCCACTCACTCTCTCTCTCTCTACTTACTTTCTCTCTCTAGGTTTAGGCTTGATTCAATAGTGATTTAGGTTGTTCTACGGTCCTACACCCTGTGTCTCTCTTGAGATTGGGATAAGGTTCTCAGCACTAGACTTTATGAATTCGTCCGATTCTTTATCAGGAACAGTGCTAAGATTCTCATCCCTCATGCTCAGAGAGTGAGTGTGAACTTCAGGTATGACAGCAGTTGTTTGAGATGGAATCTCAACTGCTGGGATATCTACTGATGAACTTGATGAATCTTTATAGAATTGAAGGATATCAAGTGTATCTTCATCATCACTGTCATCAGGAATAAAATGGAATTGAGAGCTAGATTTGGCTGCTTTTTCTTTTGTAATTGATTCCCTAATAGATTTTTCATAGGCATCTTGGGAATTTATTCTAGCAGCCTGCTCTTTAGCTAGCAATTCTTCTATGGATTTTTTATGAGTGTCTTTTTGGGCAAAGTCTTTAACTAAACCCTTAAGCTCATAAAGTATTTCCAGTACATTTTGAATATCTAGAAGAATTGCTTGATTCATATGGTACTGTGGAGGTTGGTCATAATAAGGTGTGTCAAAATTGTCACAAGGATATGGATTCCTTGTTTGACAATCTGAGCTGAAGTGTGGACCTCCACAGTAATCATAACAGTAAAACTGATGTGGTTGGTTTGGTGAATCGTATGGATATTGGTCATAACCAAAATTCTGAGAATCACTGGAAAACTGTTCATAGACAAACATGTTTCCGGATTGACACTCAAATCCTTGATGAGGACCTCCAAAAAACTCACAAAGATATGTTTGTATCTCATGATGTGGTGGCTAGTAGAATGAATCAGATGTGTCATGGTAAGGATAGGGAGCTTGGTTATAGACAGACCCATCTCCTTACTCTACCATGCTACAGCCGGGACAATTCCCACCATTATGAGGACCACCACACCATTGGCAACCAAAATGGTGTGGATACGACATAGGAAAGAATCAAAGGTTCATAGAGGGGTAGGGATGAAGAATCAAAGATGTGAGAGGGTAAAGGTGAATATTTTTGGAGTTTTTGGAAAACATTTTGTAAAAATGAGAAAGAAAATCTTTTTGGGTTTTTGTGTTCGTTGAAAACTGATTTTAAAATTTTTTCGTGAACCGTTTTGTTGTTATGTTATAATAATAAGAAAATATGAACAAGGATGGGTAAATATACAATGAGTGTATATCCAGATTCACTAATCTGCAAACCGTTTAGAATAACGCGCAAAACCTCCCCGGCAGCGGCGTCAAAATTTGATTGGCTCAAAACGGTCAACTAAAGTCAACCACGGATGTGGTCAATATAGTCAAACTGCTTAGAGTCAATCTCCGTGGAATTATAGGGGTTTCCCCGGGTCGTTATGTCCTGACGAGGTGTGGATGGTATAAAAACGGGTTTGTGATTGGGTGAATTTGGACAGAAAAGGGTTTGTGATTGATTACACTTCTGATTTATACAAGGAAATAGCTTAAACAAGCTATATTAACAAGATTGTAAATTTAGAAAACCCAGAAATGTTTAAAACCAAAAAACGCGTACGTTCAGTTTAAGTTTACGTGAAAGTACAAAATAAAAGGTGAAAACTGAAATCTGAAAACCCTCAGGCGGTGAAAATGACTTTTTTACAAACCTAAGGATGAAGGAAAATTTTTAGAAAAATAAAATAAATTTTTACACTAATTAATTATTTAATATTAATTAAATACTATTTAATTCTAATTATTAATATTTAAATAACTTAAATACAATAAAATATTATTTTAATACTAGAAAAGTGAAAATTAAATTTCTATAATTATAAAATAATTGATGCATCGGGATTGCACCAGGCTTTACCTCTCGAGGGATCTCGAGAAGCTTACAACCCCCACCAGGCAGTGTACCGGATTGGTGTAGTATAGTATAATGACAAGTTCCGGGGGATTGATCGTTCAGCTAGGAATAGTGCCGCTAGGATTAGAAAACCTAAAGACTAGGTCTAGAGATGAGGGATGATTCTTTTTTGTATTTTTATATATTTATGAAAGCAAGTAAAATTCTCGGGTTTGAAGGAATTTGGCGAAATTAGTTGCTAATCAACTAACCCAATATTAAAGATGCAATCAAAATAAAATACTAAAAATAAAAATAAACTATATTATACTAAAGTTGTGAGCAATATGTGGGAGAATTGTATTTACTTAGATTTCACTACTCCCTAGATATCTTTTACACGTTAATTACTTGTTATAGTTGCGTGGATGACGGATTGTATTCCTTAATACCATTCATGAAGTGGCGTACTTACTTCCCCAATCCTATGAGCGCCTACTTCACTCCTATGTCGAGCCGGCTAAGAAGCTCCTAACATGGGATCACTAGAATTTGCTCATGCATTAAATACAACAAATAAAACCTAGTACACATCGGTTCATGTTTCCTAAGACGTTCAAGCATGTTACACAATGGAGATCTACCAGTTTTCTTAAGCCTAACATTGAAATCATTCATCCAATACAACCATAAACAAGTAATCAATACATAATTAACATCTAGGTTTCATTAGATCTAAGCAAACACAAGATAGATCTAGCCTAGCATATTAAAATCAAGACAAGCACAAGATATAATCAACCAACACATAGACATATTGATTGAATTAAGAGAAGACTTATCTTAATAGAACATGAAAGGAATCAAGGGGTGAAAACCCTTGAAAACACTGTAAAATATGACCTAGGGTTTACAAAGTTTGGCCCTAGTTTCCTCCACACAAGTTCCTCCTCAATGAATGAAAAATAGAAAACTATATATAGAGTTTGATAGGTGAGGCGTCAAGAACAAATGTCTGACGCCGTCATCTCGCTGCCAAATAGTTCCTCGGACTACCTAGATCTGGGTCTGACACCGTCATGTATTCCCATTATGCAGGCCGTCACCAATTTAACTCTTGACGTCCTTCTTCTGACGCCGTCAGGTTTGCACTGGGTCGTCATGGAATTTACTCTTGATGCCGTCAGGATTTTCCTCTTGACGCCGTCAGGTACTGTTCTCAGCATGGAAAATTAAGTCTTTGGCGTTTTCTTCACTTTTATGCTCCAAAAACGTCCGAATTGCTTCCTTTTCCAGAATTCACTCCCAAAGTACCAAAAATCACAAAAGGAACGATTTAGGGCAATATTTGATCAAATAAATTCAATTCCGGGCTTAAATGACCCCCTAAAAGTGGTTCATTTTTCGCCTCATCATATACCCTTACACTTGAGATTTGCTTGTCCTCAAGCAAATGCGCTTTTATTCTAATCAAAATACAAGTTAGGGGTCATTTAACACTAACATAAAAGTAATTATAACAAATAATCGTTCCACTAAAGACCAAAGACAAGCACGAAGGTCATACACTAGCACCTCACAAATAGTGTTTAGATACTCACGTCTCTCGGGTGTAATAAAGTAATATCACAATATGGAAACGGACAATATCTCTCACTATCTGTCATAGCAAAATAGATTACCATAGGCTTAGGAAAGGATCAAACCTCCACCACATGGCGTAAGCACCTAGGATAAAATATCAAAGAGGTCTTTTAAAAGGGTTGTAACGGTAGGTGTAGGGATATGGAATACACGGTTTTGTTGGATATAGGCAGTCTTTACTGGTGGCGAGTTAACAATCTTGGTTAATTACATGTACAATATGGCGTTGCTAAGCCAAGACTAGACTCGACTTAAGCTAATAAATCAAAAATAACAAAAACATAAAATGAACATAGAATGAAAAGGGATGGTAGTCTGTATGTTTTTTCTTTTCTCTTTTTCTATTTTTTTTTTTTTTTTTTTTTTTTTTTTTGCATACACTCTTACCCTACCATCCAAAATAATACATCATAGGGGATGAACATTCCCTTTACACTTGAATTTTTACATACTTTACAATAACTAATCTAATGACTCGAATTAAGAAAATTAAAGCACTTGGAGTACTTTTAAGATTAACGCACATACGGGGGTAATATATGATGTTCTTCCCCATTACTCCATAAAATAAGTACTTTACCCATGAGTCCCAATCGTCCCAAAACAATATGTACAAGGATATGACTCGACTTAGCAACCATGTAATCAATTAGATAATTAACTTAGGGTTTAACAAATAACAATAATGCACTAAAGATGTGTGCATACACGGAAGGCTAAGGTGATTTGGTTGTACATTTAAGTGGGGTGTAACAAATTCTTCCTTTAAGTAAGATGCTTAAAGTTAGAAACGAAAAGATAGGCTCGGAGGGGTGTACTAGGGGTTTCGTGTACTAAAAATGAGTACAACGCTAAGGTGTGGGAAAAATTAATTGACTTAACTAGACAAGTAATATGACTTAAATGGTCAAGTAATTATGATACGGGTTTAACACAAGGGTGAACCTAATGCCTCTTATCATGTAGTAAATCCTACTACACGAATGTAGTCTCACTTAGCGGTCTCGGGATGCATCACTAATGCAAGTTCTAGAATCTAAATGCTACCGGTACACTCATAAGCACTAATGGTAAATGCTTTTCCTATCAAATCTAAAGGCGAACCTCACATATTTGGGTGGAAAATTTTTCTGAATGGTACGGTTTTGTGCTAGTCATACAATCTCCTATCCATGAGACGCTTGCTATGGCTAAAGTTGCACTCCTAAATGTTGTAAAAAATTTTAAATTTGGCGCTAAAATTGCACTAACAAGTATTTCTTATAGTTTTATTACACATCTACTATTAAACAAACAAACTCAAGCGAAAGTGTATCTGTAAGGTATCATCATTTTACCCTCCCCTTACACTTAGGATGAACATTGTCCCCAATGTTCAAGTAAAGAATGTAAAAGTGAAATAAGTAAAACGAATGAAATCAAATACTCCCCTGATTCACTCGGTATGGATAATAAGGTGGTCAGGTTAGATCTTCCTCCAAGAAAATGAACAATCAAAGCTTCCCTCCCAGAGTAATAATCATCTTCTTGTCATACATAACCTGTAAATCCTGAGAAAACAGACAAGGCAACCTTGCATAAAATCGGCGGCAATCTACATATGCTAATAAATCCTAGAAAACAAAATAAGATATAATGCTTGTGGAATGATGTTTGCAGATTTCCTGGAGATTATAAAACTAATAATTCAACAAAAACTTTAAGACTCCGTTAGAAAAATAAAACTGGTAAAATTTCCAGATTTTTACACGTGACGCCGTCAAGAGTAAACTCGTGACGCCGTCAGAAGTGACCTGCATAAATTCTTATGTTAAGTTTCCGGAAAATTTCTGGAAAAACTTGGTCCTACTTCCTGGAAAATCCTGCAAAACATCATTATGACTCGATACAAGCATTTGACTCTAACAAATACGAATATACATGTTCACTTAATATTGTGGAGAATCATGATCGGTTTTGTTCTTAAAAACATATTTGGGGTTTCCCCTTACACTTATCTTTTGCAAAAACACCTTTGGATGAAGTTAAGACCAGGCCAAACAACAAAGTAAAGTATTTTCACTATTTAGTTTTGAAACATGATCTACCAACAATAAAAATAAAGCATGCATACGGAAGCAAATAACAAACACACAAAAATAAAAATCACACAAAACATGGGTTGCCTCCCAAGAAGCGCTTGTTTTTGTTCGAGTCACGAGCCTGACTCTACCCTTACTTAATAGAAATAGGGGAGGTTTTCCCTACACTTAGGATTAAGTGCGGGTGGAAGTAGCGATACACACCCTTATGGTGGAAATATGCCTCGTGAGGAAAGCGTGGTGGATGAATTATATGCTCAAAGGGGTGTGCACCTATCATCATAACCTTACCTAATTCAATTGGGTTAATGGGTGTATTAAGATTTTCTCCTAGAAAGGGATCATTTTCTATCAACTTCGAAAGACTCCTAGTTGGGGATCCATCTTGACCTAATAAACCTGGTTTAAACCCATAATGTTTCTTGTGATCAATAATAAATGGGTGATGTAAGCATGTAAGGTCATTTTCCACTCCTATATTAGCTTCCTCTCTACAAGGCTTAGAGTACACTACCTTTGTCCTAAGACTACCCGGACTATATGGTTTGATGGGTGGATCGGAACCTATTTCAATTCCTAAATTTTCATCCAAGGATGGAAGATTAGGTAACGGTTTTGGTTGAGGCTCCGATTCATCAAAACTAGGAACTTCCCTAGAACTAAGAGTAAGGTTATCATTATAAGTATTCAAACCTATATCATCTAGTTGTGTTTGGTTCAAAGGTTCTACCTCAATTGGGATTCCTAAAGTCTTTTCTACTTCATCCGAATAAGTCACGGGCGGTGTGTATGCCTCAAATGATGGTAGGACTTGTGGGGTACTTGGTGGGCTTAGATTTTCAACTCTATCCTCCATCTTATCAAGATTACCAATGTGCTCAGCTTGTATTGTGGTGAAATCAAACCACCCCGTGCACCCAGTTATCTCATCTATAGGTTTATCCCCAAACAATCTTCTTGCTTGTTCCCTTAAACTTGCTATCAATTGATCCGTAACAACGTTTCTTGGGTTGTCCATTTTTTTGGCAAGTTTGGCACAATTCTCTATGGTTTCCCATGCTTCATCAACACCTAATCCCCAAAGGTCCCCATCTGCGGCATGGTCAATGTCCATTTTGGTATAGTGGTCGACACGATGGTAAAATATTTCAATTTGGGACCACAGATCGAAATTATGATGAGGGACTTTTCGGAGTAAATATTTAAAACGAGCCCATGCATCATAGATAGGTTCATCCTCATGTTGTTTAAACATCAAGATGTCATTTGGAGTGGGTGAATTTCGTGGTTGGTAGTATGGTGGATTCGCTTTCTCCATAATGGCTAACGGAATAGTCAATGGAAAGGTTTTTACAAACAAAGAAACAAAGAAAAGATAGACTAAAGAAAACCTAAAAATTAAAATAAAATCTTACTAGAAAGGAATCTAGCAAGTAGACCTAATAAAAAGAAATTCTAACCTAGACAATAACTATTCCCCGGGCTGCGGCGCCAAAAACTTGATGTGTAGGGATTGCACCAGGCTTTACCTCTCGAGGGATCTCGAGAAGCTTACAACCCCCACCAGGCAGTGTACCTGATCGATGTAGTATAGTATAATGACAAGTACCGGGGGATTGATCGTTCAGCTAGGAATAGTGTCGCTAGGATTAGAAAACCTAAAGACTAGGTCTAGAGATGAGGGATGATTCTTTTTTGTATTTTTATATTTTTATGAAAGCAAGTAAAATTCTCGGGTTTGAAGGAATTTGGCGGAATTAGTTGCTAATCAACTAACCTAATATTAAAGATGCAATCAAAATAAAATACTAAAAATGAAAATAAACTATATTATACTAAAGTTGTGAGCAATATGTAGGAGAATTGTATTTACTTAGATTTCACTACTCCCTAGATATCTTTTACACGTTAATTACTTGTTATAGTTGCGTGGATGACGGATTGTATTCCTTAATACCATTCATGGGGTGGCGTACTTACTTCCCCAATCCTATGAGCGCCTACTTCACTCCTATGTCGAGCCGGCTAAGAAGCTCCTAACATGGGATCACTAGAATTTGCTCATGCATTAAATACAACCAATAAAACCTAGTACACATCGGTTCATGTTTCCTAAGACGTTCAAGCATGTTACACAATGGAGATCTGCCAGTTTTCATAAGCCTAACATTGAAATCATTCATCCAATATAACCATAAACAAGTAATCAACACATAATTAACATCTAGGTTTCATTAGATCTAAGCAAACACAAGATAGATCTAGCATAGCATATTAAAATCAAGACAAGCACAAGATATAATCAACCAACACATAGACATATTGATTGAATTAAGAGAAGACTTATCTTAATAGAACATGAAAGGAATCAAGGGGTGAAAACCCTTGAAAACACTGTAAAATATGACCTAGGGTTTACAAAGTTCGGCCCTAGTTTTCTCCACACAAGTTCCTCCTTAATGAATGAAAAATAGAAAACTATATATAGAGTTTGATAGGTGACGACGTCAAGAACAAATGTCTGACGCCGTCATCTCCCCGCCAAATAGTTCCTTAGACTGCCTAGATTTGGGTCTGACGCCGTCATGTATTCCCCTTATGCAGGCCATCACCAATTTAACTCTTGACGCCCTTCTTGTGACGCTGTCAGGTTTACACTGGGTCGTCATGGAATTAACTCTTGACGCCGTCAGGATTTTCCTCTTGACGCCGTCAGGTACTGTTCTCAGCATGGAAAATTAAGTCTTTGGCGTTTTCTTCACTTTTATGCTCCAAAAATGTACGAATTGCTTCCTTTTCCAGAATTCACTCCCAAAGTACCTAAAATCACAAAAGGAACGATTTAGAGCAATATTTGATCAAATAAATTCAATTCCGGGCTTAAATTACCCCCTAAAAGTGGTTCATTTTTCGCCTCATCAATAATTAAAAACTAATTTTAAAATTAAAAATATACTTTTTTTTGTCTTTTTGTATATTTTATATTAATTAATTACTAATTTAATGTTAATTACCTAATTAAACTAATTAAAATTATTAAAAAAATACTAAAAAGACTTAGAAAATTAAAAAAAAAAATTTTATAAACCTAATTAAACATCACAGGAATCCTATAAAAATATAAAAAGTTTGTTTTATATGTTTTAAACTATTTTACCATTTATTAAACTAAATATTAATTAATTACTAATTAAACTAATTAAATTCTAAAAAATAGAAAAGGAACATTGAAAATTATGAGAAAATTTCTAAAATTATTTTATAACATATAAAAGCTAGGAAAAATATAAAAACTAGGTATTACTTTATAAAATCTAATTTTGCTATTTAATACTTGAATATTAATTAATAAATAATAAAATTAATATTAAATCTAATAAATACTAAATGACAATATAAAAATTTGGAAAAATTACTGAAAATACTTTAAGATAAAAGAAAATTAAAAAAAATATAAAAAAGCAAGTTACTTAATAAAAATCTAAAAAGGAAAATTAAAAAGGTAAATAATATTAAATAGAAACTATCACTTAATTTAAAACATGATTTTTCTAGATTTTCTTTTTCTAAACTATTTTAACAATAAAATTAAACAAATTTTGTGAAATCACTTTGAGTGGGGCCCAGTGAATAAGCACTTCAAGTGCTTATTGCTTGGACAGATAAGCTTCAAGCTTAATAAGGTGGAATTAAGCTCAAATAAGCAATCCAAAGAGTACAACCTATGAAATAAGCTGTAATCAACTTAGATGAACTCAAAGGAAGTTAAATCAACTAGCACATTACACTGGATAAGCCAAAGTAAGCAATTAAGCAATTGCAAATTTCCACAGTCAACCACTTAGGCCTGCAGTCAACTTTAAGAGCTAAATAAGCTTATGAGATAAGCTAATAAGCACAAATGAATGACTAAAGAAGCAAGCTGAGCTGGTGGACTTTCTAAAAAGCCTCAGCTAACCCTCTAGGACCCACTATTGAAGGTAGGGGAGGGCATGGAAATTTGTATCAAAATATGAGTGCTCAGCTTATATTCAGAAATGGACAAAACAAAAAGGCCTTGCAGCCCTAGTAAATAAGCTCTAAACTACAAAATATGCACAGAACTTTAAAGCCTGGCTTATTGGTTTCCCAATAAGCCAAAAACCTAAGAGTGGGGCCCACTATGGAAGCCAGGACATGCTATGGAAAATAGGTGTCTGATCATGGTCTGTGGTGCAGGGCATGTCCTTGCCCTGGAGGCTACTTTGAGCACCAATAAGCCAATAGAAAAAAATATGAAAGATAAGCAATCTATGGATTCCTAGAGATTAGCTGAGACACTAAAACATGTAAAAAGATTGAGCCCTGAAACTCAACACAAAATTCTCTAAAATTCTTGCAATAATTAGATTTTTCTGCACAAAGGTCAAATTGACTTTTTTATATGAACTTGAACTTTGACTAATTTGAGATTTGGATGACCACTACTGATTGAATAAGTTGCAAACAGATACAATTAACCTATGTTAAGCTAAAGCCATCACTGATGAGCTAAAATGTAGGTCTATGGGTTCCAAATCCCTTACAGTTAACTGTGAGGGTACTTAATATGGAATTTTGACTTTTGCTGAGAAAGTGACCAAAGTAATGGTCAAATTAAACTTATATAGTCTAATTACAGTGAACCAGCAAACCCTAACAACTAATAATAACAATAACTCAGCACAACAACTTGTTCCAAACACCCCTTATGTAACTGATATGAAGGATTTGTGAAGCAAAAGGATACTCTACACCATGAAACACAGTCCTAAGCTTACACTAATCAAGTATGAACATAAAAAAAACAGAAATCAACAACTAATAACAACTATAACTAGTAATTACAAAATTTGAGCAATAATTAATAAAAACTTGAAGTGAGACTTACAATTCAGTCCTTAGTTCAATCTAAGGAGGTATGAGAGGTAAACCTAAGAGAACTTATTGAGAATGACTAAAACGTGCTTAAGAACTTCCAAATAAGCTCTGGATAAGCTCCACATCTTGTTTCTCTTCCAAGGTTGACCACAGTTGATTTTTTGGAAATTTTTAGCTAAAGACTATTTAAACCTTCATGAGCATTCTAAGGCTTATAACTAACTCTGATAGGGCTTAAGAAACAGTTAATGACAACTTTTTGTATTAAAATTAATGATCATTTCACCAAACTTGAACAAAAACTGAATTCAAATGGAGAATCTTTAAAATTTCATTAACTAAGATTTGAGTTACAACAATGAGACGTAGGAAACATTAATAAAACTGGAATTACAACTTAAGAGGATAAATTATACTAATTTGACATGAACTAAAATTACACTACTGCTACTATTACACTACAGCTATCTTACACCTCTTCCTTCTTTTTTTCTTGACTTTTATAGAACCTGGGGTCTCTCTCTTTCTTTCCCACTTCAATTTGAACTGTTGGATGCTTAGTTTTGATCCCAGCCATTAAATGGTATTTTGGCGGGAAACTTGTATTTTGACAGGTTTAGTGGTTTAGGTGAGGGCAGGTAAGGGATATTTAATCAGGAGGTGAGTTGGTGAGAGGAGGGGGAAATATGAGTTGAGAAGGTGAGGATAATAATGGAGAAGGGGGACATGGAGGAGGGAAATCAGGGAGGAAGGAGATGGGTATACATTGTTTGGTGTTGGGTTTGACCCTGGGGTTTGACCCTTGACTTGTTGACTGGGTTTATTTATTAAAAATGAGGTGGGCTTGTGTAGTGGGCTGGTGATGGTTTGGATTTGTTTTGGTGGATTTGGTTTTGGTTAATAAAAGGGTCCATTTGGTTTGTAACTATAATATCACAAGGACCAAATTGTAATTAGCAGAAACATGAGGGGCTGATTTTACACTTTCCCCAAAGTACTTCTGAGGTTAATTCCTGCCCAATCTGAATAATCCAAGGACCACATGTAAAATTTCTCACTTTTGAATATTCCAGGGACCAAAAATGCCAAATGTAAAACTTGAAGGGCCAAACTTGTAAATTCTCGAAACTTTCCACCCAAGTACCATTTCTGCCAAACTTCACTAACACAGGGACCATGATTGATAATTTCCAAAAATTTTAATCCCAGCGGCTAATTTTGCCAATTTTGAAAGTTGGGGGACTGAAACTGCCAATTTGCAAACTTTGATCGTTTTTCATCTATTTTTACTCATTTTGCATCTGAAACATATAAAACACAATTTTGGAATATTTTCAGTATTTTGATGCATTTTTGAGTGTTTTTAAATGTTTTGCAGCTCAGATTTGATCAAAAATGATAAGTGTTTGAGCACTCATCAGTTTGATACGTCTTTTGTTTTTGTTTGTATGATTGTTTGCATGATGTGTTGTCATAGGAGGGAGTACACTTATGAAAGGGGGCATAGATAATTATGGTGGCCAACATAATTATACATGCGTCACAACACAAGTAGACTTGCAAGTATGATGGCATGGATTACATGGTGTACTAGGTGCTATGTGGTATATGTGCATTATCATTGAGATGTGTGGTTTTGGAGGTAAGTATGCGTGTGGAATAGGCTTATAACTATGGTCGCGAACATAATTATAAGGGTATCACACACGTGGACTTGTGACCATTATTGCATTGATTGATGTTTGTTGTTATATGTTGTGGTAGATGGTATTTGATATCATGATTGGTGATGGCTGTATGGTTAGAGAAGTATTCTCTTAACCGTTAGGGCAGTCGTTATATGTTGGGGTGTGTAGGTGGTAAGATTCCACTCTACCTATCATATGATTGAAACCTCAAATATCTGTTGGAATTAATATTGTGGTATTTAAGTTGATTCGTTTGCTAGAAGCTCCGTTTGTATACCTAATTCTTTGGCTGGCATTCCTATTCGTACGATGATGGTACATGATGAGTGTCTAAATACTCATCATTTTATACTAATCTGAGCTGCCAAAACATCCAAAAAACACTCAAATATGCATCATAAT
Organism: Artemisia argyi; assembly: GCA_030686995.1. NCBI lineage: Eukaryota > Viridiplantae > Streptophyta > Magnoliopsida > Asterales > Asteraceae > Artemisia > Artemisia argyi. The sequence continues at coordinate 159,157,787 of CM060704.1, read as the reverse complement.
ACTGAAAATATCTTAGAAGTGTGTTTTATATGTTTCAAATGCAAAATAATCAAAAACAGATAAAAAACGAACAAAGTTTGCATAATTGGCAGTTTCAGTCCCTTAACTTTAAAAAATTGTCAAAACTAGTCCCTGAAGGTTTAAAACGAATAAAAAGTCAACTTTAGTTCATGAGAAGTCAAACATGTTCACAACTGATCCCTGGATAAAAGTTTACACATATTGGCAACTTTTACCCCTCAAGTATCAAAATTGGCAAAATTAGTCCCTGGGTATTCAAAAAGTGAAATTTAAAAAATATTACCCTTGAACTATTCATAAATTACAAATTGGAACTTTTTGATGACTTTTGGGAAATTACAAATTCAACCCTTCAACTTTCAAAAAATGACATAAATGGTCCTTTAAGGTTTTAAAAATGAAAATTTACAATTATGGTCCTTGTACTATTGTTATTTGACAGGTATGGTCCCTTGAATAAATAAGGAAGCTTGTCACATCAAGTCCTTCAAGAATTCAGGAATTGCAACTTTAGTCCTTGGGCTTTTACAACACTAAAACCATCCGGATCTATTACTCCTTAAATCCAAAAAACTAACAAATAAACACAACACAACCCACCCTTTTTGCTTTGGCCCAACACACCCAGCCCAACACCCTTTTTAAATAAAAACCCGGTCAAACCGTTTGACCCTGCCCTTTCCCTCTCCTTCTTCCACCTCCCACACTGAATCACCAATACCACCACTGCTCCTATACCAGCCCACAATATCACTCCACCTCACCCCCCCAGCTGTATCTTACACCCCTACAAGCCCACCATGTTGCATTTAATGCAAAATTACGGCTGCAAGTTATCAAAACGACTTTTGGCGCCAAAATTTATTTCAATGGCCAAGATGAGTCACAGTAATCCAATGGTCATGATTTAAGGTGGGATTTTACTAGAAACTCAATTGAAACTCAGAAATGCTATAAAAGAGGAAGAATGAAGATGGAAAGACCACTTTGGATTAGCCATTGTCACGTAGCTTAAATAAATTTACTGCTTTCTTAATTTTAATGTCATTTATTGCTTTCAATGGTGTATTACTCTTTGACAAAGGTTAATATAACATTATTTATAGTTTAATTGCACTCTATCTTTTAAATTCATGTTTTTACTTAAATTGTCATTTAAATTTCAAGTCTTTAAATTTCTTGTTTGATTATGGTTATTTAATGGACTCAGTAAGTCACTTAGGCTCCTGACAAAGCCTTAAGGCTTTTAGAAATCATTAACTCAGCTTTAGTCTTTTAAATACAAAATAAGATAAAAAATCAAGAAAAACAATGAAAATACAAAAATATGATGTTCTTGATGAATTTGCTTGGAGCAAGGGAGTTGTGGATTGTCTCTGGTTTAGAAGCTTCATGGGAGGCCTTAGGTAGTGAAATTGATCCATGGTTCTTTGTTCTACTCTGGATTCATTTGGTAAGCCCTTTTTACCAATTTTGCAATTTATTGTTCTAGTCCTTTATATGCTTTGATTTGCATGTTTCTATGTTTATTTGTTGTTGTTTAATGTTATTATAGTTTAATATTTGTTGTTTGTTCATGAGATTTAAGTGTTGCTAAAAATTGAAATTTCACAGCTTAATATACATTTTTGACAAATCTGTGTTTATACTTGTGTTATTGAAATTTTTATGCTCAATTAGTCTTATTATATGTTAATATGAAGTTTGGAATGATTTTCATGGACTTAATCAGTATTATACATTGAAAATCCAAAAATTATTAAGTTTAAGGTGTGTTTGGAATTGCTGATTTCTTGGTGATTGACTGAGCTTAAATTGTTATTGTTGGGTGTTATAAGGTATACTGAGTTCTTTGAGGACTGACAATCCATCAAATCTATGGCATACTTGTATAAAAGTCAAAATGAGCAATTTGGATCTCTAATTTGATCACTGTTGAAATTTACAAAACCATATTCACCATACTAGTGTTAAACTTGTTTACCTAACTTAATTTCATGTTTTCATAGCTTAACATTACATTTTCAGTCCTTAGATTAGGATCTAAATTCGTATTAGTCAACTTAAGTGTTCTTGTAAAAAGTCAAATATTCTATTTTTCTGTTTTTGATTAAAATGTTGAATTTTCCTGTAGCTTTGTTTTTAAGTTTCTGTCTAAATCCTTTTAGGGTTTCATAGTTTAGTTGCTCATCTTGTTATGTTATTTTTGTCAATTTTTATTTGTCATGTTTAACTGCTTATTCCAGTGCTTATTCCTAGTAGTTTTTGCCCTGCACCCAGGATTAGCTGTCAACTCTATAAGCTTGCAGAAGCTTACGGAATTGACCCTAGCCTGAGTATTTGGCTTATTTGTGTTGCCGATGTGGCATTATGTTTATGTTTAAACTTGCTTTTCAGTTTATAGTTTAAATAGATAGCTTAATCACCCCAACTTTTGTTACAAACAACTCACCACACAGAAGCAAACTATGTGGTTGAGCCCATCTTCCTAAGCTCTCAAAAGCTCCTCATTGAGGCTGAGCTTGTGATTTTTGGCTTTATGTGAAGCCCATCAATCACACTCAAAGTCTTAGTGCTTGTGTAGTTTTTTCTAGCTTATTTGATAAGTCAATATCAAGCTTGTTGTTTGCCCATTCACAACAGTTAACTGAGAACTCAGTTAACTTACACCATTTCCAAAAGCTTCTAAAAAGCTAAATAGTGATCAAGAGCTTTGGTAATTTAGCTTCTTGTGAAGCTTAACTACCATATTCATTGTTCCTACGCTCCAATCTCACCTTGCAGCCCATATGCTAGGGCTGCAAGTAGCTTCTTGACTTGTCCATTTTCCTGAGTATGCTAAGAAATCAGCATACTCATTGTCACCTCATAAGCTCACAAAAAGCTTGTTCCTTGGACTTAGTTGGTGAGATTTAGTTATTTGTGGAGCTTATCTACCCATCTACAAGCTCCAATGCTTAATATCCATCTTGCAGCTTAGTTATAAGGGCTGCAAGAAGCTTTTTGTTTGTCCCATGCCATATCAAACACTGAGCAATCAGTGTTTTGATTGCTTTTTCATAAGCCCTCCAAAAGCTCACTAATGGACCCCACTAGTTGAGCTTGGACTTTTTGGAAAGCCAACCAGACTACCTTGCTATATCCACAGCTTATTTGGTCTTGTGAGCTTATTTGTAGGCTTATTTTGACCAAACATTTGACTGCAGGGGTGTTTGGATTGTTGTGCATCTGACTATTGCTTATTAGCTTATAAGTGAAATCCAGTGTACAACTTGTTTATATTTGTCTATATTATGTGTATACATATCATTTTTACTTTTGTTCCCTGAGTGGAGCTTATACCAAGCTTTCACAAGCTTCCATTCCATCCAAGTTAAAGCCCCAAAGGCTTAACTGTCTAAACCATAAGCTTGCACTATAATTCATAATTCCTGTGCATTTCTTTGTTCATATTTGTCCCTTGGACATGTTTTCATCTTTCTTTCTCTTTTGTTTCCTACGTACAGCTTTTTCAAGCTTATTCCAAGCTTGTGACTTGACTGTGAGTGCCATAATCTCACTGTGTAAGCTCATAAGCTTGGCAACAACTTATTTCTAGGTTTGTAGCTTTCCATTGTCCTTATATATGTATACTAATAGTATTAGTATAATCCAGAAAAAGAAAAGCCCAAAAACAAACTTTAAAGCTAAGTGATAGCTTCAATTTAGAAGCTTATTGCTTATTTGGCCATCTGTGGTGGAAATAAGCTCTCACAGAGCTTATTTCTAAGTTTTGAAAAAGTTGGCTTTATTAAAGTTTCATATTTTAGCTTGTTATACAGTTTTGCAAAAAGAAAATTAAAAAAAATAAAATAAATGGCAAAAATGGGGTGTGTAGGATTCGAACCTGGGACCTCTAGGCTAGTATAAATGCATAACACACACACCCCCTTCCAACTGCTCTGGGCACCAGTTCCGTTTATACATGCATTATTAATATACTTAACATAGTATTAGTAAATTAAGTTTATGTGGACTATTTGGCTTATTCCAGCTTATTAGAATAAGCTGATGACCCCAACTAATTTTTCCCAGCTTCTTTATAAGTAAATATACTTTCTATAATTTTTTCACAATTTTTACTGTTAATTTAATAGTTTTTAGATTTAATTTTAATTTAATTAGTTTAAATTAAAAATCAAAAATAAATTAGTTCTAGTATTTAATTTTTATCCTAGATAATTTTTTATAATTTTTCTAACTTTTATAAGTTATTAAGCATCTGTAAAAATTACTTTTGCAATTTTCACTTTTAATTTTCTAATTTTTAGATTTAAATTAGTATATTTAGCTTTTAATTAACAATTAAGTAATTAAATAAGATATAGCTTAAAAATAAATTGTAAAAATAATTTTATAATTTTTTAGGATTCCTGTGATGGTTAATAAGATTTATGAAAATCTTCTTAATTATCTAAGTCTTTTTAGTGTGTGTAATATTTTAAATCAGTTTAATTAGTTAATTAATAAGTATATAGTTTTTAATTAATAGTAATTACATAAATACTTGTAAAAATTATTTTAATTCATAATTAATTTTCTTTTATTATTAGGATCACAAAAATATAAATTTCGCATTTGTGGGTTTGTATTGATCAGTTTTCAGTTTATTTTGGTACATAGACGTTTATTTAAACGTAAACGTACGCATTCTAGGTTTTTTTGGTTTTCTTAATTTTTAAATTAATTTGTAAATATAATGTAAATGTTTTAAGTTATTTAATTTACATTTAAGCCCCTAAGGCATGTAAATACCTACTATAATTATATTTGTTCATTCATTTTGTACGTTTACGTTTATTTGAACCTAAACGTACGTTTGTAAATCCTTTTACATTTTTAGGGTTTCTGATTGCACGTTTTTACTGATATAGCTGTGACGGAGCTATTACTATTCACATTCCTAGTGTTAGTCAGTCAGATTCCTGTTTCTATATTTAATTTCACCAGAACACACATTCGTTTAAATCCAAATTGCACACCTCGTCGGGACATATAAACGTAAACGTTGGCGCCGCTGTTTACAGCCAATCAAAATTTGGCGCCGCTGCCGGGGAGGCTATGCTGCGTATAACGAATTTTTATTTGGTTGAAATATCTATCCTTTTTATATATTATATATAATATCATATTTCAATTTCCAAAAACATATAAAATACAAAAATATTTTCCTTTTCATAGCTTACAACTTGCCCAGTTTGATTAGTCCCCCTCAGTTACAACATTTGGCTGTTGGCTGTTTGAACACAGTTGCTGAGCTCTGTCAAGCCCAGATTCCCTTTCAAGGGGCGGTTGTTAGGATTTTTCTTTTCTCTGTATATATATATGAAAAGATAAAAATACAAGAAAATATTATAAAATAAAAATACCAAAAAGATTCTCCTTACCATACTATTTATAATTTTGTGAGTGGACCCCACTCCAATTTCTCATCCAATCATTTCCCCATGAACCATTAAATTCGGGGTCGAGTCAAGCTAGCGACTCGGTTATCAAAAACAGTAGCTTCCTCATGAACAAATCAATTCGAGGTCGAGTCAAGCTAGCGACTCGGTAATCAAAAACAGTAGCATAAACATGGGTTTTCACCCGTGTGTACCACCCAAGTGTGGGGGTGTGCCCCACATGTTGTATATATCTTAACAATGAAATGAAAAATTGTAAATACAAAAAAAAAATAATAATTGTTGTGTTACCCCACTTAGCTTTAAATGTTATCTTTTTATGTTCAAGGATTCGGCATAATAGCCGGGATTTTGAATATTGAGGACAATATTCATTTCTAAGTATGGGGGGGGGGGGGGGGGGAGGAATTCTGGCGAATTTGATTGATTATGTGCTCTTTTTCCCCAAAATGGCCAAAATTTTAAAAAATTTCACTTAGTGGAAGTGCCTTGCACTAAACACAACAAATGGTAATCAATCCACCATGTCTAACCCACATAAGGATTGGCTAATCCAGGAGCAAACGGCTCTTGGTAAAAATATCTCAAATCCGTTTATGGCTTGCAATTTGCCCAAAATTGTATGGTACCTCAACTCGCCATATCCTAAAAAGCAAATGAGTTGGCTAGCCCGCAAGATTATGGCTTGTGGTAAAGGCAGTGGAAAAACCAATATTAGTAATCAGCTCACCAAGATGTTGACTATTCCATCAAGAGTTGGCTAGTCCAGAAGCAAACGGCTTTTGGTAAAGACAAATCAAATCCGTTGACAGCTGGTGATTTGCTCAAAATCACATGGTTATCAGGTGGACCATAGTTCTAACTTGAATCGATACATCTGACTACTCCAGAAGTGATGGCTTTTGGTAAAGAGTTTTTCAAATCCATTAAGTTTTTCTCAAAAGATTGCTAGGGACTAGCAATGTTTTAGTGTGGGGGACTCATGAGTGTCTAAATACTCATCATTTTATACTAATCTGAGCTGCCAAAACATCCAAAAAACACTCAAATATGCATCATAATACTGAAAATATCTTAGAAGTGTGTTTTATATGTTTCAAATGCAAAATAATCAAAAACAGATAAAAAATGAACAAAGTTTGCAAAATTGGCAGTTTCAGTCCCTCAATTTTAAAAATTGTCAAAACTAGTCCCTGAAGGTTTAAAATGAATAAAAAGTCAACTTTAGTTCATGAGAAGTCAAACATGTTCACAAATGATCCCTGGATAAAAGTTTACACATATTGGCAACTTTTACCCCTCAAGTATCAAAATTGGCAAAATTAGTCCCTGGGTATTCAAAAAGTGAAAGTTAACAAATATTACCCTTTAACTATTCATAAATTACAAATTGGAACTTTTTGATGACTTTTGGGAAATTACAAATTCAACCCTTCAACTTTCAGAAAATGACATAAATGGTCCTTTAAGGTTTTAAAATTGAAATTTTACAATTATGGTCCTTGTACTATTGTTATTTGACAGGTATGGTCCCTTGAATAAATAAGGAAGCTTGTCACATCAAGTCCTTCAAGAATTCAGGAATTGCAACTTTAGTCCTTGGGCTTTTACAACACTAAAACCATCCGGATCTATTACTCCTTGAATCCAAAAACTAACAAATAAACACAACACAACCCACCCTTTTTGCTTTGGCTCAACACATCCAGCCCAACACCCTTTTTAAATAAAAACCCGGTCAAACCGTTTGACCCTGCCCTTTCCCTCTCCTTCTTCCACCTCCCACACTGAGTCACCAATACCACCAATGCTCCTATACCAGCCCACAATATCACTCCACCTCACCCCCAGCTGTATCTTACACCCCTACAAGCCCACCATGTTGCATTTGATGCAAAATTACAGCTGCAAGTTATCAAAATGACTTTTGGCGCCAAAAGTTATTTCAATGGCCAAGATGAGTCACAGTAATCCAATGGTCATGATTTAATGTGGGATTTGACTGAAAACTCAAGTGGAACTCAGAAATGCTATAAAAGAGGAAGAATGAAGATGGAAAGACCACTTTGGATTAGCCATTGTCACGTAGCTTAAATAAATTTACTGCTTTCTTAATTTTAATGACATTTATTGCTTTCAATGGTGTGTTACTCTTTGATAAAGGTTAATATAACATTATTTACAGTTTAATTGCACTCTATCTTTTAAATTCATGTTTTTACTTAAATTGTCATTTAAATTTCAAGTCTTTAAATTTCTTGTTTGATTATGGTTATTTAATGGACTCAGTAAGTCACTTAGGCTCCTGACAAAGCCTTAAGGCTTTTAGAAATCATTAACTCAGCTTTAGTCTTTTAAATACAAAATAAGATAAAAAAAAATCAAGAAAAACAATGAAAATACAAAAATATGATGTTCTTGATGAATTTGCTTGGAGCAAGGGAGTTGTGGATTGTCTCTGGTTTAGAAGCTTCATGGGAGGCCTTAGGTAGTGAAATTGATCCATGGTTCTTTGTTCTACTCTGGATTCATTTGGTAAGCCCTTTTTACTAATTTTGCAATTTATTGTTCTAGTCCTTTATATGCTTTGATATGCATGTTTCTATGTTTATTTGTTGTTGTTTAATGTTATTATAGTTTAATATTTATTGTTTGTTCATGAGATTTAAGTGTTGCTAAAAATTGAAATTTCACAACTTAATATACATTTTTGACAAATCTGTGTTTATGCTTGTGTTATTGAAATTTTTATGCTCAATTAGTCTTATTATATGTTAATATGAAGTTTGGAATGATTTTCATGGACTTAATCAGTATTATTCATTGAAAATCCAAAAATTATTAAGTTTAAGGTGTGTTTGGAATTGCTGATTTCTTGGTGATTGACTGAGCTTAAATTTTTATTGTTGGGTGTTATAAGGTATACTAAGTTCTTTGAGGACTGACAATCCATCAAATCTATGGCATACTTGTATAAAAGTCAAAATGAGCAATTTGGATCTCTAATTTGATCATTGTTGAAATTTACACAACCATATTCACCATACTAGTGTTAAACTTGTTTACCTAACTTAATTTCATGTTTTCATAGCTTAACATTACATTTTCAGTCCTTAGATTAGGATCTAAATTCTTATTAGTCAACTTAAGTGTTCTTGTAAAAAGTCAAATATTTTATTTTTCTGTTTTTGATTAAAATGTTAAATTTTCCTGTAGCTTTGTTTTTAAGTTTCTGTCTAAATCCTTTTAGGGTTTCATAGTTTAGTTGCTCATCTTGTTATGTTATTTTTGTCAATTTTTATTTGTCATGTTTAACTGCTTATTCCAGTGCTTATTCCTAGTAGTTTTTGCCCTGCACCCAGGATTAGCTGTCAAATCTATAAGCTTGCAGAAGCTTATGGAATTGACCCTAGCCTGAGTATTTGGCTTATTTGTGTTGCCCATGTGGCATTATGTTTATGTTTAAACTTGCTTTTCAGTTTATAGTTTAAATAGATAGCTTAATCACCCCAACTTTTGTTACAAACAACTCACCACACAGAAGCAAACTGTGTGGTTGAGCCCATCTTCCTAAGCTCTCAAAAGCTCCTCATTGAGGCTGAGCTTGTGATTTTTGGCTTTATGTGAAGCCCATCAATCACACTCAAAGTCTCAGTGCTTGTGTAGTTTTTTCTAGCTTATTTGATAAGTCAATATCAAGCTTGTTTTTTGCCCATTCACAACAGTTAACTGAGAACTCAGTTAACTTACACCATTTCCAAAAGCTTCTAAAAAGCTAAATAGTGATCAAGAGCTTTGGTAATTTAGCTTCTTGTGAAGCTTAACTACCATATTCATTGTTCCTATGCTCCAATCTTACCTTGCAGCCCATATGCTAGGGCTGCAAGTAGCTTCTTGACTTGTCCATTTTCCTGAGTATGCTAAGAAATCAGCATACTCATTGTCACTTCATAAGCTCACAAAAACTTGTTCCTTGGACTTAGTTGGTGAGATTTAGTTATTTGTGGAGCTTATCTACCCATCTACAAGCTCCAATGCTTAATATCCATCTTGCAGCTTATTTATAAGGGCTGCAAGAAGCTTTTTGTTTGTCCCATGCCATATCAAACACTGAGTAATCAGTGTTTTGATTGCTTTTTCATAAGCCCTCCAAAAGCTCACTAGTGGACCCCACTAGTTGAGCTTGGACTTTTTGGAAAGCCAACCAGACTACCTTGCTATATCCACAGCTTATTTGGTCTTGTGAGCTTATTTTGTAGGCTTATTTTGACCAAACATTTGACTGCAGGGGTGTTTGGATTGTTGTGCATCTGACTATTGCTTATTAGCTTATTTGAGCTTATAAGTGAAATCCAGTGTACAACTTGTTTATATTTGTTTATATTATGTGTATACATATCATTTTTACTTTTGTTCCCTGTGTGGAGCTTATACCAAGCTTTCACAAGCTTCCATTCCATCCAAGTTAAAGCCCCAAAGGCTTAACTGTCTAAACCATAAGCTTGCACTATAATGCATAATTCCTGTGCATTTCTTTGTTCATATTTGTCCCTTGGACATGTTTTCATCTTTCTTTCTCTTTTGTTTCCTACGTACAGCTTTTTCAAGCTTATTCCAAGCTTGTGACTTGACTGTGAGTGCCATAATCTCACTGTGTAAGCTCATAAGCTTGGCAACAGCTTATTTCTAGGTTTGTAGCTTTCCATTGTCCTTATATATGTATAATAATAGTATTAGTTTAATCCAGAAAAAGAAAAGCCCAAAAACAAACTTTAAAGCTAAGTGATAGCTTCTATTTAGAAGCTTATTGCTTATTTGGCCATCTGTGGTGGAAATAAGCTCTCACAGAGCTTATTTCTAAGTTTTGAAAAAGTTGGCTTAATTAAAGTTTCATATTTTAGCTTGTTATACAGTTTTGCAAAAAGAAAAATTTAAAAAATAAAATAAATGGCAAAAATGAGGTGTGTAGGATTCGAACCTGGGACCTCTAGGCTATACATGCATAACATACACACCCCCTTCCAACTGCTCTGGGGCACCAGTTCTGTTTATACATGCATTATTAATATACTTAACATAGTATTAGTATATTAAGCTTATGTGGACTGTTTGGCTTATTCCAGCTTATTGGAATAAGCTGATGACCCCAACTTATTTTTCCCAGCTTCTTTATAAGTAAATATACTTTCTATAATTTTTTCACAATTTTTACTGTTCATTTAATAGTTTTTAGATTTAATTTTAATTTAATTAGTTTAAATTAAAAATAAAAAATAAATTAGTTCTAGTATTTAATTTTTATCCTAGATAATTTTTTATAATTTTTCTAACTTTTATAAGTTATTAAGCATCTGTAAAAATTACTTTTGCAATTTTCACTTTTTTATTTTCTAATTTTTAGATTTAAATTAGTATATTTAGCTTTTAATTAACAATTAAGTAATTAAATAAGATATAGCTTAAAAATAAATTGTAAAAATAATTTTATAATTTTTAGTATGTGTAATATTTTAAATCAGTTTAATTATTTAATTAATAAGTAAATAGTTTTTAATTAATAGTAATTACATAAATACTTGTAAAAATTATTTTAATTCATAATTAATTTTCTTTTATTATTAGGATCACAAAAATATAAATTTCACATTTGTAGGGTTTGTATTAATCAGTTTTCAGTTTATTTTGGTACATAGACGTTTATTTAAACGTAAACGTACGCATTTTAGGTTTTTTTGGTTTCTTAATTTTTAAATAAGTTTGTAAATATAAAGTAAATGTTTTAAGTTATTTAATGTGCATTTAAGTCCCTAAGGCATGTAAATACCTACTATAATTATATTTGTTCATTCATTTTGTACGTTTACGTTTATTTGAACCTAAACGTACGTTTGTAAATCCTTTTACATTTCTAGGGTTTCTGATTGCACGTTTTTACTGATATAGCTATGACGGAGCTATTACTATTCACATTCCTAGTGTCAGTCAGTCAGATTCCTGTTTCTATATTTAATTTCACCAGATCACACATTCGTTGTATTACAGATTTCACACCTCATTGGGACATAACGACGTAGGAACATTCTATACTCCTCGTTAACAATTGCTTTTCCTCCCGAGCTGTCTGGCTTTTAGTACTGACCATTCACAAGTGGTTGAGAAATAAAGTTGGTTGGTTTGGGAGGAATCAGTACAGATGCCATATTCTTTCTATTTGACGTCGGGATAGGTGTTGGGTAATCGAATTCATTTTTGTTGGATACTGGTTCGTTTCTTTGGTTATTCCTTGCATTCATTCCACGAATGAATGTTATATTGTTCTTCGAGTATTGTTGGTTCATGACGAGTTGGTGCGGATATTCGATCCCTCATTTACACACGCCAATTGAATTTCGTGACATGTTTTGTGACCTGTTTGTATCGGTGTTTTTCTATGATTTTGGTTTGATCATTGTACGAATGAGTTTGTGAGTTCATCGTTTTGTTTGCAATGTATTTGCGTGAGTGTTCACTGGTATGAGATTCGTTTGATGATTATTTTGATTACGTGATTCCTTCATGTCTTTCACATTCGTATAAGAGGTTGAGTTAAAGTCTTTATGGTATTTTAAAATTCGTTTTGGGTATTTCAAGGTCATTTGTTGGAAACTATTATTTTTATGGTGAAAATGAAATGTGAAAAAAAAATAGTTATGTTGATGTCTTACATAAAATGGTTTATATATATTTTTAAAAAAATGTATAAGTTTAAGGTATATCTTGCGAAAAACGGTGTTCATTTGTTTTTGGGAAGGTCGAGTACGGGAATAAGAACTGTCTATGGTTCTCATTTACCAAACTTGTTATGTATTTGGTTCATCGAGTGTTCTTTCATTGAGGTACGCTTGTGGGTGTTTTATGGGTACGTGTATTTTATATTTTCTTTGTATGGGTTTTCATGAACATTTTATCCGTGTCTACTTTTATTGGGAAAAATTTCTCATTGTGTTTTTTCTAGCTTTGATTTTGATGTTCGTTACTTCGTTAGTCGGTAATTCATACCCCTTTTGAGTTCGTTGATATACGTTTTAGTTCGACCGGTTTCATGGTTCGCGTCGTTTACTTAGGATAGATTGTCGTTTTGATTATCAATTTGTTCGTTGAAGAAGAAGAGGATGTTGCCAAGTATCCAAGTGAGAAGTTCAGTTTCAAGATGTACGTTCTTCAGGCATCGCGGAGGTAGAAGAACCATATGAGGAACTATGTGATACGTGACTTAGAGTTGGGGAGTAGAACTTGGAGATGATATTGGTATGGAGTAGAAAGTGTTATCTACACAGATCATAAGAATCTTTAGCATATATTTGATGAGAGGCTAATATATGTAGAAGAGAAGTTCGGTGTGGAATTTCTCAGTGACTACAATTGTCTGATTCGCTACTGTCAAGGAAGGGCGGACATTGTGGTAAGAGCGCTGAGCGGGAGTGAACGAGTGAAACTTAGATGTTGAGAGCAATGATTATGATAATTCAGTTCAGAGTTAAGAGGATGATATTGACAACCTAGAGAGAGAGGTTCAAGGATGAGAACATGTAAGAAGAATGATTACTTGGTTTAGACCAGTAAATGGAAAAGAACAAAGATGGAGGAATGTACTTTGCGGACCAGCTATTGGTTTCATTGAGAGGAAGCATAAGGACATCATTCATGCAAGGTATTTGATACATCCGAGAATGGATAAGACGTATTATTACCTTAGCAAGAGGCGTATGGAGGAGTGGGTATGAAGGAGAATACTGATACTTTAGTAAGTGTTTGAAATGCTTGAAGGTAAAGGTTGTAGTCAACAATTATTAGGGTGTTGCAACAGCCAGAGGTACCTGGAGATTTTATTAAGGAGGAGTTGGTGAGACTTTTTGCTCGGTGAGTTGGTAAAGAACCTTGGGGTGTCGCATTGATCATCAAGATACATGATGAAATACTTACTTCGCGATAGTGGTAAACGTGTTATAGAGTCTTGAGAACGTGTATTTAGAGGAGTACGACTTATCATTCTCTAGGGAGTGAACTAAGTGAGCGTACAAATCAGGCGTTGGATGGTGAGCTGAGAGCATGGGTGTGTTTGATTTTGGAGGAAGCCGGGGTATACATTTTCCCTTAGCCGAGTTCTCCTATATCAACAATTATCATTCTAGTATGGAGTATGTGTCGTGTGAAAATTCTATGGGAGGTAATGTAGGTCACTTGTTCTGTGGGCAAAGGTTGGAACAAGCCAACTAATTGGTCCTGAACTAGAACGAGAAACTACGAATAAGGTTTTCGGATTTATGAAAGACTTAAGGCAGCAAGAGATCGCCAAAAGAGTTATGCGAATTATTGCTGTAAGCCCTTAGAGTTTGGTGTTGGTGATATTGTGAGGTTACAAGTATCTCCTTGGAAGGGTGTTGTGCGTTGCGGTAAGAAAGGCAAGCTAGCACCGAGTTACGTAGGATCATTTGAGATTTACGGAAAGGATTGGATTTGAGACATATCGGTTGAAATTGTCTAAGGAGTGAAGTAGAGTGCATGATATGTTTCACGTATCTAATGGAAAGAAGTGTTTGGCGGATGCTAGTCTGCATGTGCCGTTAGATGAGAATAAGGTTGACAAGACCCTCCGTTTTGTCAAGAAACCTACTGAGATTATGGATCGAGATGTTAAAGGTTTGAAGTTTGGTGAGATAGCATTGGTAAAGGTATGGTGGGATTCTAAGCGTGGTCCTGAGTTTACTCGGGAACGTGAGGATCAGATGTAATTAATGTTTGTTTTATGTGTATCAATTATATGTGGTGTTGTCTGCGGTTACCATTTGGATTTTCATTTGGTTCGAGGGTATCATACCTACCTGTAAGAAGTTTTTGGATTGTTGGTGTTATTGATCGGGGAGTGTATCTAATTGCGTGTATTGTTGGAGTGACGGAATGTTTTCTATTGTGTGAATTCGGGTATTTAGTCGGTTTACATTTTTTTTGTGATTCTTTCTCTGTGATTTTATGATGTGGTATTATTCCGCTTAAATATCCATAAATTTTCTTTTGCTGTTGTGAGTGGTGACTCGTGTAGTTGAAATCTCGGGACGCGATTTCCTTAAGTGGGGGATGATGTAACAACCGTGGTTTTAGCAGGTCAGTTTGACTGATAGTCTTGACTCGGTTGACATTTGTTTGGTGTGTCCTAGGTGATTTAAGTGATATATAAGTAATATAGGTGAGTTTTAGCACTAAATCCCTTTGCGTAAATGGTTTTTATGGTGATTTGGAAAGTTTGGAATTTGGGAAAGTTCATTTTGATCACCTTTGTGGTGTAGAAATAACTTGTGAAGTTTTGGTATTTTTGTGTTTTTTGCGTAACGAGTTTTCGTTCATGTATTTGAGCGTTAGCAAGTTACGAGGAGTTTGTTTTGATGTGTTATGCTTATATAAGAGTGTGAAAATCTATTTTTGGAAACTTTATTTTGAAAATGATTATTTTCCGGTTTGTCGTAAAATTAAGGTTTATTGCGAAAGACGTTAGGATTCGTTATGGGAACACATAAGATATGAAAAGTTTGAGGTTTTGAGTGTAATAAATAAATTTAGTAAATTCAATATATACACACACACACACACACACACACACACACACACACACACACACACACACATATATATATATATATATATATATATATATATATATATATATATATATATATATATATATATATATATATATATATATATATATATATATATATATATATATGTGTGTGTTATAAAAATCGGCTAGAGGGTTTTTAGGGAAAAAGAAAACCCAATTTTAGTCTAAATATGACTCTTAGGCCCAAGAAATCCTAGTTCAACCCAAACAAGCCCAACCCCTACCCATATAAGCCAAACCAACGACCCATAACTCTATTTTCCTGCAATTTGAAGTCGACACAAGGAGGAAACAAGAAGAAAAAAATTAGGGTTTCATAGTTTTCAAACAATAATCAAGAATCAAGGTAAAATCCTTAACCCTTATGTGCAATTAATTAATTATTGTTATGATTCATGTAATAATTATTATGATGGAATCTAGGGTTTATATACTTCTGTAAATTAATGAAGTAAAACATGTTACGATGATTAGATGTTAATAATATGGTAATTGGTTAAGGGAGTTGAGTGTAAAACGCGTTAGATTACGTGTTAGGGTTTGGACAGAAAATTATGGTTGTAAATATGTGAGTGTAAATAACAGATGGTGAAGAGTTAAGTCGCAAATTTTAGGTCTAAATTGAAGTTTAATGAAAGAGCTTTCCAAAAAGTCCAGCCACGATTGATTTCAAGGTCGGGAAGTTGGTCTTTTGATTTTTCTTTGTTAAGGTGTCAAAGCTGTCAAACCGGGACATAATTTGGGTAAAAGTTTGAGGGTGAGTTGTGGTTATAAAAGTGGTATTTTGACTAGCCCTTCTGGATTAGTTAAGTATTAGGTTATATTAGACTACCACGAATAGGATTCGCGATAAAAACTTGTCGAAGTATTTTATGTTAATTAAAACTTTTTGGTGTGCTTTCAGATCCGAATTTGAGTAGTTAACAAGTTTGATTTTCTTTTGAGTACTTGTGTGTGTTATTGGTCCATGGCCTTCTGGAATTAGCTTGTATGCTTATGAGAGACCATGCTAAATTTTTGGTGTGAGTGTTTGAGCTTTATTTGTCGTGATTTCATATGGGCGAATGTACCCAAAAATTCTGTGTTTTCTGATTTTAAGAGTACAAGGGATTTAGTGAGTGTTAGGTTATGGTGGTGGTTAGTATGGTGTCTAGGAGATCCATGGTGGGTCATATGAGTCTTAGACATCCATCATATGTGTATTACATGGGTTGTAGCTTTTAGCTTGAACTTGTGTAATGTGGATTATTTTTGTATGCTATAGATTGTGAATTGTTTTTGTGGAAGCTGCGGAGTTTAAGGTGAGTTCATAGTCCCATATTTTTACTTTGTTTTAAACTTGGGATGGGAATGATGCTTGTCTTAAAAGGTTTTGAATTACTGTGATTATGTGTGTGTGTCAAAGAGCTTGGACTTATAATGTTATCGTATGTATGCTATATTTGAATGATAATGTTATGTTGTGTGATGCTGTGTGGTCCAATTGGGAGGGTGCTTACCCTGTTGCTCACACGACCTAATTGTAGAGTAATACGCCTACTCGTTACTAGTCTGTGTGGTCCAATTGGGAGAGTGCTTACCCTGTTGCTCGTGTATACGACCTAATTGGAGAGTAGTATTGCTACTCACTTTTATTCTGTGTGGTCCGATCGGAGGGTATTAATTACCCATTATTTGGAGCGGGGGTCACGTTCCGGCCCGGGATGTTGTGAATTTGGATTGGTGGGCACGTTCCGCCCGATGGTTGCCTTATGTATGTTGTTGCCTTGCGAATACATGTAGCTTGTATGATAACTATAATTATTTGTCTAGCTATATTTTATTATCACAGTGATTTTGGTTGCCTGTCGTGTATGAGTCTTAAACCTATGAATCTCACCAACATTATGTTGACGTTTTAAGCATCATTTTCAGGTGAGCTTTCTAAGGATAAGATAGAAGGATGTGGTTAGACGAGACCTTAGTTGCATTGGAAGTGGTTTATCTGTGCTTTTGGAGTTTACCATGTTATTATCTTTTGGGTATTGTTATGACACTTTGTGTCTATACTTTGCCATTTTTATTGCATGTAGTTATTCTCTATATAGACACCATGTGTTGTGATGATATCCATGAAGTTACACCCTCGCGTTTCCGCCGTGGCGGGGTGTGACAACCTAATACAAATAAATTTTTAACCTAAGAAATAACTATTCTCCAGCAGCGGCGCCAAAAACTTGATGCGTGGATTGCGGTCTACGCAAAAGGTTTTACTTCTCAAGGGATCTTGAGAAGCTTACAATCCCCACCAGGCAGTGTACCTGACCGATGTAGTATGGTGAGTGGCAAGTACCGGGGGATTGATCGTTCTCTCATAGAATAGTGTTCGTTAGCATTGAAACTAATCTTACTAGGTCTAGAGGTGAGGGATGATTCTTTTTGTGTTTTTATGTTTTATGGAAAGCAAGTAAAATATCTTGGGTATTGGAAGAGTGGGCGGAATTAGTTGCTAGTCAACTAACCTAAATAACTACTTAAACAAATAAAATAAATAACAAGAAAATAAAAAGTGAGAACTTATAATATGGAGAAAAGCGTGTTTACTTAGATTTCATTACTTCCTAGTTATCTTTTATTGATTAATTGGTTTGTCACAATTGCATGGGTGAAGGGTTGCATTCCTTAATACCATTCGTGGGGCCGTGTCCGATCTTCCCCAACTCTATAAGCTTCTATCTCTTCCTATGATGACACGTTTAGTATCCTGTCATGGCCTCATTAATAGTCACTTATGCATTTAAGACAACCAATAAAATCATAGTACACATCTGATTATGTTTCTTAATTCGTTCAAGCAAGTTACCATGTAGGAGATTAGCCAGTTTTCTTAAGCCTAACGCTATAATCAATCACCCGCAACAATTAATGACTAACTAACAACCAACAATCAATAACTAGGTTTCATTAGATCTAAGCAAACACAAGTAAATCTAAGCTAGCATGTTAAAAGAAAGAAAAGCATACGATATAATCAAACAACACATAGATGTAAGGAATTATTGAAGATACTGCTGATTGATACTGCTGACAGGTTCCTGCGGAAGGCTTAGTGACTTTCTGCTTATGACTGGTTCCTGCGGACATCTAGAGATCCTACGGATAGAGTTTAACCGTGGATAGAACTTACGTATTTTAGGACAAGATATGTAGAATATCTTTTAATAGTTTATCATTATTCGTTTCTTGAAAGAAAGGTTAGGGTTTCCACTAGTATATAAGGAACCCTAGGTCATTGTAATAGAGACAAGTTTCTAGTACGAGTTTCATTAATATTATTAGTTTATCGATCCATAGAGGATCAAGTTTAGTATAAGTTTGTTTTTTATATTCCGCATAATTACAAGCTCACAGAGATTATCTAACTTAATCTAGCTAGTGATTACATTAGTTAACTAACGATCTATTGGCTCGTGATCTATCAAGATATAGATCCCTACAAGTGGTATCAGAGCCACTAGACTATTCATTCAGTACCAATGGGTGACAAACTAGGCGGTGATGTTGTTCTCTCAGAAGCAGGCTCTCTTACTCAACAACTACAACAGCTGGCCTTCTCCAACAGCAATGCAAAACTTCCTTTTCTCAGGAAGGATGAGTATGAGATCTGGGCCATGAAGATACAGAACTGGATTGCAAGTGTTGACTATAACCTCTGGAATGTTATACTCAATGGTTGTCGTCCTAAAAAGCAAAGTGTTGATGCTAATGGTAAAGTTACTATTTTGGAACCTGTTTCTGCTGAAGAAATTCTTGCTATTCAAAGGGAGAACAAAGCAAGAACCATATTGCTGCAGGCAATCCCTGATGACCACATGGGAGATTTTCATTCCATGACTGATCCAAGAGAAATTTGGTGGGCCATAAAAGCTAGATTTGGTGGGAATGAAGAATCAAAGCGGATGAGAAAGAGTATGTTAAAGATGGAGTTCCAAGAATTCAAGATTACCGAAGAGGAAGGTCTCCACAAAGGTTATGACAGGTTTCAGAAGATTCTGAGTCACTTGAATCAGCTTCTAGCTAGACCTGATAATGAGGAGGTGAATTCCAGGTTCTTAAGAGCCTTACCTCCCTCATGGTCTCAAGTAAGCATATCATTGAAAACCAAAAGTGGCTTGGACTACCTCAGCTTTGATGACTTGTACAACAAACTCAGAGCTTTGGAAGGTGACATAAAGGGATTCTCTCCATATGCAGCAACTCTTTCACAATCTGCATTTGTCAGTTCTAATTCAAACTATATGCTACATACCTACACAAGTCCATCCCCAGCACCTCAAGTTTACACAAGTCCATCCACTCCAAGCCAAAGTCTTCCAATGACCACTTTGTCTTTTTCAAATGCTAATCCAATAACTCATCCAAAGATTAGCAATGTGATGGAAGATGTACTTCATTCATTTGTTGCTGAAGTTGATAAACAACAACAAATAGCTTATGAAGACTTTGAGCAAATTGATGAACTTGCTTTGGAAGAATTGGACTTAAAGTGGCAAATGGCTATGCTCTCTCTCAAGGTTAGAAGATTTGATCAAAAGGTTGGTAAAAAGCTCAATGTTGATGGAAGAGATGCAGCTAGGTTTGATAGAAGGAAAGTAAAGTGTTATGCTTGTGGAGAAATTGGCCATTTTGCAAGAGAATGCACAGCCAAGAAGGGTGAAGCCAGTACCAGGTATTCAGCATACAAGAAGAAAGAAGTGGAAGCTGGAGAATCAAAGGCCTTGATCACTGCTATAGATACTAGTGTGGACTGGAATGAGCATGATGATGATACAAGCAGCTCTCCTCAAATCTCCTGCATGGCTAGTTGTGATGATAACTTTGGTCTCATGGGAATCTCTCCTCAGGTATCTACTTGTGTTTGTGATTGTGATTCTAAATATTCAACTCTAAAAGAAGCTTATGATGATATGAAACCAAAATATAATGCTTGTTTTATTGAAGCTGCAACTTATAAAGAAGCTTTTAAAACTTTAGAACAACAAAAGGTGTGGTTTCAACAGAATCAATTAGCTTATGAGGAAAAGATTAGAGTTTTAAGTAGAGATTTAGAATGTGCTAGCAATGAATTAAAATTTTCTGTAAAAGAAAAAGCTAGAATTGAGTCTGAGAAAAATGTTTTGCAAGAGAAACTAGATAAAGAAATAGCTTTACATAAAACTTGGTTGATTTCAGGAGATAATTTAGCTAGTTGTCTTTATGGTAGTCAAGCTGTAAACTCTGGGATAGGTTTAGGGTTTAAAAAATATGTTGGCTTAGAGGCAAGGAATGATGTAGGTAAATCTACACCAGCAGGCTTAGCAAATTATGTTAAAGAATGAGCTTTGCATGCTGTACCAGGACCCATCAGAGGTGTATTTATGCCTACTACCAAAACCTCTGACTTTGATGGTTCACACCATCTCTTTGGCAAAAAGTCTAAAGACTTGCCAAATAAGTCTGAAGTCCCTCCAACCATAGGAACCCCTAAGCCCATATCCCATAAGGTTGACTTACCAGCATCAATGGAAACCACTGGCATTAGGATCAATGACTCCCCTGACACTAGAAGTATATCTAGTAATGATTCTAACAATTATGTCTCTTGTTCTTCCAGGGACAAGACCTCAGAGACCTTTAGTTGTGCCAGCTGTGATTCCAAGACCAAGTCAGACTCACCCAAGTCCTCAATAAAGATTTCTGACAAGTCATCCTACAAGTCTGTGGACTCTGAAGTTGCTGTTGATGAAGTTCTTTATCAACCAGCCTCTTCTGAAGACTTGTTATTTCCTTCTTATGAAAACAATTCCTTTCAGTGTTTACAAAACAATTCTGTTTCTGATGTTTGTTTGAATAATTCTATGTTTAATAAGACATCTTTTGGATTTAATAAATCTTTTAAGAGAAAGAAGTGTTTTGTTTGTGGTAGCAAGTTGCATTTAATTAAGGATTGTGATTTTCATGAAAAGAGGATGGGTGTTTCTGTTGTTAATAGTAGACCTAGACAAAAGTGGACTAATACCTGTACCAAACCCTAAGTAGTTCCACTGGCAAAGTATAACGTCAACAGAATGTATTCTACTCCTGCTGGTTGGTCTGTTCCTTCTAATAGGTCTGTTTTTAATAATAGATATATGAATACCAATAGAAATAGATATGGGTCTCAACCATTTAATGGTGTTAATCATTGGTATGAATATACTGACCAAATCTTTATGGGAAGGAGTAATTGGGATTCTGCTGAAAAGTTCTCAGCAGATTGTTCTTGGACATATAAAAGACCATTTAACTACAGGGAATCCAGGAACAATTGTGGATCTAACTCATCATCTTGGGTTCATCAGAATGATCCACAGGGCAGGCTCAAGTCTTTCATGACTTAAGTCTCTTAATACTTGTTGTTGTTATATATTAACTTTCTTTGTTGTAGGAACATCCTCTTCTTAATAAAGACTTAGGTATTGTTGATAGTGGCTGTTTAAGAAACATGTATGGAAATGAAGAGAAGCTGCATGACTTTGTGCCTATTAATGGAGGCATAGTGAGGTTTGGAAGTGGAGTAGGAAGAATTACTGGCAAAGGAACTATTAGAACTCCAAAGGTAGATTTTGAGAATGTCTACTATGTGAAGGAACTTCAAGGATTCAATTTGTTCTCAGTCTCACAAATTTGTGACAAAAAGCTTCCTGTGCTCTTCACTGAAGATGGTTGTTTCATTCTTTCACCTGATTTCCAAATGCCTGATGACAATCAAGTATTACTAAAGGCTCCAAGAAACCATAATCTTTATACTTTTGACTTGAATGATGTCAAGCCAGAAGGTGATCTCACATGCTTGATGGCTAAAGCATCCTTGGACGAATCTACAAAATGGCATAGGAGGATGGCACATGTTAATTTTAAGGTCATCAACAAACTTGCTAAAGATGGACTAGTTCATGGACTTCCTTCCAAGATCTTCACCAATGAGCATAATTGTGTGGCTTGTAACAAGGGAAAGCAACACAAAGCTTCTTATAAGGCCATTACTACTGTGAGCACAATCACAGAACCATTGCAGCTGCTTCACATGGATCTCTTTGGTCCTACATCCATCAGGAGTATTGATCATAAGTACTTCTGTTTGGTGATCACTGATGCTTTCAGCAGATTCAGTTGAACATTTTTCTTAGTGACTAAAGATCAAACTTTTCAGGCACTCAAAGAATTTATGGCTCTAGCTGAAAATCAACTTAACGAGAAGATTAAAGGTGTTAGGTGTGACAATGGGACAGAGTTCAAAAAATGCCAATCTCATTGAACTTTGTGGTTTAAAGGGTATTAAAAGAGATTATAGCACTCTTAGGACTCCACAACAGAATGGAGTTGCTGAAAGGAAGAATAGAACCCTTATTGAGGCTGCAAGATCTATGCTTGCTGACTCTAAACTTCCCACTATGTTTTGGACTGAGGCAGTTGGTACTGCCTGTTATGTCTTGAATAGGGTGTTGATTACTAGACCTCACAATAAGACACCCTATGAACTATTGACAGGGAAGAAGCCTACCATTGAACACTTGAAACCTTTTGGTTGTCAGGTGACCATTCTGAATACAAGTGATCACCTAGGCAAATTTGAAGCTAAAGCTGCTGAAGGATATATTGTTGGTTACTCAGCTCTTAGCAAGGCTTATAGGGTCTATAATTTGGCTACAAAGAAGATAGAAGAAACACTTAACCTGAAATTTCTGGAGGATAATGTAAATGTTTAGGGCAAGGGTCATGAATGGTATTTTGACCTTGATTACCTTACTGATTATTTGGGCTATGCTAGACACACATCTAACCCATCTACAGGTATATAAGTGTCATCTTCTAACAATGCAGGTACACTACAGGATGATTCAGACAGTGATTCAGAATGTGATGAACCCACTATTGTTGTAACAACTCTACCAATCCAGATAGCAGATCCTCCTATCAAAGCAGCCTCTGATGCCAAATCTGCTGATGATGTGGAAAATTCAACCTATGCAGAAGATCTTGCTAGACTCAAAAAGCAAGAACATGCAGCTGCTGAGGAAGCTAGAAGACTTGGTCTTGAATTTGCTCAAGACACTGAAGCACTCTTAAAACAAGCTGTTGTTGAAGAAAGCAGAAAACCCAGTTCTGCTGATGCATCAGCTGATGCAGCTGTTGATTCTGCTGATGGAGATTCTCCTGAAGGCATTTCTACTGTAGTTCCTGTTTCCACTGACGTGTCCACAAGTTTTGATGAACCTTATGGCAGGTTTCCTAATCCCTCAGATCTTGCTAATGTTGAGCAAAGTGATGGCATTTTTCAATCAGCTTCCAATGATGAAGACTTTGATCCCACTTTAACCAATCTTGATACCTCAATTGATGTTAATCCTGTCACAATTAAAAGGATCAACACCATACATCCGCAAGATAATATACTTGGTGATCCAAATGCTATGGTACTCACCAGGAGTGCCATTAAGAATACCAAGTTTGGGCAATGTGCATTTTTGACTTATGTATCCACTCAAAAGAGAGACAATCACACAGATCAGAAACATTGTTTGTTTGCTTGTTTCTTGTCTCAAGTTGAACCCACAAGCATTAAACAGGCTTTGAGTGAGCCTAGTTGGGTTGAAGCTATGCAGGAAGAGATGTGATGCGTGGGAATCGCAACAGGCTTTACCTCTCGAGGGATCTCGAGAAGCTTACAACCCCCACCAGGCAGTGTACCTGATCGTTGTAGTATAGTATAGTGACATGTACCGGGGGATTGATCGTTCAGCTTAGGAATAGTGTCGCTAGGATTAGAAAGCCTAAATACTAGTTCTAAAGGTGAGAGATGATTATTTTTGTGTTTTTATATTTTTATGAAAGCAAGTAAAATCTCGGGGTTTTGGAAGAGTGGGCGGAATTAGTTGCTATTCAACTAACCCAAAACTAAGATGCAATCAAAATAATATACTAAAAATGAAAATAAACTAATTATACTAAAGTTGTGAGCACTAATTGGAGAAAATGTGTTTACTTAGACTTCACTACTCCCTAGATATCTTTTACACGTTAATTACTTGTTATAATTGTATGGATGACGGATCGTATTCCTTAATACCATTCATGGGGTGTCATACATAACTCCCCAAATCTATGAGCTCTTATCTCCTCCTACACCATGCCCAGCACAACTATAGGGATTGTAAACAGTGGCTCATGCATTAAATACAACCAATAAAGACCTAGTACGCCTCGGTTCATGTTTCTTAAGACGTTCAAGCATGTTACCATTTGGAGATCTGCCAGTTTTCTTAAGCCTAACATATAAATCATTCATCCAAGACAAGAATAAACAAGTAATCAACACATAATCAATATCTAGGTTTCATTAGATCTAAGCAAACACAAAAGAGATCTAGCCTAGCATAATGGAATTGAGACAAGAACAAGATATAGACAACCAACACATAGACATATTGATTGAATTAGAAGAACACTTATCTCAATTACAATGCAAGGTATCAAGGGTTTGGAACCCTTGAAAACCTGTAAAAGTTGCACCAAAATCGTCTTTAGGGTTTCTCCAAAACTTCTCTCCTTTTAATGTGAAAAACTAGAAAACTATATATAGGAAAATAGGGATGACGGGGTCAAGAACAAAGGTGTGACGCCATCATCTCACCGCCAAATACTTCCTCGGACGGCCTTGATCTACTTCTGACGCCGTCAAGGCCTAGGCTGCCACACAAATTACTCTTGACGCCCTGTGTGTGATGCCGTCATCAACTACGGATTTTAATTCTTGGGATTTTGACGCCGTCAGGAAGAACTCTTGATGCCTTCATGTACTGTTCCCAGCATGGAAAATTGAGACTTTGCCGTTTTCTTCACTTTTATGCTCCAAAAATGTCCAAAATGGCTTCTTTTCCAGAATTCACTCTCCAAGTACCTAAAATCACAAAAGGAACGATTTAGGGCAATATTTGATCAAATAAATTCGGATTCGGGCTTAAATGACCCCCTAAAAACGGACCATTTTTCGCCTCATCAAGATGCAACAATTCAAGAATCAAGATGTTTGGGTACTTGTTGATCTGCCTGCAGGGAAGCTTGCAATTGGGACCAAGTGGATCTTAAAATGCAAGAGGGATGCCAGAGGTATTGTGGTCAGAAATAAAGCAAGATTGGTGGCACAAGGTTTCAGACAAGAAGAAGGGATTGACTACACTGAGGTCTTTGCACCTGTTGCTAGAGTTGAGGCCATTAGACTGTTTTTAGCCTTTGCCTCATATATGGGGTTTAAGGTCTATCAGATGGATGTCAAGAGTGCCTTTCTCTATGGCAAAATTGAAGAGGAAGTATATGTTACTCAACCACAGGGCTTTGAAGACCCCCATCATCCTAAGAAGGTTTACAAAGTTGTCAAAGCACTTTATGGCCTTCACCAAGCACCAAGAGCATGGTATGCTAGACTGTCTACATTTCTTTTGGAGCATGGATACAGAAGAGGAGCTATTGATACGACCCTCTTTATTAAGAAAAACTCCAAGGACATTATTCTAGTACAAGTATATGTGGATGACATTATCTTTGGATCCACAAAGGAGGCATGGTGCAGGGAATTTGAAGAATTGATGAAAGGTGAATTTCAAATGAGTGCAATGGGGGAGTTAACCTTTTTCTTAGGGCTGCAAGTCAAACAACAACCTGAAGGGATCTTTATTCATCAGGAGAAGTATGTTAAAGATATTTTGAAAAAGTTTGACTTTGAACTTTTGAGGACTGCTACCACTCCATATGAACCACCCAAGCTTAAGAATCCAAATGAGCAAGATGAGGCTGTGAATGTTCATCTTTATAGGTCCATGATTGGATCCCTCATGTACCTAACAGCTTCTAGGCCTGACATTACCTTTGCTGTCAGTGCTTGCTCAAGACATCAAGTCACTCCACTGACTTCCCATCTAAATGCTGTGAAGAAAATTTTCAAGTACATCAAGGGCCAACCCAAACTAGGCCTTTGGTACCCAAGGGATTCACCATTTGTGTTGGAGGCTTACAGTGATAATGATTATGCTGGAGCTAATTTGGATAGGAAATCCACAACAGGAGGTTGTCAATTTCTTGGAAGAAGACTCATCTCTTGGCAGTGCAAGAAACAAACCATTGTGGCTACTTCTACTACTGAAGCAGAATATGTTGCTGCTACCAATTTCTGTGGTCAGGTACTTTAGATTCAAAATCAGATGTTAGAATATGGGTTTAACTTTATGAACACTAAAATCTACATTGATAATCAAAGTACTATTTCTATTGTTAAAAATCCTGTTTTTCATCAGAGAACTAAACACATAGAAATTAGGCACCATTTTATAAGAGATGCAAATGAGAAGCATCTAATTCAAGTGCTTAAAATTCATACTGATGATAATGTGGCTGATTTGTTAACAAAAGCTTTTGATGGACCTAGGTTTAATCACCTAGTTGTCAACATTGGGATGGTTAACCCTTGAATGCTATATTTGAGGGGAGGCATATGCCTCAGGGGAGGATCATGTACATGTAGATGTAGATTTAGATTATTCTACTCACAGGACCAATGATGCTCCAAATACCACAGATATCCCTGTTGGTGGAGCTGAAGGTCCTGTTACTCTCACTTCTGTATCTGCTTTGTTGAACAGGTATGTATCTAAGGTGGACAAATTGGAGAATGATCTGAACTTCACCAAAAAGAACCTCAGCAATGCTGTCCTGACTCTGATTGGAAGAGTTAAGAAGTTGGAGGGGAAGCTCAAGCAAGGGAAGAAACATGGTGTGGTGTATGATTCAGATGAGGACTCTACTAAGGCATCTGACAACATTGACTTGGAAGGCCTTGAACTTCTTGCTGCTACCACTTTGGAGAGTGTTCAGAAGAATACTGGCACTAGACCTGAACCATCTGTTGCTCCAACTGCTGGTGTTGCTCCAACTGCTGAGGTTGCTCATTTTACTGATACAAGTGTACCAATGGACTCCAGAGTCATTTATGTCAGAAGAAAGCATTCTGCTGATAAGAAGTCTGCTGATGTTCCTAGAAAGAAGACTTCTGCTGATGTTCATAGGAAGGAATCTTTTCCAGACGTGAGCACTCATGGTCCATCAGTAGATATTCCAGCTGATCTTCCTCATGATTCTCCTAATAAGACTTTTGTCCCTCCTGAGAAGCAAGATAAAGGAAAGTCTATATTGATTGATCAAGACATTCCTTCGAGAGTAAAATCCAAGGAGGAACTTGCTTATGAAAAACTTAGTGAGAATGTTGCTGCACATTTGCAAGCTAAAGAGAATGCTGCAGTTACTAAAGTTCAATTGGATTTGAAAGCCTCAGAAGCATTGGCTAGAAAAATTCAAGATGATTTGGATAAGATGGGACCTCAATTCACTACCACCTTGCCTGCTGAAAGAAAAAAGGAGCTTGATGAAATAGCTAAGAATCTTACTGCTGAACAATGGGAGAATTTGGCTGAACAAGCTGCTTCCAAGCCTAATTTGGGTGAATCTGAGCTTGGAGTTGATAATCCTGCTTTTGTTTAGATGATGGTTGAAAGAGGAAGATTGAAGAGACAACAGGAGGCAGAGATTAAAGCTAAGTATCAAAAGGAAAGACCTTGGACAAAGAATGAAATAAAGAAATATATGAGGAATTTTGTGAAGAATTAGGGATGTTCTATGTTTGGGTCAGGCTGGAATCAAAAGAAGGTTTGGGGATTTTCAGATAAGCAACTCACCTTTTATTATGACAAGATCATTTCAAATCTTCATTATTCTGGTATAAATGTTCAAGATGTTTTGGAGTTTAGAGGAAGACTATTGGATGAGCCTCAAGCTAAGAAAGCTAAGATTCATGATACTGCTGCTCAACCTGCTGAATCTATTGGGTCTTTTCATGGTGGTCAGGAGAATGTGCAACATCCTTCAGTCTTGTCTCAGAAGAATGATACTTCTGATGCTCAGCTGGATGCTACTCCTGCTGATACTACTGAAGCTCCACATGATGTTACCAATGATGCTTCAGAAGATACTCCAATTGAAATACCTGATAATGATGATTCTGTAGATGTTCCTGCTGATACTTCCAAACAAGTGCCTAAAGAAGAACCTACTGATATTCCTGTTACTACTGGCACTAGGAGAAAGACTAAAGCTATCAAGAGGAAGGCTCCAAAAGATATTCCTTTAGAGGATAGTACTACTTTCTTTGATTATGCTTCTGATGATGGTCAAGACCCTGTTGTATGGGAGAAAATTATGAAGTGGGAACTTGTTGACTCTGAGCTTGGTCAAGGAAAAGTGAATGTCATAACTAGACAAGATGGAACTCCCAAGACATTCTTGTTTCTGAGTCAGATCTTACATATGGTGGACAAGCAAGATCTTCTCTCACTTTATGATTGGGTTACCAAGTACTATCAAACTCATTCCCCTGATGACATTGGAATGTATTTGATGGGTGATTTGCAGATTTTATGTGATTCTTATAAAGGTGATTCTGGTGTAAGGTTTCAAGTATGGAAAGGTCAAAAAACATGGGTGGTTGAATATTGGAAGTTCTTTCCACTTTCTAATGTTCATATGATTGTCACAACCACTGGTAAGACCTTGTATTGCTGGGCTGATGTTCTTTACCCAATCACAAAGGAAGTAATGCATCTCATGCTGGAGAAAAAGTTATCTGTTCCTTTGGATATGACTGAAAATGATCTTCATCTTGCTGAACAATTGGTAAGGTTCATAAGAAGAAGTATTTTGACTAAGAAGGAACTGGCAACCAAGCATGGTATTCAAATGGATTCATATCTGCAATGAGCTGATCTTGGTATTGTATTTTGTTGTATATTTTTTATTTTTATTTTTATTTTAAAGTTTTTTTTAAAAAAAAAAAAAAAAAAAAAAAAAAAAAAAAAAAAAAACTAACATATTTGTAAAGTTTTGTGTATGTTGTATGCAGGTTTGGTGTTGATTCTTATCACACTCTTTGTGGTCATCAACTTGCCTGATGTTGACTATTCCATCAAAAAGTTGGCTAGTCCAAAGGGTACAGCTTTGGTAAAGACTCATCAAATCTGTTGATAGCTGTAATGGTTTGCTCAAAATCATAGGGTTTTCAACTCACCTATGCTTTATTGCTGAGTAGTTGAAATGGTTGTCAATTGACCATGGATTTTTTCTTTATGGATTCCAAATAATTGGCTAGCCCACATGTATATGGCTTGTGGTAAAGGCAGTGGAAAACCATATTTGGTATTCAATTGACCAAGATGATTATTAATCAATAATTGACTAGTCCTGAGCAAACGGCTACAGGTAAAGACATATCAAATCCATTTATAGCTGATGATTTGCTAAAAATCATGTGGTTATCAGTGTACCTTTGAACACTTGGCTACTCCAGTAGTGATGGCTATTGGTAAAGAGACATAAAATCCATTATTTTCAATGATTCACCTCTCACAGGAGTTAACACACCTGGATGTGATGAGAATAGTTTGAAACTTATATGTTTTGATGTACATTTAGTCTTGTGTTGCTGCAAAGAATGGTGCTTTTCAATTGGTTGTTGATCATAGAGATTCTGCTCATGAAGATTCTTTGCTGCTGATGTTCATCCTTAATCCTCTGGTTTGTGCTATTGGCGATCTATCAAGAAATCTTGAACTTAACTGTGTCAAATTCAAGATTAGGGGAGGATTGTAAGGAATTATTGAAGATACTGCTGATTGATACTGCTGACAGGTTCCTGCGGAAGGCTTAGTGACTTTCTGCTGATGACTGGTTCCTGCGGACATCTAGAGATCCTACGGATAGAGTTTAACCATGGATAGAACTTATGTATTTTAGGACAAGATATGTAGAATATCTTTTAATAGTTTATCATTATTCGTTTCTTGAAAGAAAGGTTAGGGTTTCCACTAGTATATAAGGAACCCTAGGTCTTTGTAATAGAGACAAGTTTCTAGTACGAGTTTCATTAATATTATTAGTTTATCGATCCATAGAGGATCAAGTTTAGTATAAGTTTGTTTTTTATATTCCGCATAATTACAAGCTCACAGAGATTATCTAACTTAGTCTAGCTAGTGATTACATTAGTTGACTAACGATCTATTGGCTCGTGATCTATCAAGATATAGATCCCTACAATAGACATATTGAATGATTAAAGGATAACTTATCTTTAATTGAACATGGAAGAAAAGAGGGTTTGGAACCCTAAAATTACTGCAAAAGTCGACTAGGGTTCGTACCAGAAGTTCCCTACCAAAAATCCTCTCTTATGAATGAAAAATCGAAAGGTATATATAGATTTACAATGGTGACGGCGTCATCTTTTAATGGCTGATGCCATCATCTTGCTGTGTCTAGGGTTTCTTGTCGTCCAATCCAACTTCTTGACTCCGTCTCCTTGTAAGACTTCTCGGCCGTCATGCCTTGGGAAATACACGTGACGGCCTACTTTCTGTATAATGTGACGCCTTCATGCCTTATGCTTCAACTTTTCTTCTGGCATGTCAAGTGCAATTGTGATATCCAACTCTTGTTCCAATGAGTGACGCCGTCCCTTTGAAATGCTTGACGCCGTCAGGTACAATTTCCAGCTTGGATTCTTGACTTTGTCGTTTTCTTCATTTTCTGCTCCAAAAATGTCCAAAATTTTTCCTTTTCCAGAATTCTTCTCAAAAGTACCTAAATTGACAAAAGAAATGATTTAAGATAATAATTGATCATATTATCATGACTTAGGGCTTAAATGACCCCTTAAAAGCGTAACAAATTTCTCCTTATCAAGTAGCTAAGCCTTGCATGCTTGTCGAGTTCCATTTTTAAACTAGGAAACCCTATTTCTCACTTTAACCCTCCCCTTGACCAAGACACGTGAGTAAGGCCATCTAGTTTCCATGTCACTTTTCACATCAATCACATCATTCCTAAAGCCCAGGTGAGTTCATAGCCTCACTTTTTCTAAATGCTTGACAAACCCTGTGAGGGGGTTACATGCTTACTCTTTTCTTTAAACTGAATACAAGTCTTTATATTTGGTTGTTGCATGAGTGTTACTTTCTGCCACCATTACATAACTAAATTTCATGAACCATAATCACTTGCGAGTGAACGCGAGTATAGTTGATAGATCTATTGGAGTTTGACAACTCCCGTTGGTTTGCCCCATCCGGGCCACCAATAAGTACTATACTCGAAACCCCTAAGGATTAACTTTAGCAAGTTATCCTTTTGTCCCCTCATGGTTTGGTCTGCAGACCCCATGACCCGAACTATTAACGTGCGGTTTCATGGGCTTAGTGCAACATACCCTTCTCTTACATAACTTTTCTACTGGGTTTAAGCTGAACCCTTTGGAGCTTGTATTCACTCTATCTCTACTTAAACCTATGACTCTCACTCAACACCTAGTGTTGACTCTTTAAGCATGTATCCTAGGTATATAGCTATTACGGATCAATGGCATAAGGCGGCACTGAACTTGGAGGAGTTTCAACCCTGTTATCATTCAAAACATAAAATTTCACTACTTAGATTCACGAGACCTCTTTTTAATAAAACTCTGATAATTTAATGAATTATAACTAATTTTCTAAAAACGTCTCTTTTCGAGTCGTTTTCTATTACTGTAACTGTGATTCCATAAGGTAATACCCCAGATCTAAATCCGTTGCGATCTGTAAAAAATGGGGGTGTTACATTCATGTCGCATGAGATTTAGGGGTGTCACTGTACTTTCAAGCATCTCGTTAGCTTTCCATTTTTAAGTTATATAGCCGTTAAAATAAAGTTAGTGAAGTATATGACTATCTGGTAACAGGTTTCAGTAGTCTAATTAATGAATTTATTATTGAAAATACAGATAATACTTATTGTTCGAACAAAGTTACAAGTGATCATAACAAAGATGAGGAGAAGGACCCATGAAATGCCAGATGAGATTAAGGGTACACCAACGGTTCAGCCTGGGGATGATCTCTTCTGGTTTTGGTCGACCTCGACTTGTACTCCTCTTGATCAACTTCGTTCTCTTCTAGTTAGATGAATTAATGCTCAATTCTATAAATCAAATACTATCTTTTAGTGAGTATGTCCTTGTTGAAGTCATGATCTAACATTTTCTTGTTGATCTTTACAGAATGCTTTTCAACTGGCATTTCTCTTATGGAGTTGGGTAAGTCTTCAGTCCTCAGAACAAACAAACTAAAGTCATACATAAGATTGTGGACTGATCGTTCTGTTTTTTATTGTGATAAATTGTTCTTTGTTCTTTCTTATAGTATACATTTCACTTCAAGTCTTGTTTCCACCATCACAATGAAGACATTATAACCATAATCACAATGGGGTGAGTTGTCTACTAAGAGAATTCTCAAGCTTATATATGTGTCACTGGTGTGTGCTTATTCACACACCTTTTTCTGGACAAATTAAGACCAAAACAGACACAAACTAACCATAATTTCCAAAGATATTGTGTTTTTGTGTTTGTGATCGTGTAGGAACAGATATTTCAGAAATTGGCATAAATCAGGCCAAAAAGGACAAAAACGAGCACGAGTTTGGAAAACGTGTCAAAAGCCAGAGCCGGGGAAGCAAATTACCACTTTTAAGCTCAGATTGTCAAAACACACCTTGTGGAGTTTCAAAATGCCAAAAATAGTCCTTGGAGCAAAAGTTAGCATAATTGGCAGAAATGGTCCCTCAAGTTTGGAAATTGACTGAAAAGGCCCTTGAGCATTGGATTTAGATGAAAATTCAACAAAGGTCCTTGGGAATTCACAAGTTGTCATTATTGGTCCTTTGGAGAAAAAGTTTGAAGAAATTACAAGTTTAGTCCTTGAACTTTGAAGTTTGGCAGTTTTAGTCCCTGGATATCTAAATTTGGAAAATTATCATTAAGGGTCCCTGGGATAATGAAACTTAGCAAAATTGACCCTTGTAATAATTTGAACAGTTGCCAAAACTCACCCTCCAATTCTCGGATAACTACACTTTTGGTCCTTGTGTTAATTACAATACCAACCGGACCCCTTTCTAATATAAACCCAAAACACAAGTCCAAGTCCAAACACAAACACAAATACAAGTCCACCCACAACCCCCGTTTTAATAATATGCAGGGTCAAACGGTCAAACCACCCTCACCTTCCCTCCTTCCCTTCTCACTTGCCGTGTAAGCTGTCACCTCCACCACCCCTCACCAACACCATCACATCCCACCATCCTCACCCAATTGCAACCCCATCACCTCCACATTTAATGCCACCCCCTATTGAAGAAACCGCCAATTTAAGCTCTAACAAGTTTTCCCGTCAAATTTTAATCAAAGGCTAGGATAAAAAGTAGCCATCGAACGGCTTAAATCGTTGATGGGAAATGCTCAGAAGCAAATGGGGAGTCACAAATTGCACTATAATAGGAGAAAAAAGCAGAGGAGGAAGATATGTAGATTATTTAGCATAATGTAATGTCGACTTAGTTATTTTCTCAATTTCTAGTGTAACTTTCAGCTTTTAAATTGTAATCTTAACATTTTCAGTGTGTTTGAAACCTATTTCAACCATCAATTTAAGGTTATCAGTCCATATTCAGTTTATGCTATTTTTAGTGAAAATCTCATGTTAGTTCTTATATTGTTAAAAGTTGTTGTTTATTGGTTATTTAAGCTTACTTAAGTCACTAATAAGCTTTTATAAGCTTCTTAAGTATTAAAAATAGTGTTAGCCTTAAAAATTCAAAAATACAAAAAAAAAAATACAAGAAAAATAGTTGAAAAGAAAAACATGTATGAAGATGGAAGAATGCAAGGAGCACTGTGTTTTTGGATGGCAGTGGTTTAGTGTCTCAGGGGAGACTATAGGTGTGGTATTTGGTCCTTGGTTTCTTGGTTATAAGCTGGAAGGCATTTGTAAGCAAAATCTCATTTTTTTACTTTCTACTGTAGCATTGCTTATTAACTGCTTATTTGTGTTTCTTTAGGTTTCTTAGGTATATTTGAGTTATATTGTAGCTTAAAATTAGGTGCTTGTTCATTGAAATCTCATTGTGCTCAAAATCTTAGTTTAACTGCCTAATTAGCATAAATTAGAATCTTGGGCATTAGTAGTTGTTGCTTGTGTTTCTGTGCTTATTTTAGCTTATTATATCATATCAAGTTGTTAGAAATCAGTTTCATAGTCCTTAGTATCCATTTGCTTTAAAAACCTCAAAATCAATTTCATATCATGTTGTTTGGATTTGCTGATCTAGTTGTATTCAGGGTTGTGTTGTTTGTTGTTTCCTGTTGTTACATGCTGTATTAGGTATTAGTAGTTCATATAAACCATAAAATCAAGCAATCACTTGTTCAAAAGTCAAAATCTCTTTAAACTTTCCATAGTTGTCAACTGTCAAGGTTTTAAGTTCCATAATCATTATCATTAGCTTAATAGTTGTTAAGATTGCTTAACTTCATCTCATGTCAGCTTAGTATAACATATTAAGCCTTGTAGGATCATTAAAAGTTCACATAAGTCAACCTATCTCAAAATTTCAAAAAGTCAAAAGGCCTTGTTCAGGAAAATGGAATGAATTTCAAATCAGCCTATAGGGTTCATTAAAGATTGGAAATAAGTAATTCTTGATGATTTATGTTGTTTGGTAGCCTGTTAACTTATTTCAGAAAGAAAATTTTGTTTTGGAAATCATTAGCTTATAAATAAGCTCACTTGAAGTTGACTGTTTGCATACAAGGCTCCCCTGCACCAGGGTTACAGACCAGATTTCATAAGTCCCTTATAAGCTTATCTTTGAGCTTAAGCTTCTGAGCTTTGGATTTTTGGGTAGCTTATTGGTCCAAATCATTGGAACAATGCTTATTTTGGCTTTAGGACCCTTTGCCCTTAGCTTATTTGTGCCCTTAATTTTACCCCATTCCTGCTGATTCATCAGCAGGAACCACATACCTCAATTCATAAGCCTCCATAGTCTTTATTAGTGGGTCCCACCCTCGGAGCCCTGGCTTTTTGAGAAGCTCATTAAGCCATTTCACTAGAGTAGTGCTTATTTTGGACCCTAGGTCTCTTGCCCATAGCTTATTGTTGCCCTTTAGTTGCCCTGATCAAACCACCACACTGAGTGATCAGTGTGACAAGACCAATTTCATAAGCTCATAGCTGGCTTATTAGTGGACCCCACCACCTGATTTTTGGCTTATTGGAAAGCCCCCCAGTCCAGCTTATTAGGTCAACTCTTATTTTGGACGCCTGATCACTCCTGTGGTCCCCACATAGGCCTGCAGTTGACCTTTTTAGCTTGTTTGGTTCTCAGGTTTTGGATTGTACTTATTTGAGCTTCCTAGCTTATTTAGTGAGCTTATTCAGTTGTTTTAGATTATTTTGTGTGCATCTCATTTGGTTGTAGCTTATTTTGTACTTTGTTAAGTAGCATAGCTTTTCATTTGCTTATTCACTCAAAAATCCAAGATTTGGCTTAATAAGCCATCTGTTAAGCTCATAAGCATGCATACAGCTTATTTTTGAGTTCCAATAAGTTGTTTCTCACAAAAGTTGCTTAATTTCAGTATTAAAATAGTTTGGTAAAAAGAAAAATAAGAAAAATCGAAAATAAAATAAGCTATAGCTTTTATTTAAGCCATTTGGCTTATTTTTCTGCTTTTTCAAAAAGCACTTTCCAATTTTATATTTTTCTTAATTTCCTGTCATATTAAAATAGTTTTTTAATAATTTTCATAATTTTTTGGTTAGATTTAGTATTTTTAATAATTAATTTTAGTTTATTTAGTTTTAATTAAAAAAATCAAAAATAAAAATCATCACTGCTTATTTTTAACCTCTAGTATTTATTTTATATTTTTCCTAGCTTTTATAATTCATAAAGTATTTTCAGAAAAAATTTCATAATTTTTACTGTTTATTTAGTATTTTTTATAATTAAATTAGTTTAAATAGGTTTTAATTAATAATTAAGTAAATAATTTATAAAATAGCTTATTTATAATTTTTATAAACTTTTTATAGTGTTATAGGACTCCTGTGATGGTTAATTAGTTTTAGAAAAAAAATCATAATTTTTTAAGTCATTTTAGTATTTTTCTTAATTTAAATTAGTTTAAATTAATTGTTAAATAGTTTTTAATTAATATTAAATAATTAAATAACCAAAAAAAATAATTTTCTTTTTTATAAAATTTCCATTTCATATTAAGTTTGTAAAAAAGTCAATTTAACCCTCTCAAGTTTATTTCTGCTTAATTCCCACTTTTCTAGTACGTAATTACGTTTTGTTTTAATTTCGACTTACGTTTTAGGTTTAATCACGTATCTGAATTCCTGTAATTGTTGATACTGTTAATTTAGCTTAATCTCAATCATATCTGATTAGTGTAATAAATCTAAATCATTATCTGGTTACTTTCCTAATCAATGAATCCCTTGAACGTTTTCCTAAATACAATTTCAACCTCATCGAGATATAACGACCCGGGAACACACTGTGCTTACACCGGATCATAAATTGATCACTCTCTCCCTCATTGCTTAACTTTGTTGACCAAGCACCTTGTTTGATTTAGGTTGACTGTTTGGGAGGAGTAGTCAGTCGTCCAGTATATGTGTAACTCACGTGCACGTCAAAAAGTTTTAGCTAACAATGGCATGTTTCTTGTTTTCAGGTTGGTGATATAGTTTCTTTGTAGTTACGTGGCACTCCCTTTGTATGCATTAATAACACAGGTAAAGTGGATTGTGAGGCTGTACTGTACCATCCGTGAATACACCTTTGTGAACAGTAAAAACGATCTAACCTTTGCGTTTTTTGTTGGCTTTTCAACAGATGGGATCAAGAATGAAAACAACCATTTTCAGTGACAATGTTTCAAAAACCCTAAATACATGGCATCACACAGCCAAACACTCAAAACAGCTTATATGCATCAAAATAAAGGCAACTATACCTCTAAATTTGAGGCTGAAAATTCTTGAAAAGCACCGGAAAATTCTTGAAAATCATAGGAAGATAAGCACTTTAAAATAAACAATCCCAAACACCTACAGCCATTAAATTTTATTTTACTCATATATATGTAGCAAGACCGTGAGATAATTTGGAACTAAATCATTTTGTATACTAAAACATAATTTATGGCAGGTCTTTTGGAAAACGATATTGGATGAAATGAACATATCAATTTCAGTACCTCCAAAATGCATATTAGTTGACGACCCATCTCAAGAAAGCTAGTTATCGCATCCAGGAGGTCAATGGCTTCCTGGAGCTTACGTAAATCCAGCTCGAGATTGTTTAAGTTTAGGCAGCAAAAGAATTTTAAATGATGTAGCTATTATATGACGTGATGAAGGGAGTGATCACATGCCATTGAGGAAGGCAGTCTTGACGTCCATTTGCCAAATCTCATAATCATAGTACACAACTATGGCTATAAGAATCCTAGTAGCTCTAATGTCTACTACAGGAGAGAAGGTTTCCTTATAATCTACACCGTAGTTTTGAGTGAAGCCCTTCGCTACTAGATGAGCTTTATAGGTGTGTACCTTGCCATCCATGTTGGTCTTCTTTTTGATGAGTCACTTGCTACCAACAGTTTTACCATTAGGAGGAAGATCAACTAAGTCCCAGACTTCATTATCTCTCATGGATTGCATCTCCATGTTCATAGCTTTAAGCCATTTATCAAGTTCAAGATCTGTCAATTCAGCTTTGTAGTTAGCAGGTTCATTATCATCCCCCAACTCATGATCCTCATCATTGACGTATAAACACATTTGATCTGGGGCATTTCATGTCCTTGTGGACCTACGAACGGGAATAACATCACTTTGAGGTTCATCAATTTCTTGTTTACCCTCACCATGATGTAAGCTAGTGTCTACAGAAGGTTGCGTATCTTCTTCTTGAATTACTTCAAGATCTTCTAAACTCCCACTTGCTTCTTGTGCAATAAAACTATTCTCAAAGAATTCAGCATTCCAATCATCAATAACTTTGTTCTCAGGTGGGTAGTAGAAGGAGTAACCCATCGTTTCCTTTTGGTAACCTACAAAGCTACACTTAGATCTGGGTTCAAGCTTGCCAGTTTTGGTGAGTGTATCACGCTTAACAAGTGCCTACAACCCCAGAATTTTAAGTAAGACAGCTTAGGGGCTTGCCCATGCCATACTTTGTATGGTGTCTTTTCAACCTTCTTGGTTGGAAACATATTGAGAATGTGTGCAGCAGACTCAAGTGCATAATCACAAAAGGACTTTGGTAGAGTACTTTAGCTCATCATGGAGCAGACCATGTTTAGCAGGGTTTTGTTTTTCCTTTCAGACACACCATTATGTTGTGGTGTATATGGAGGAGTGCGATGGGCAATAATCCCATGCTCCATTAGATGGTCCGAGAACTCTTGACTCATATATTCTCTACTACGATCAGAACATAGAACTTTTATGATCTTACCAAGTAGGTTTTGTACTTCTCTTTGAAAAACTTTAAAAGTTTCAAAGACTTCATGTTTATGTTTCAGCATGTAAAAATAACCATAACGACTTTAGTCGTCAATGAAGGTGACGAAGTAACTAGCCCCTTGTCTTGACACAGATCTAAATGGGCCACATACATCAGAGTGTATAAGTCCAAGTAGATCATTAGCTCTTTCTGTTAGATGCAGAAAAGGCTTACGTACCATGTTTCCAGACATACATGAAACACACTTATCAAGAGACTCGTCGTCAGTTGATTTAAGAAGCCCTTCGTGTTGCAGCTTCGCAATGCGCTTCTTGCTAATGTGTCCAAGATGACAGTGCCACAAGAGTGTAGAGTCCAAGTTAGACTTGGCTCTTTTATTGCTAATGGAATAAATAGAACTATTGTTGGAAGTAGATAATGCATATCAATTTCATAAATACAATTACGAGGAATAGAATGTAAATAAACTAAATTATTCTTTGAAACTGAAATGCCACCATTCATAAAAACATTAACAAATCCATTGTTTTCCAAAAGAGAAACTGAAATAACACCCTAGTAATAGAAGGTGCAAAATGACAATTATGTAGTACAATAATTAAACCATTAGGAAGATGTAAATCAAAACTTCCAACTGCTTCGACAGCTGCATGGTAACCATTGCCTACTTACAGAATCAAAGCTCCCGGCTTCAGCTTCTTACTTCCCCTTAGACGCCGAGTTACATTACAAATGTGAGTACAACAGCCAGTGTCATAAACCCAAGATTTATTAGAAAAAGCCTAAAGTTATATTATGAAGATGCCTGAAGTACTAGCACTGCTAGCTTGGTTTTTCTTCTCATATAACTCGGCGAGGTACTTGGGACAATTCCTCCTCCAATGGCCTACCTCATTACATTGATGGCAGACTGCGACCTTTGCAGGGTTATCTTTCTTAGGTGGAGGGGGAATCTTAGGTTTGGGATCATAGGACGGCTTAGCCTAAGTGTTTGGAGAATAAACCAGCTTATCTTTGCCATTCCCTTGATTCTTACCCTTAGCAGCCTTTTGCGGTTTTTTGTTCTTGTTGCTCGTTTTGTGGATCCTTCCTGCCTTGACATATATCACAGTAGGAGTAGCATCTTTCTTTGGAAGCGTATGCTCATGTAACTTGAGCATGGCATGCAACTCATGTATAGTAATAGTCTTCCCCGTGCCATGCATATTCATATTGAAATTCTACAGGAAAGTGCCATACTTCTTGGATAGTGATGTGAGAATCAAGCTCACTCCAAGCTGTATGGACATAGGCTGACCAAGATGTTCCAACTAATCTATGTAGCTCTTCATCTTAATAACATAAGTGCTAATAGATTGACGCGTGCATATGGTTTGAAGTATTTCATAAGCAGCAAGGTGTTCCAGGTCCTTTTGTAGTTCTGGCGTCATGCTAACAAGCATGAGGTAAGTAATCTCCTTAGATGCCTTAACTCAACGAGTGTGAGCAGGGCATCTGTAGAAAGAGCCTGTTGTCTAGGAAGCGGAATAGGAGCAGTGGGTATAGGATGCTCCAAATAGGTCGACTTATCTTCAGCTGTGAGGACAATCCTCAAGTTACGGTACCAGTCATGGAAGTTGGGACCAGAAAGCTTTTCTTTTTTGAAGAAAGACCTGAAAACTGAATTGTTCAGGTTTTGTTCATGGTTCGACTGTTCATATACAATGAAAACAAAGTTCAAAAGTTTAGTATTTTCAGTAAGTAATTCTTAAAGAAAGTAACTACCCAATTAGTTACTAAAAGACTAAGATCCTTACTTGAACTCCCAATCATTACAGAAGGTCTGACCAACTAGTATTGAACAGGGTAAGAGGTAAACGACGTGCGTTAATTGCATTACAAGTGCAACTCTTAGATTTATGAGACTCACTGTATTGGAGAAACAAGCTGCAATTTCATGTCATGTTTAGTCTTATTTTATTCCTCGAGTGGAAAGGTCTAACCAATCACACTCGATTAAGTCATCCAAAGTAAGAGCTTGCCAAAATTAACTAAGGTTAGACAAATGAGAAATTTTTTTGCCTTAGGTTGGAATTAACTAAGGTCTGACAAAAGAGAAAAAACCAATTGCAAGTGCTCTTAGTTTGGATGACATAGACTTAAATTTAACATATAGGGTATCACATAGGTTTTCTTGATAAAACATGAGTATTCAAAAAAGCATGCATACATCTTTGAAACACAAGTTAAGAAAAACTATTTGTTAACTTTTAGGTGTACTATATCGCGGTATTGGATAAACCAATTAGAGAATGACTAACCACTATATCATACTA
This sequence comes from Artemisia argyi, assembly GCA_030686995.1. Taxonomy (NCBI): domain Eukaryota; kingdom Viridiplantae; phylum Streptophyta; class Magnoliopsida; order Asterales; family Asteraceae; genus Artemisia; species Artemisia argyi. The sequence continues at coordinate 159,116,826 of CM060704.1, read as the reverse complement.
CTGCATGAGTCAAAAACCCAAGTTCTTTTGATAATTACCAAAAAATGGTGCGTGGAATTATAGTCAATCAACCTGAAGACAACTTTGTCAAATCATCCACTTACAAAAAGCCATTGGTTAAAACAAAACATGTCATCAATAAGTTTGCAAAACTTTATATTTAAAGTTTATTAAATCAAACAATATTCGAGAGGGACCCACACCTTCAATAGCTTGATGGAACCAATGATTTAATCAAATCAAATTTCGATAGTTTATAGTTCGTTTTAAGTGTCTAAAAACAATTTTTTACACGTAACACATAACTGGTCACAAGTAATACGTATGTATTATTAATAGACAAGAATTAAATCACACGATATCTAGCAAGCTATATCTTGGTAGCTTCAAGAGAGACCCACACCCTCAATAGGTTGACGGAATCAACAATTTAATTAAAACAAGTTTCGATATAAGTATATGTCTGTTTTAATATTTCAAAAATCTTTTGCAAACATTACAATTCATAATGAAACACGTAAGCAAATAAAACAGATAGAAGATGGTTGAAGCAGAAGACAGACTCTTATATTGCGATAAATTAAATAAAGCAATAAACACATAAAATCCGAGAACTCAATCCTCATGACAAAGAAGGAGTCTTCCCTAATTAGAGAATTAAAAGGCTCATACTTGATTTTCGAGCTAGGTACCAAGTGGACCACATACACCAATAATGGTAGCGAAAGCCTTAAGACCGAATATAAAAATTCTGAATTACAAATTAACTAGTCAATTTTAGATCTACCCTTTTTTATTACTTTATTAGTCGGTAATAAATTAATCAAGATCAAGTTAATTATTCATAACAAAGAACGCATGTTGTTGTCATGATTTTCTAATTAAAAAATTAATTAATGTGTTTAACCTAGAGGATCTAGTGTTTTTATGGTTGTAACTCGTAACACTAAACGATTTGACTCGTGATGCCACTGTTGTAATTTAAATAACTAGTAAACCATTTACTGCGAGTACGCAGCGAATGTATCAAGTTTAGTAATTATGGATTAACAATAAATAAAACATATTATTTACTAACATTTGTCAATTAATTAAATAAATAAATAATGATGCTTTCTTGATCTTGATTCTTGAAACCGTTCGTGGTTAAATTACCACCTCTAACGTGTAGAATCGTTGTAGCTCGAGGTTGTTTAGACCTCATATTATCTAGGATACATAATAACGAAAGCGGAATATTCATACAAGAATTAATATTATTATGAACAAGGTTTTTTTCACAACCAAGCCTTTAATTTTATTAAACATAATAAAACGTGTTATCTACCTATAACAAGGATCACAATCGATCTTGAGGCTAACTAATAAACCCTATGCGTTTTTCTAAGACTAAACGCCTAGACACACACATACACCTTTAGTCGACTACATCTTGTCTAGACTTGATAAAAACCAACGTACCCTATGTCTCTTTATATAATAGAGACATCTAGGGTTTACAAAGGAATCATAATACCATTAGGAATCAAAAAAATTTATCTTCTGTAATCTTCTAAATTCTCAATCCTTTTGTAGATTTCCTTCTTTTCGTTTGAAGTCCTTCTTGTTTCATTCTTCATGTTTTGTATTATCAAATATAAAATTCCCAACAATCTTCTCCTATTTGATATTGACAAAACATCCACATTCTTGTACGAACTTCGCTAGACGAAGTAGAAAAGTTGAGATAATTAAATCTCACCATGAATGAAACAAGCTTCCCCTCAATTTTTTATTTCCTTTGTAATTTCCAAGCCATGCTACCACAACATCTCTTCCCCTTCTTGTTATAATCTAATAGGGAACGTATACAAATATGATCTTGACCACTACAAACCAATACCACACTCCAAATCCAAACCTTCCAATGTTTCAAATTGCCCTCCATGATGCATATATAAGAAAATTGAATCCAAAATAGTATAAACTCCAACTAGCAGTAGTAATAAAGATCAACAGTAGAAAGTATCAAAAACTTCCCCTTGAGTGGTGCATGAACATCAAGTGATTAAACACATCATAAGAATAAGCTTCCCCCGAAACAAATGTGTTAATCATCTTCATGATTCTTCAAATCTGTAGGCTCCTTGTAATGATTACTAATGAAGAAAACTAAGTATAATGAATTTGATGTAGAAGTAGAATAACCCAAACTTATATCTTATATCTTGTACTAAATATGTGACTTCAAACTCATACCAAGAAAAAGTGTAAGTAGACCGCAATCTCTTGACAAAAATCCTCATCTTCTATATGAGACACTGACAACAATAACGTAACTCCTTAAAGTGATAGCAAATGTGAGCATTGAGTACCATCAGTTTGTAGATAACACACCTTTGCTAGATTCGTCTAGTCTTTGTCACATCTTAAATGCATGAACAAGTTACCTCCTGCTAAAAGGTATGATAGAACACAAACCTGAATAATTCCACTTCGTCGTCAAATAAGTGATAAAAACCTTTCTTCGTAGCCAATTAGGCAATAAGAACGAGCCATTAAACCTTTAGGAACGTAAACCAATATCCAAAAACCAAACTTGGTGTGTGTTGTACCATGCATCTCTTACAATCATGTACTGTTCGATATCGAATAAAACTAGAAACCACAGCAGTACTAACTTTGTCGAGCAGCAGAAATTCAAACGCAGCAGTAATAGCAATAATCGTAGCAGTATTAACAACCATAAGTAGCACTAATCTTGGAACGAGTAGCACTAACCATTTTAACGACATATCGAGCAGCATTAAAAGTTAAACAAGCAGTAGTAACATGTGAAGAAGACATAATAACTCTTAAACAGAAACCATGAATGCTTATCTTTTTACATCTTCTTTTTCCGATTGAATTCTTAATCACATCAGTAAGCATATTATAGTGTAATAATTAATCAACAGTAGCCAATCAAGCAGCAGCAAGAATATGATCAGGAATAAAGGGTTGTTTTATATCGACTCTCAAAATATCCAGCAACAACAGGTCAAATCGAAACCAGAACTTAATATATTAAAACCCATTGTCGCTATGTACAATTCCATTGTCCAAATCAAGTAAATCAAAGGTAGCACTATCCACTATAATAATCAGCACCAATCAATGATCTTGAATGAATTGATAACAATAAATTGAATATTAACCGAGTTTTTTTATTTGACTATAGTATTTTCAAATTTTACTTAACAAAATGAGTACTTTCAAATTTATTTAAAATAATATGTATTTTTGAATGTTTTATTGTCTATCCCACCACAAACGCAATGACACAAGTTTATGAAATTTAATACAGTAACTAATAACATGATTGTAAACATCCGCTTAGTAGAGTCGATATCTTGCGTGTAGTGCATCAAATTATATGCAGTGATTAAAACAGGTTTTAGTGAACTGTTTTTACTTTAACTTTGGATTCCAAATTACTTTTAGGGGTGAGGCACTTTAAATGCATTGGATAGATTTTTCCTGTAATTTAGTTTATGAGTTTTCTAAAATCTGATTATGTGATTCAAAGCTTGTTGAAATGTACCAAAATAGGGTGGTGGTTGTTTGTTCAAGTTTAAGATTATCAATTTTGGTAAAAAAAATCCGATTCACGTGTATCTCTTTCACCTAATTGAGTTTACCATGACAAGGAATTATATGTTAATGGAGCTTGTCATGGAACAAGTTTTTGAAGAAGATACAATGTCAAATAAGAAGAAATGTAAGATTGCATTGCAATGTTTAGTAGTTATTGTATTAAATTTTATAAACTTGTGCCATTATGTATTTGTATTTGTGGTGGGATTGACACTGAAACATATAAAAATACCATATTAATTTAACTTAATTTGAAAGTACTCATTTTGTTAAATAAATTTTAAAAATACAATGATTAACCAAAAAACTCAATATTAACCTACGATGGTGGACCTTGATATCAATCACAATTAATGCTTGTACAGAATATTAACCCACTAAATGTACGAGGTAATATTAATTGAATCAGCCAATCAATATGAGATAGGAACAAATAGCAATAATGACTTTGAATTATACCACCAACTCATTAATTAAGTTTTTTAGCTTACCATTATATTTATAAAACAAAATTAACAAAATGAATACTCTCACTTCTCATTTAAAATCATGTGTTTTGCATTGCGACCACATTTCTTGCACAGCTAACTTCAATATCAACATTGTTAATATAAATAATGTTTAAAAACGTTATTAATATTTCTCAATAAACCTATGTTTTGATAATCACAAAACTCAAATCAAATTAAGTCAAGATTAAGACGTAAACAAGTATTTAGTAACAAATATTTACCTCTACATCTAATATCACTTAAGGTATGCATAAACTAAGCATCTTATGCATTACATGATCAAAGGAAACCTTGTCTTAAGACATAACATTTTATAAAATGATATTAACATTTTATATATATTTGTAAATCATTTATGGTATTGTTGTATTAAACTAAAAAGATATGATTTCAAATTTCCAACCAAAAAAGGCAAATTTTAACCAGAAAAACTTTTCCAACGTTCAGGAGGGTGGCCCCCTTAATTATACTAGGCGGCCCCCTTAATCATTAAGGGGACTGCCTCCTAATTAAGGGGACCGGCAGGCTCCAGAACAGTATTTTTTGGCCCTTTAAATACTGGAGCATTCCACATATTTTTCTCACCTTTTTGCACTAAAAACTTTCTGATCCAACCTCCATTTCTATATCAAAAATCCTTTGATCATATAATTCATAAGTCTTTGTTTCCAAGTGATCCAAAGCTTCATCCACTCAAGTGCAAGAAGAAGAACACTCTTCTCCATCCATTTAATTGTAGTAGTGTTGTGATTAGCTATTTTCATATTGTAGTAGTGTTAGATATTTGTAAAAGTGTTGTGAGAACTTGTTGATTATAGATACTAGGTGTGTTGTAAAGTAGTGTAGTAGTTGTGATTTGGTTGTGCATAGAAGAAGGTGTGAAGTTGACAAGGTGTGAAGAAGGTGTGAAGTCTTGAAGAAGTTGTGAGATTGGTTCTAGCTACGATTAGAACTCGACATTTAGCTTAGTGTCATTAACTCGTATAAGCCAAGGTGTGTAAGGTTTCTCCACCATAAGGAGTTTGTTGACATAGTGAAGAAAAATCTCGAGTGTGGTACTCGGGGAGTGGAGTAGGGCAAGGAAGGTGTCCTTGTAGCCGAACCACTATAAATTCGCGTGTTGTGGTTTGATCTTTCTAACTCTATCTTTTCTTCATTCTATTTCAATACTTTCATTATTAGATTAGACTTGCTTATATTGGTTGTTACTTGAACTCACTTGGGATCGAATCGAAAGTTTTTATAAGCTACAAAATATTTTGGAAATAAATTTAAAAAGGACGTAAAACTATTCAACCCCCCTTCTAGTTTTCCACAATTGGTATCAGGAGCCACGTCTAGCAAGATCTTTAAAATATATTGTATTTTAAAACTTGTAACGATCTATGAAATCTGAATAATATTTAGAAGGGCAATCTATGCAAAGACCACCACTATTTGAAAGTGATGGATTTTTATATTAGAAAAATCGATTCAAAACTTATGTGAAGTAAAAAGATCTAGATCTTTGGCATGTTATTACTAATGGTGATTTCTTACCTATTCAAAATAACCCTGAAACAATGAAAGATGAAATCGTACCTTTTGAAAAACAAAATGATGATTTAAAAAGAAAACTTGCTAAAAATAATGAAGCAAAAATGGTTATTTATAATGCGCTACCACGTAAAGAATACGAAAGGATCTTTATGTGTGAAACCGCAAAAGAAATTTGGAACTCTTTATTAATAACTCACCAAGGTAATAGTCAAGTCAAAGATAATAAGATAGATCTACTTGTTCAACAATATGAGCAATTCACGATTCCGAAAGAGGAATCAATTGATAATGCTTTTGCTAGATTTAACACTTTCATCACAAGTTTAAAAGCACTTGATGAGAATTTTTCTAGTAAGAATTCTGTCAGGAAGTTTCTTAGGGCTCTTCACCCAAAATGGCGAGCTAAAGTGACGGCTATTGAAGAATCAAAGAATTTGTCAACATTACAACTTGATGAATTAATTGGAAATTTAAAAGTCTACGAAGTAATTATAAAGAAAGATTTCGAAATGGTCAAAGGAAAACGAGAGCAAAGCAAGTCAATCGCCTTGAAAGCTAGAAAGGAATCTAGTATCGAAGATAGCTCATCTTCTGAAAGTGATGACGAAGAATATGCCATGGCCGTAAGAGATTTCAAGGAATTCTTCAAAAGGCGAGGAAGATTTGTAAGACAACCACATGATGAAAAGAAAGCATTTCAAAAGAGTAAGGATGACAAGAATGAAAGGAAATGTTTCAAGTGTGGTGATGCAAATCACCTCATTGGAAAATGTCCAATGATGACAAGAGATCAAAATCAAAGAGCATTTGTTGGAGGAGCTTGGAGTGATAGCGATGAAGATGAGAAAGAAACGACAAAGGGAGAGAAGTGTCTTATGGCGAAGACATCAAATGCGGTACGTTCCGAAACCGAATATTTTAGTGATGAAAATTTATCATTAGATGAAAAAGACTTAGATAATGAATATAATAGACTATGCAAATTAGGACAACTAGTAATGGCCAAAAACAAATCACTAAAATACATAAACAATCAATTGGAAAATGAAGTACTAGAACTAAAAATCAAAATACATCAACTTGAAAAAGGTAAAGAAATTTTTGAAGAATATAAATCATGTCAAGAGCTTAAAGGTGAAAACAAAATACTCAGGGAAGAAATTCGCAAACTTGATAAATTTGAAAATAGTAGTCACTCACTTAGTAAAACAATAAGTATTCAAAGAGTATCCGGAGATAAAACCGGTTTAGGATTTAACTCAAATGAAGCTTCAACAAGCGAGATTAAAAATGTCAAATTCGAAAATGAACTTAATGAACAAACACCTCTAAAATATAATCCTAAGTATATACTTATTAATGATAGAAAAATACCTCTTGCCAACAATGAAGAAGTAAAAGCTTTTTGTAAACCATCTTTAAAAACCGAAGTAGGATCTTCTAAACCTAAGACAAGATCTAAAACTCCACCACCTAGAAAACCAAATAACCCTCATCCTAGGTCTAAAACACCTCAACCAAGAAGAAACCAAAATAGACAAAACTACAATAACAATAGTAATCAAATGTGGAACTATCAACAAAGCTACAATCCTTGGGGTATACTACCACCTTTCATGCATTCTAGTCAAATGTTAAACATGTTTGGACCAAACAACTTTGGATCAAAGAGGCAATGGGGACCGAATAGCTAGATGAACATTCCTTGACGCAATCTTGAAGTTTTCTCACCATACACTTTTTCAAAGTCTATATGTCACCTTGATGATTTTTGTTGAAGACCGCCGGGTACGCCATTCTTTCACAACTCATTGCCATGCTTAGTTAAATATGCTTTGGTTGATTACGTTGTTTGTATAGATATAGCTTACTATCTTTCTCTCTTTGTTTGATCTTATATATATATATATACATATATTCTCATACTTATTATATTAGATATATATATATATATATATATATATATATATATATATATATATATATATATATATATATATATATATATATATATATATATATGCTTGCACATAACCTAGATACGTCATTAGTTGACTTTCTAGAAATCCAGGAAATTGTTCGTTATCGAACCCTTTCCTTCCCCCTCGCTTTACTTTTGATCTTTTACGTTCAACACGAAATTCTATTATGTCCACTTTTAGAAGACTCATGATGATGAAGGGATATGAGTCAAGTGGACTATTATCATGTAAGAACGCCTTCGCACGTGAACACTATGGATGAAACAAACTCCTTTCGCCGACTATATTCTATCTCCATTATCATCTCTCAAACCTCACCTATCAACCCATCATTCACTCACATTTATATATATATATATATATATATATATATATATATATATATATATATATATATATATACATATATACACATATTCACATATTCCCGAACACACCTCAAACCTCTCATCAACTTAACACTTTGATTATTTTATCCAAAATTGTCAAAGGTACATTTTAATTATCGAAACGGTAATTAAAAATTGTTAAATATTTTATCATCGTGCCAATAAACGCTCACGTATTTTTGATATATTATAAATCTAATTATATACATATAAATATACTTGTTCCAGAAACTAATACCGCGAAAATTCAAAAATTCAAAGGGCTGCCCCCTTAATAATTAAGGGGACCGGCTTGTTATCGGGGGCGGTCCCCTTAATGTTTAAGGGGGCCGGCCATCTGATACTTTCAAATCCGTTTTCCACCTTAAATCTTTTGCCAAACACTCTATTTGTTCATAATTCCCTTCCTCACCTCTGCTGAGTACGAACCAAAACAACCAAAACCATCAAAATCCTTCACCAAATCACCAATCCGGGGTTGTTTCGCAAGGGGCAAACGCTAACCAAACGTATAACAACATCTTTTGTAAGTTTTCCAACATATATTTCATCACATTTCATTCAATTTGGTGTCTAATCAATAATTAGATATTTTATTAAAATTTATTTTAATTCGAATTTTAGTGAAATAGAAGCTAGGAATTGAACAACCAAATGCTTCCCATATGATTAGAATGATGTATTGCAACTCAAACTTAGTATAACACATCATTTTGTCAAAATCTTTAATCGCCCATAAACCCTTGTTGAATTTCATTTTTTAAAAGACACATTGTTGATATAACTCTTAAAAACTAGTTAAAACTTACTACATTATATTAGTTTAATGTTGTAAACAATCAAAACATACTTCTCAATTCGCTATAAAATGGTTCATGAAGACAACATGGGCGTTTGGTTCATGAACAAATTATAATTATATGTAGTTATTTAAAACTTAAAATTAGCTCATAAAATTTTTTAAAACTATTAGAGTCAATAGATGTCATCAAGATATATAATCAATATATATATTGATGTTTATGGTTATTTTAATCTAGTTAAGGGAGCGTTTGGTTTATCTTGAAAAAGATATTTTGAAAACCAAAATTCATATTTTAACCTTTTAAACATGTTTATGCTAAGTCAAACTCTTATGAAAAAGCAAGATATATAATCTAATATATATCTAGCCTTACTTCGAAATGAATTATGATATCATACTCTTTGACATCATATATTCTAAACGAGTTTAAAATCAAAATACAAGGGACATTGTGAAACTACTTCATAGAATATTTTTTTTGGTCGAAGTAGAATTTCATTCCACATATATTGCATATAATTATATATATATATATATATATATATATATATATATATATATATATATATATATATATATATATATATATATATATATATATATATATATATATAACATATGCATGATAGTTGTTTTTGTTTTGTTGTTATATTGTTTAGGTGAAAATGCCTAAGACCACGGTTGGTGATGTCTCCAAAACCAAACAATACATTCCAAATGTTTCCTCTTGATACGTGGGAATCGCACCAGGCTTTACCTCTCAGGGGATCTTGAGAAGCTTACAACCCCCACCAGGCAGTGTACTTGATCGTTGTAGTATAGTATAGTGACAAGTACCGGGGGATTGATCGTTCAGCTAGGAATAGTGTCGCTAGTATTAGAAAACCTAAATACTAGTTCTAGAGATGAAGGATGATTATTTTTGTATTTTTATATTTTTTAGAAAGCAAGTAAAAATCTCGGGTTTTAAGGATTTGGGCGGAATTAGTTGCTAGTCAACTAACCCAATACTAAAGATGCAATCAAAATAAAATACTAAAAATGAAAATAAACTAAATTAAACTAAGGTTGTGAGCAATAAGTGGAGAAATTGTGTTTACTTAGATTTCACTACTCCCTAGATATCTTTTACACGTTAATTACTTGTTATAGTTGCGTGGATGACGGATTGTATTCCTTAATACCATTCATGGGGTGGCGCACTTAATTCCCCAATCCTATGAGTGCCTACTTCACTTCTATGTCGAGCCAGCTAAGATGCTCCTAACATGGGATCATTAGAATTTACTCATGCATTAAATACAACCAATAAAACCTATTGCACATCAGTTCATATTTCCTAAGACGTTCAAGCATGTTACCAATTGGAGATCTGCCAGTTTTCTTAAGCCTAACATAGAAATCATTCATCCAATACAAGAACAAGAACAAGATATAGACAACCAACACATAGACATATGTTATTTATATATATATAAGACAAGAACAAGAACAAGACAAGAACAAGATATAGACAACCAACACATAGACATATTGATTGAATTAAAAGAATACTTATCTCAATTACACATGAAAGGGTTCAAGGGCTGAAAACCCTTGAAAAACCTGTAAAATTCGTACTAGGTTCGGCCCTAGGGTTTCTCCAAAACTTCTTTTTTTTTATGAATGAAAACTAGAAAACTATATATAGGAAATTGAGGCTGACGGCGTCAAGACCAAATTGGTGACGCCGTCATCTCGCCGCTAAAATACTTCTCGGACTGCCTTAATCTTCATCTGACGCCGTCATGTGTTATGGTCTTCTAGGCCGTCACGTCTTTTACTCTTAACGCTCTACTTGTGACACCTTCACATTTGTACTGGGCCGTCATGCAAATTACTCTTGACGCCGTCAGGATTTTGCCTTTGACGCCGTCACATACTGTTCCCAGCAAGGAAAATTAAGACTTTGGCTTTTTCTTCACTTTTATGCTCCAAAAACGTCCGAATTGCTTCCTTTTCCAGATTTCTCTCCCAAAGTACCTAAAATCACAAAAGGAACGATTTAGGGCAATATTTGATCAAATAAATTCAATTCCGGGCTTAAATGACCCCCTAAAAGTGGTTCATTTTTCGCCTCATCATATACCCTTACACTTGAGATTTGCTTGTCCTCAAGCAAATGCGCTTTTATTCTAATCAAAATACAAGTTAGGGGTCATTTAACACTAATATAAATGTAATTACAACAAATAATCGTTCCACTAAAGGCCAAAGACAAGCACGGAGGTCATATAATAGCACCTCACAAATAGTGTTTAGATACTCACATCTCTTGGGTGTAATAAAGTATAAATTACAATATGGAAACGGAAAATATCTCTCACTACCTGTCATAGCAAAATAGATTACCATAGGCTTGGGAAAGGATCAAACCTCCACCACATGGCGTAAGCACCTAGGATAAACTATCAAAGAGGTCTTTTAAAGGGTTGTAACGTTAGGTGTAGGGATATGAAATACACGGTTTTGTTGGATAAAGGAAGTTTTACTGGTGGCGAGTTAACAATCTTGGTCAATTACTTGTACAATATGGCTTTGCTAAGTCAAGAATAGACTCGACTTAAGCTAATAAATGAAAAATTACAAAAACATAAAATAAACATAGAATGAAACGGGATGGTAGCCCGTATGTTTTTTCTCTTTTTCTTTTTCTATTTTTTTTCTTTTTCTTGATTTTTTCAATTTTTTTTTTTTTTTTTTTTTTGCATACACTCTTACCCTACCATCCAAAATAATACATCATAGGGAATGGAAGTTCCCCTTACACATGAATTTTTACATACTTTACAATAAACTTAACTAATGACTCGAATTAAGAAAATCAAAACACCTGGAGTACTTTTAAGATTAACGTACATACGGGGGTAATATTTGATGTTCTTCCCCATTACTCCATAAATAAGTACTTTACCCATGAGTACCAATCGTCCCAAAACAATATGTACAATGATATGACTCGACTTAGCAACCATGTAATCAATTAGATAGTTAACTTAAGGTTTAACAAATAACAATAATGCACTAAAAATGAGCGCATACACGGAAGGCTAAGGCGATTTGGGTGTACATTTAAGTGGGGTGTAACAAATTCTTCCTTTAAGTAAAATGCTTAAAGTTAGAAACGAAAAGATAGGCTCGGAGGGGTGTACTAGGGGTATCGTGTACTAAAAATGAGTACAACGCTAAGGGTGTGGGAAAAATTAGTTGACTTAACTAGCCAAGTAATATGACTTAAATGGTCAAGTAATTATGATACGGGTTTAACACAAGGGTGATCCTAATGCCTCTTATCATGTAGTAAATCCTACTACATGAATGTAGTCTCATTAGCGGTCTCGGGATGCATCACTAACGCAAGTTCTAGAATCTAAATGCTACCGGTACACTCATAAGCACTAATAATAAATGGTTTTCCTATCAAATCTAAAGGCGAACCTCACATATTTGGGTGGAAAATTTTTCTGAAAGTACGGTTATGTGCTAGTCATACAATCTCCTATCCATGAGACGCTTGCTATGGCTAAAGTTTCACTCCTAAATGTTGTAAAAAATTTTAAATTTGGCGCTAAAATTGCACTAACAAGTATTTCTCATAGTTTTATTATACATCTACTATCAAACAAACAAACTCAAGCGAAAGTGTACATGTAAGGTATCATCATTTTACCCTCCCCTTACACTTAAGATGAACATTGTCCTCAATGTTCAAGTAAAGAATGTAAAAGTGAAAAAGTAAAAAGAATGAAATCAAATACTCCCCTGATTCGCTCGGTATGGATAATAAGGTGGCCAGGTTAAATCTTCCTCCAAGAAAATGAACAATCAAAGCTTCCCTTCCAGAATATAAATCATCTTCTTGTCATACATAACCTGTAAATTTGAGAAAACAAACAAGGCAACCTCGCGTAAAATCGGCGGCAATCTATATAAGTTACTAAATCCTAGAAAACAAAATAAGATATAATGCTTGTGGAATGAAGTTTACAGATTTCCTGGAGATTATAAAACTTAATAATTCACAAAAACTTTAAGACTCCGTTAGAAAAACAAAACTGGTAAAATTTCCAGATTTTTACACGTGACGCCGTCAAGAGTAATCTCGTGACGCCGTCAGAAGTGAACTGCGGAAATTCTTATGTTAAGTTTCCGGAAAATTTCTAGAAAAACTTGGTTCTACTTCCTGGAAAATCCTGCAAAACTTCATTATGACTCAAGACAAGCATTTGACTCTAACAAATACGAATATACATGTTCACTTAATATTGTGGAGAATCATGATCGGTTTGTTTCTTAAAAACATATTTGGGGTTTCCCCTTACACTTATCTTTTGCAAAAATACTTTTAGGTGGAGTTAAGACTAGGCCAAAACAACAAAGTAAAGTATTTCCACTATTTAATTGAGAAACATGATCTACCAACAATAAAAATAAAGCATGCATACGGAAGCAAATAACAAACAAGCAAACAAAAATCACACAAAGCATGGGTTGCCTCCCAAGAAGCGCTTTTCTTTATTTACGAGTCTTGTAGCTAGACTCAAGGTCATGGGTTACTACATGACACGGGTCAGTTCCTCATTGAGGACATCTTTTGGATCAAACTTAGGTTTCAACTTCCTATCGGTTTCCTTAGTATGGTATGACCTTTCAAACTTTTCTCCATCCGGATCATACAAAGTCATCCTTATATGCCATGATCCGTCACCTTCTTTAGGTAGCTTGTCCCACCTCCATTTACACTTGTCTCCCTCTCTTTTCCACTTATTCATCTCTATATTAATAGGCATTACGCTCAAGAACTCAATCATCTTTCTAAAGACTAAGGGGTCCTCAAAGGGATCTAGCTCTTCATCTCTAGCTATGAGTTGTTCCACCGAATGTGTCTTTTCAACGAAATCTTTTTCTAGATAAAATGGGCATTGAGGTCCTATAAAGTTCCTTTCTATCCAAGGTCCATATCTAGATGGTCTCCTATTCATCTCTACCCAATGCGTTGTCGGTTCATCATCACAATCATAACTATGCTTCTTGACATCGTACACCGACCAAGTATCGCCTTCACCTACCGCTATCTTAGACTCCTTACAATCTATCATGGCACTAGCGGTTGCTAAAAATCCTCTTCCTACTAATAATGGGCATGTAGTGTCACTAACCATGTCAAGGACTTGAAAATCCGCTAATATAGTTAACCTTCCTACGTGAACAACTACATCCTTAATCATTCCAACTGGGTGGGCAATACTCTCATCCGCTAGCCCTATCAATACCTCCATTTCCTCTAACTTTCCTAGCTTAAGAGCGGTGAATAAGGATAAGGGAATCAAGTTGAGGCTTGACCCTAAATCGGCTAGTGTGTCGAAAGTTTCAAAACTTCCTATCTTACAAGGCAAAACAAATATACCCGGATCATCAAGCTTTTTAGGCAACTTGTTTTGAACGAAGGCGGTACCATTTTTACCTAGTTTAAGCTTCTCATATTTTTCTATGAGGGCACTATAGTAAGGAGCACGCGCTAAGACATCAATGACGGGGCGTTCAAGGTAAAGTTCCTTGAATTCATCGTCAAAGTCTTGCATAGGAGGTGTTTCAACTATACTTTTGACCAGTTCTATATCGGGTGTTTTACCTGATTGGTCCTTTTGAAGAATTTGGGTTTGTTTGAAACACGTGCTCGTTGATTTAACCGAGTAGTATTGTGGACACGAAGTGGGTGACGAAACTGAAGATATGGAATTAATGTTTAGTTTCGGATTCTTGACTGTGTCGCTTGGGAGTGCTCCCATTTCTCGTTCATTGAGAACTTTCAACAATGCGTCAATTTTGGTGGTCATCTCGCTTTGCTTTTGTTTGAAATCGGCTTCAAACTTAGCTATGCGAGCTTCTTGAGATGCCATGAATTTAGACATCAACCCTTCAAGATTGTTGGTACTACCATAGTTGTTAGAAGGATTGTTGTTGAAAGTACGGTTGGAGGGTGGACCGTTTGGTTGGTAACGATTAGGCGGATTGGAAGAATTGGGTTGATTTTGTTTCCACCTAAGGTTTGGGTGATTTTTCCAAGAGGGGTTGTATGAATCACCGTAAGGGTTTGGCTCGGGCTTGAAAGTGTACCACTTATCTCCCGCTTCGTCGGTACGCGTGGATGCGTAGTCCGCAAAAGCTGTTCCGGGGAGTTCCAAACAATCACGAGTGTCATGGGGACCACTACATACTTCGCATGAAGAAGTGATTTTGTTTACTTGCCTTGAAGGCTTAGGAGCTTCGTAAGATTTCATGAGAAACTTGACTTGGTCCTCAAGTTCCATGATCCTACGGTCGGGAGTGCTAGAGTTGTTCGAAGGCAAAGATATTGCCTTGACCGTTTTGTTCAAATCACGGGGATCGTTCCAACTTTCGTTGTCATAGAGAGAAAGATCTTCTATGAGTTCCCATGATTGTTCCGCACTTAGATCACGTAGCTTACCACCGGCCGATTGGTCAATGGCTCGCCTCGTGGAGAGATCGATATGGTCATAAAAGATTTGGACTTGGAGCCAAAGATCTATGCCATGATGAGGGACTTTTTGGAGTAAGTCCTTGAAACGAGTCCATGCTTCATAAAGAGATTCATTTTGACGTTGTTGGAACATTAAGATGTCATTTCTAAGCTTAGTAGTTCTTCCCGGTGGGAAAACTTGAGCAAGGAAACGAGTGGTGAGATCATCACATGTGGTGATGGATCCCGCGGGTAAACGCTCAAGCCATTGACTAGCTTGATCCCGTAGAGAGAATTGGAATAGACGTAATCGGGTTGTCTTTCTAGTTTTAACATCTAGGTCTATGGAGTCTACGATTTTAAGGAAGTCCTTAAGATGTTGGTTTGGATCTTCGGAACGAAGTCCATGGAATGCACAACCGCTTTGCACCAACCGGATGGTGTCGGATCGCAAGGGGGTCACATTGGCTCCGGTGAGCTCAATGGTGTTTCGGTAGCCTTGGTGGCTAGGTCAGGAATATTCTCCTAAGGTTCGGGGCCTAAGAGGTTCTAGTGGTGGGTTTTGTTGTGGTGGGATGACGGGTTCAAAGATGTTCCCATCGTCCATGATGTCGGGTGGTGAAGAGTTACGAACAAAAACACAAAGAAATAAGATAGACTAAAGAAAACCAAAAAAATAAAAATAAAATCTTGCTAGAAAGGAATCTAGCAAGTAGACCTAATAAAAAGAGATTCTAACCTAGACAATAACTATTCCCCAGGCTGCGGCGCCAAAAACTTGATACGTGGGAATCGCACCAGGCTTTACCTCTCAAGGGATCTTGAGAAGCTTACAACCCCCACCAGGCAGTGTACCTGATCGTTGTAGTATAGTATAGTGACAAGTACCGTGGGATTGATCGTTCAGCTAGGAATAGTGTCGCTAGGATTAGAAAACCTAAATACTAGTTCTAGAGATGAAGGATGATTATTTTTGTATTTTTATATTTTTTAGAAAGCAAGTAAAAATCTCGGGTTTTAAGGATTTGGGCGGAATTAGTTGCTAGTCAACTAACCCAATACTAAAGATGCAATCAAAATAAAATACTAAAAATGAAAATAAACTAAATTAAACTAAGGTTGTGAGCAATAAGTGGAGAAATTGTGTTTACTTAGATTTCACTACTCCCTAGATATCTTTTACACGTTAATTACTTGTTATAGTTGCGTGGATGACGGATTGTATTCCTTAATACAATTCATGGGGTGGCGCACTTAATTCCCCAATCCTATGAGTGCCTACTTCACTCCTATGTCGAGCCGGCTAAGAAGCTCCTAACATGGGATCATTAGAATTTACTCATGCATTAAATACAACCAATAAAACCTAGTGCACATCAGTTCATGTTTCCTAAGACGTTCAAGCATGTTACCAATTAGAGATCTGCCAGTTTTCTTAAGCCTAACATCGAAATCATTTATCCAATACAACCATAAACAAGTAATCAACACATAATTAACATCTAGGTTTCATTAGATCTAAGCAAACACAAGATAGATCTAGCCTAGCATGATGGAATTAAGACAAGAACAAGATATAGACAACCAACACATAGACATATTGATTGAATTAAAAGAATACTTATCTCAATTACACATGAAAGGGTTCAAGGGCTGAAAACCCTTGAAAAACCTGTAAAATTCGTACTAGGTTCGGCCCTAGGGTTTCTCCAAAACTTCTTTTTTTTTTATGAATGAAAATTAGAAAACTATATATAGGAAATTGAGGCTGACGGCGTCAAGACCAAATTGGTGACGCCGTCATCTCGCCGCCAAAATACTTCTCGGACTGCCTTAATCTTCATCTGACGCCGTCATGTGTTATGTTCTTCTAGGCCGTCACGTCTTTTACTCTTGACGCTCTACTTGTGATGCCTTCACGTTTGTACTAGGCCGTCATGCAAATTACTCTTGACGCCGTCAGGATTTTGCTCTTGACGCCGTCACCTACTGTTCCCAGCAAGGAAAATTAAGAGTTTGGCGTTTTCTTCACTTTTATGCTCCAAAAACGTCCGAATTGCTTCCTTTTCCAGATTTCTCTTCCAAAGTACCTAAAATCACAAAAGGAACGATTTAGGGCAATATTTGATCAAATAAATTAAATTCCGGGCTTAAATGACCCCCTAAAAGTGGTTCATTTTTCACCTCATCACCTCTACTCCCGGCATGTCTCCTTCAGTTGCATGTTTCTATCGTCTCATTGAAAATAGAAACATTCACGTAGGAAGAATTGTCGATCCATCTTTCTATGACTCTGATCAAACCGAACGAATGTTCTCCAATATTTGTTTTGAATGTCTTTACCAAATCAACGAACCAATCATTCCTCGTTTTATCCTCGACTTCTATAGCCAAGTGACGGTGCAAACCGATCCCTATGGTCATCTCCTTATTTCCTTCATGATCCAAAATCAATACATCACTCTTACTCTTGCTCAATTTGGACAAATTCTTAGAATCCCATACAACGGCCAAGCCGTATTCTCAAATGAATGGGATCTTTCCTCTCTTGAAAGAAATCATCCTCAGGATGGCCCATACTATTCTGAGATTCCTAGTCCTGAAGACATTCGTCGACTGCTTGAACTAGAACATCGTACGACTAGTCGAGTAATCAAGTCGAAGAATGTCGATATTCATGCAAATCAAATCCTCCTCAAAGAGCTAAGCCACGATATGAAAAAGTGGAAGAACTCATTCACGATAATGCGTTTGGTACTGGTGGTCACCGTGATCATGTCACGGCAAGCATTGCCCACATGTTATATTGTGTAGTTGCTGAAGAGAACTACAATTTGGCTTATCTTTTTGTTCATCGAATCATGTCCGCCAAAAACACCCCAAATGCCAATCTTCCTTACGGTATGTTCCTTACACGACTTTATCGTTATGTCATGGAACATTACCCACATCTTCAAAGAGATTACTACGTGCAAATCCTTCCTACTTTGAACCAACTTACTCTTGTTCGTACTCGTCGTTCTCGAAGTGACAAAGGAAAATCTCGTGTTCCTTTGTCTTTTATGCCTCGTGGGTCTACATCTCATCGTGACGATGATGATGATGAGGAGGAAGACACCTCACGTGTTAGTACTCCATCCCCCACGACCTTTGTTGATAATCTTTCTGATCTTGACGATTCCGAGTATCAAGTTCCTCTTCCTCATGAACGTACCGATGAACTTCTCTTCACTCGTCAAACGTCCATTATCAACCAACAACAACAAATGCATGAAGAAATTCGAGGAGGATTCAATTCCGTTGGAAAGATGTTTAGAAAGATGATTGGGAAGAAGAAGAAGTAGATGATGTTGATGTATTGCTACTTATTATTATTATTCTCTATTAGACATTTGTATGGCTTGTTATATGTCCGATTTATTCGGAAATACTTATGTTATCTCTTGTTTATTTCTTGGATGATGCTTAGACTGTAACTATTATCATGCTACTATCTTCATCATATCTTAATGCTATGCTATGTTTCTTTTAAAAGTGGAATATAATATGTTTGTTTGCATGCATAATTTGTTTATATATATATATTTATATATCGTCATTCGTAGAGTATATACTTCTAATAGAGCTTGCTGGAAACACACACTTGAAAAATCACCCATTTCTGCAAATTTTGGGTTCCTGGTCGTCTGGGAAAACACCAGATGGGCGGCCCCCTTAATTATTAAGGGGGCCGGCCTACAATTAAGGGGACCGACCATCTGGAACTGGGTTTACTGTTTTCTTTTGCATCTTGTGAACTCTTTCTCTAGTATCAGCTACCATTTCCCATTTTAACCCAACTGATTTTAGAATCTCATTCAACCATTTCAAATACATACCTAAATCAACCATTTCCATACTATAAATTCCCTCCATAATCATCATTCTTCATCTCATCATTCCTCATCTAAATCATCATGACTTCACCAAGCACCTCAAACTCCAAGGCCTCTAAGAAACAAAAGATTGTCATCATCCCTCTAAAACAACTCTTCATTGACTTAACAAATGAAGACAACAAAACCCCATCACCTCCACCTAAATGCTCATCTCCAAGTGCACCTAATGCACCATCCAAAACACCTTCCACTCATGGAACTTCCTCATCCTCTATACCCTCAACCTCATCAATCAATGACTACATCAATTCACACTTGTCACCACAAGCATCATCACCACATCCTACACAAGAACCTATCTCCACCCATCTTACCATCTCACTTTCACCAATAACACCACTTGAAGCTCATATCTCATCTCCACCAATTACACCACCATTCTTTGTCAATCCCGTACCTTGGAGGTTACTTGAGTCACATGGTGATACTTGTCTTTGTTGCATCCACAACCGAACCATAATCTTTGGTCTCAAAGATGAAATTCAATATATGTTTTCATATATTGAACATTTGCTCACTAACCCACCACCACCACCAACTCCACCATCCTCTCTAATTATTCCTCCACCACAATTCTCACCCATTCCTCCACCATCACCATCATGCTCTCCAAATTAAGCATATGATATGCTTAATAAATAAAGCCTTTACCACCCTTTTGCTTGCAAGCTCTATGAAGCCCATGTACTCTTTGCATGATGAAATATTATTCTAGTTGTTAGTTTATGTAATAGCTATCATACTTGTAATTTTTTTTATTGCTACTTGTATTGTTGTGTCTTGACACAACTATTGCTTTAATATGAATGCTTCTTTTCAAACATGCTTAATTATATTCTTATCACCTTATATATTTGCATGTATATACTTGTGCTTCTAATATTTTTGTTTTGCAAAGCATTTCATAGCTCGTTCTCTTGGTGCCCCCAAACGAGGGGGAGTACACATCAAGGGGGAGATGTCTTCCCGTCAAATTTTCACGTTTGAAAATTGTCGACATAACCTTTTTGATTCTACAAAAAAGGGGAGAAGTAAATATAAACTCACTAAAATACTTGTTTAAAAATTAATTTTTGAGTTAATGAGTTTAAGTTTTGTAATATTCAAAAAGGGGGAGATTGTTGATATAAATAATGTTTAAAAACGTTATTAATATTTCTCAATAAACCTATGTTTTGATAATCACAAAACTCAAATCAAAATTTTATATATATTTGTAAATCATTTTTGGTATTGTTGTATTAAACTAAAAAGATATGATTTCAAATTTCCAACCAAAAAGGGCAAATTTTAACCAGAAAAACTTTTCCAACCCAGGAGGGCGGCCCCCTTAATTATACTAGGCGGCCCCCTTAATCATTAAGGGGACCGCCCCCTAATTAAGGGGACCGGCACGCTCCAGAACAGTATTTTCTGGCCCTTTAAATACTGGATCATTCCACATATTTTTCTCACCTTTTTGCACTAAAAACTTTCTGATCCAACCTCCATTTCTATATCAAAAATCCTTTGATCATATAATTCATAAGTCTTTGTTTCCAAGTGATCCAAAGCTTCATCCACTCAAGTGCAAGAAGAAGAAAACTCCTCTACATCCATTTAATTGTATTAGTGTTGTGATTAGCTATTTTCATATTGTAGTAGTGTTAGATATTTGTAAAAGTGTTGTGAGAACTTGTTGATTGTAGATACTAGGTGTGTTGTAAAGTAGTGTAGTAGTTGTGATTTAGTTGTGCATAGAAGAAGGTGTGAAGTTGACAAGGTGTGAAGAAGGTGTAAAGTCTTGAAGAAGTTGTGAGATTGGTTCTAGCTACGATTAGAACTCGACATTTAGCTTAGTGTCGTTAACTCGTGTAAGCCAAGGTGTGTAAGGTTTCTCCACCATAAGGAGTTTGTTGACATAGTGAAGAAAACTCTCGAGTGTGGTACTCGGGGAGTGGAGTAGGGCAAGGAAGGTGTCATTGTAGCCGAACTACTATAAATTCGCGTGTTGTGGTTTGATCTTTCTAACTCTATCTTTTCTTCATTCTATTTCAATACTTTCATTATTAGATTAGACTTGCTTATATTGGT
Source organism: Artemisia argyi (assembly GCA_030686995.1). NCBI lineage: Eukaryota > Viridiplantae > Streptophyta > Magnoliopsida > Asterales > Asteraceae > Artemisia > Artemisia argyi. Next base: position 159,095,453 of record CM060704.1, on the reverse strand, counting down.
TGTTACTTGAACTCACTTGAGATCGAATCGAAAGTTTTTATAAGCTACAAAATATTTTGGAAATAAATTTAAAAAGGACGTAAAACTATTCAACCCCCTTCTAGTTTTCCACAAACATCATAGTTTATGATTACAATGGTTACTTAAAAAACTCAACAAATTAAAAGAACGGGAATTTAAATACCATAGAGACACCATATCTTCCTCCTCATGCATGGCTACACCATCGACATGCACTTCTTAACATGATCGAAATATAACCCTTATTGTGACCGACTACCCTAACATTCATTGTCCACCGCTGCTCCATAGTCGACTTCCCGTCATTGTATTTCAATCTCCAATCTATCAGGTTTGATCGCTCAGTACCTTTCGAAGATGATGGGAAGTATGGTATCAATGATGTTTCATTAAATAAACTAGTAGGGTACCCGCGTGTTGAGGCGGCGGGTACCCTGAAATATAATTTTTTGGTGAATCGAATTTTAGTTTATTATATTCTTTTTTATAATAAATTTACGGATATCAAGAATTTCGTTTAGCCCGTGCCCGTTCGGGCTCGAGTTCGTTTGCCCATGTCCGTTCGGGCTCAAGCCCGTTTGGCCCGCGCCGGTTTAGGCTAAAGCTCATTTGGCCCGTTGCCCGTTCATGCTTGAATTTTTGTATAATGTGTGTTATTATTTGTATTAGTGACGAATCGAATTTGCCAAATAAATCGAGCAGGCACAACCTAGAAAGCACGAAACGAATCGAAATTTCCAAATAAATTGACTTTGTGAAAGTTATGCGTATTTATATTCATTTTATTGGAAAAATTATTTTGAGAACAATTGCGCAAGTTTCATAATTTTTCGATTCCGTTTGGTACGTCAAATGGGTCCCACAGTTAATATTCTAAAAGTTTTACTACTTTGACACTTAAGTCCCTCCGCCCTTTCTTTGACTCCCACCCTTCTTGTTTTGATTGTCCACTTTTAGTCCATCCCATTTTTATAAAAATCTCATTTTCTCTCTCTACTTCAGTTTTAATAAACACACCTCACACACTCACTCCTTTCTCTCTCTCTACCACATCGTCGAACCACCACCACTGCCGCCCGGCCGCCACCTTCCGTCACCGGAAAATTTTCCGGCAAAATATTAACTCCCCGAATCGATAGATCCATCCATTGTTACCATTTTTGGAGTTTTTTAGCGCTCGACGCGCTCGTTTGACACCCGAACACCACACAACCACCGCTGCCACCGCCTCCCCACGACCTCCTTTCTACTCGGTAATACCACACGCACCGTTCTCCTTTTCCCGTTTTTATTTTACAGATTCTTTTTGTGTTAAAAACATGATCCCGTTAACCTTTTTTCTGTACATTTAAAGTTTTTTTTATAGATCTATATGTTTTTTTTTTTAGATCTAACGTTTTTGTTTTTCTTGTTATTATTGTCGTTTAGTCACTTGTCGCTGCTGTAACCAACACTCTCTCGCCAGAAAAAGTTGCAACTGTCGCCGAAAAATTTTGAGGTCGCCTGAAAAATTCGTGTGGCTGCCGAAAATTATTTTTGTCATCGGAATAGTATGCTTTATTTTTAAAATTGTTGTTAATATTTATTATGCAAATTTTGTTATAATAAAGTTTATTTATTGTAAATCTGAGTTTGTAAATTTGTTTTTAATAAATCTGATTTACTTATTTATTATTTATTTATTATTATTTTTTTTTGCAATTGTTATAAGCACTGTGCGGTAAAGTACAATCATTCAAAGCACGTGTTACTGTTATAAGCACTGTGCGGAAGATTTTTATGGAGGGTTGTACATTGTGCTTAAATTATTGTAATTTTGGGTGTAGGTGTGTTTTTGATAGCATTAATGTAGAATTCATAGAATTTTGGTCTGAATTTCATTCCATGCTATTTTTTGTTGTATATCATGCTTTGGTTGTTGTAATTATGAAAATTGGTGGCTTTAAATTGTTGTAAACCATGCATCATTTTTTGTAAATCTGAAAATTTTAAAGAGATAGTGCTTCCTCCATTATATGTAGTATTGATAAGAACAACATCATAAAGGAAAAGAAAAAAGAAGAAGCCATCTCTTTTGCAAAACTAAACTCCTCTAACATGAAGTAATGTAGCTTTAAAGGCATAATATATCAAAGCATTATTAGTAACAACTTATAGGTTTTGTTGATAAAGCTTCAATATGATTTTTTTACCAGGTTGTTAATTTTTGTGACTATCACATTCAAGTGTGATATTTTGTACCAGCTGCTAACTAACATTTGAACAAATATTGTATCAAACGGTTTATCAAACCAGACATGTATGCTTATTAAACTGTTTGAACATATAATTTAATTATGGTGTATAAAATTGGCGGGAACAAGTTCTAAACTATGATGTTGATATTGATGTTGGCAGCGTAAGAAATGTGGTTGCAATGCAAAACACATGGTTTTAAATGAGAAGATTTAAAATAACATATTATTTTAAATAATTTTAAGAGTACTCGTTTTGTTAATTTTGTTTTAGAAATACAATGGTCAACTAAAAAACTCCTCCTTAATTGTAGTACGAGGTTAATAATATAATCCAAATTCACCTTACCACTTTGACAAGAATGTGTTGCATAGACCAATCCAATTCATCAGACTTTTTCTTTATGTTGCATCGACCAATCCAAATTCACCTTACCATGCACAAGACGACAGACCAGATAAACACTATATTGCCAAGTTGTATTGTGTCGCCACATATCTCCAAAAGATTGATACCCCAAAAAAAAAATAAAAAAATAAAAATTGATTACCTCAGAAACCTTACAGATTGTACACCATCGACACCAGTTTTCTTCGACTATAAACCTTGTATAATCCCATATATCATGAGCCCCTCTTTCTGATACCGCCTGTAAAATCGTTGTAGCTCGAGGTTGTTTAGACCTTATATTATCTAGGATCAAAATAACCAAAGCGGAATATTCAAACAAGAATTAACGTTATTATGAACAAGGTTTTTTTCACAACCAAGCCTTCTATTTTATTAAACATAATAAAACGTGTTATCTACCTATAACAAGGATCACAATCGATCCTAAGGCTAACTAACAGACCCTAAGGGTTTTTCTAAAACTGAACGCCTAGACACACACATATACTTTTAGTCGACTACATCTTGTCTAGACTTAATAAAAACCTACGTACCCTATGTCTCTTTATAGAATAGAGATATCTAGGGTTTACAAAGAAATCATAATACAATTATGAAACAAAATATTTTATCTTCTTGAATCTTCTAAATTCTCATCTTTTTGTAGATTTTCTTCTTGTCGTTTCAAGTCCTTCTTGTTTTATTCTTCATGTTTTGTATTGTCAAATATGAAGTTTCCAACATAACGAATACACGCGCTACATATCAAACGAAGCACGTTAGGATGCTAGTACTTGTTCACGTATATCACCACAAAACAACAAGTGTTTGATAATTGAAATACTTGATTTATGTCACAGTCGAACTAATATAATATCAGTCGAAACCAATTGGGAATAAAGAAAGCAACTTAGGACATTAATGCTTTGCTTTTGCTGTTGTGTCGTCAGTGAACAAGAGGAAAAGACAAAACAAATTTAGCCTATTGATAGTGAATATCGTGTGAGATAGAACCGATCAAAGGGTGTTCGGTTTATATTTTTTTATGATCATGGAGTATATATAGGACATAAACTTTTCCACCAAGTCTAGTCCATCACCTCCCCAACTTTCACCAAACCGACATTTAGCTCCCCTAGTACCTTACCATAACTGGCAAGGGAGAACAAGGGTTTTTACTTTCGACACTTTAGTCTATCTCTTTTTACATTTAACGTATATTAAGTAAGTTACACGTATAACGGATAAACTACCGACCATTAAATATATTCGTGAAACATGTTATATATTTGGTAACTATATACAACGTGTATCTATTAAATATATAATAAATGTGTTCTTCGTGTATATGTGTGTGTCCCGAAAGGTCACGTATTTGTTAGCCGTATAAATGACTGCGATAATGAGCCCAAACTAACAAAAACAAATGTGGGCTAACAAATCAAATGGAAAAAGCAGTTTTTAATAATATTTAAAATAAAAAAAAAAAAAAAAGAAAAAAAAAGAAAAAAAAAATCAAATGGAAGATATACAAAGGAAAAAACACTAAACAGAGCTTGGAAACAACCTGAGCCGCCACCTACGCAACCAAAACAGCACCAATATCACGAAAAAGTGCTATATGCATTAGTTGACCCATTAAAGATACAATCCAATCTTTTTACTTAGCCGCCTCTGTTATAACTTTAAGTAAACACATAAAAGAACATGAAGAGGATAAAATCAATGGAGAATTCGGTCAAAAGGTTCTTTGTTATTGATTGAGCATACATCAAATAGTAGAGATACGAGTTCGACTACATGGCGAATGAACAATGAAAGAAAATAATTTCTTTGCAAAGAAACATGTTGACGGATATGCATCCTTTTCCACTCACATATACCTTTTAAGGTAGCTTCAAGGGGTAATGATAAGCTTAAAGTCGAAGTTTGAGCAAGAAGTCTTCTTACTTAACAAGGAATTACTAAATCCAAAAGTTGAGTTTTCTAAATCAAACACTAGAAAGTTATCCTCATACTGAAACGTACCAATCACGATAGCAGGTTCACTTGTTGCACCGCCGTCAGCAAACGCTAGACATGCCACATCTTTTGTTATTTGTTTGATGGAGTTAGCTGTGGATATGGTCCATTTCTTCCCATCCGGGAAAATGAAATTGATATCAGGAACTTTTATACTAACTTGGGTACCATTGTTGGATGTGCTGAAACAAAGGCCAAATGGCGCAACTGGCTTTGCTGGAGGTATTCTTTGTGTAACTTTTATAAAGTTTCGAACCACTCCTTGATAAATGTCAGTTCTGAGAGTGGTATAAGGCTCAACTGTACTAAGCTTGGTTGTGGTATTCACAGGGAAGTCGATTGATCTCAATTTTATTACAATTGCACTGACACCGATAAAGTATCCAAACGAATCTGGATGCTTTATCAATGGAGTAAAAGAAAGTAAACTCCTTACATCGACGTCTGGGTGGGGAAGAAGCCCATATGGACCTCTTCCGTATAATAGAATTCCAGGAGCAGACATGGAGGCAAACATAGAGCTACAATTTTTTTTAATGCTGCATTAGGTAGATAAGCTGGTAACGCATAAGGTGAGGATGAAAGCGCCATAACACCAGAAACATTGGCAGGGAATGATAGAAATTCTGAAGAAGGAGCACACGCAGCGTAAGGATAAGCAGTATTTAGACCACTAAACACATTTCTACCGTTGCTTTGGTTCACCGCGAATTCGTCATAGTTAAGCAAGGCTTCGCCGCACGATCCTGTAATCGGGTTCACCACGTTGACCGGGCACGTACACTTTCCCCAACCTGGAATGGTTGAATCATTGTTTACTGGAGCACAAGAAGGATTCTTGTACGAGTAAGTAGTCCTCACGTCTGTGCACTGAAATTCTTCACATGAAACAGGATAGGGGCAAGTTTTGCCGTTAAGACAGCTACCTGGATTTTTAAACGACTTCCATTGCAGTATGCAGTCGCGCCATATGAATGGAGCATCGAGGTCTATAAGCAAATTTGCATGTAAGTATTGATAGTTTACGTCGTATGTTGTCATGATCTGAACACTATAGAGAGGCTTAGCAGCATCAGTATGTTTGTTTACGGGAACAACTACTGAAGAGTAAGGTGGTTCAAATTGAGCTGTGGTAAATCCATGTTCATGAGATATGAAGACTAGAATGGTAACGAAAAGCTGTAGAAGCAAATGCATTTTTGAATTATGCAAGGCTAGAAGAGCCTTGAGCTTACTTATATAGATATGTATGTGTTTGCGGTTTGAAGTGGGCTGTTTTTAAACTCGCTAAGGAGACAGAAAGCATATGTATACAAGAAGGCATCTTTTTAATGGGCAAATCCCAAGATTCCCGATAGTTAATTAAATTAAAAAGAAAGATAAAAAAAGAGTATCACACACGTGGTCATATCAACAAGTGATGTATAAAACAACTTGCAATTAATAAATCTACCAAAAAGATTTACATTCATGTTCAAAGATTTGGATATCAAACACAATCAAGTATATACACAAGTATTTGACGCGGATAGATATTTTCTTGTGATATTATTCCATCAAATTGTTATTGATTTAAGATCATTTGAGTTAAGCTTTTTTTACATAGCACTTTTTATCTTAATTTGATCTAATACATGAGATTAATTTCAACAACTAAAATAACCTACTTTCATCATTTTTTTTAAATATTAATATATTTCAAACCGTTAATCGTTAAGCGAAAAAAAATATACCGTTACGACGAGCATTTTGTTATCTTTTTACAGATATGCACTTCGATATACTTTCGACAAAAGTATTTATTTCTTGTTTTTCATATTTTTTTTCGTTACTGAAATTTGCATTAAAAAATCATATGTGATTTAACACTAATATCACATTTGATATTATATATCATATGTGATTTAACACTAATATCACATGTGATTTTTCATGCAAATTTCAATAATGAAAAAAAATATATATATATAAATAATTTATTGTTTTTTCGAAGGTATATCAAAGTGACTGTCTATAGAAAGATAATTATATTCTCGTCGCAATAGTATAATTTTTTTCGCTTACCGATTAACGGTTTAAGAGATATTTAAATTATAAAAAATATGTGAAATATTAAAATGCGTTTAGTCTCAACCATTGATTTCATTTTAAATGAATGGTAGAGATGAGTCCCTCGGTATGTAAGATAAGTTTTGTATGTAAAATAACTCCCCTCATTGTTATTCACAAGATTCCCCTATAGTTATTTAAAATAAAAGAGTATCATATAAATGGACATTGTAGATCAAACATAATTTAACATACAATTAAAACCGTAAAAAGTCTCCTCCATGCACAATTCCGAACAGTGGGATTATGACAAAATCTTGTGGTGCACGGTTCAGAACATGGCCATTCGATAGCTTCGTTAAATACATGGTCATTGGCTGACCATATATGCCATTTGAAATAAACCAAGTGAACAACAACTTGCAAATTAATAAACAAACTAGAAGGATTACATGTTGTTGGGTCACTGAATTTCTTAATCTTCCTCTAACTAGGATTTGAACATAAAATAACCTAAGTATTAATATCCGTAAACACAAACAAGTCACTGAGTGAACAGTAACTCAGTGAGTCATCTTCAGGATGCTTAGAACGAGCCTATGAAGAAAGGTTCATCATTCAGTGAGGCGGAAGTCAGCGAGTGGCATCTCAGCCAAGAAGAAGGTGATGGGTTCATTGAGGATGACAATAACTCACTGAACCCCTATGTTGGGAATTACATTAACAGTTACCACGGCTAGTATGGAGATTACAACTGCTGAAGAATGCACTAGCAGTGGAAACTCATTACCATTGTTAGTACATATTATTACCACTGCTGTTAGAATAACTGTTAGGAAACTTGTTTAGATAAATATAGAACAGATTTTGTGTATATCTTATTCTATTATCATTATACGTATCTTGTAGAAGAGGACTCCTTGTGCTATAAGAGGAGATCCTAGGTTATGGTCTTATATATACGTTTTCTTAGAGCTTCAAGGTTGTAACCCTAGTGATACAAAGATCACTCGTATTATTATTCTTAATAATATTGGAGCTAACAGTTTGACTCATTCATTATTCTCATTCATATACAACTGTTTTCATTCACATATAAACTTCTAAGTATTACTAAGTAGATTCTGCATACTTAGTAGTATTATTCAAAGTATCATTCTAACACAGATCAAGGTGTTTAGATCCATCAAGTGGTATCAGAGACAGACTTTGATACTTTGATTTAGAAGACCCCAAGTACACTTAGAAGATTCAATGGAGATAGAGACCAGTCAGTCCAACATTGCTGCTAAGCTTCCAAAGCTTAAGTTGAATGACTTTGAGATGTGGAGACTCATGATCGAACAATTCTTTATGGTGCAAGACTATGCACTTTGGGAGATCATTATGTGTGGTAATTCTTTTAAACCTGGTACTACCTCAGAAACTATTGATGGCAAGGTAGTACAAAAGATTAAAACTGGACCAGTCACAAATGATGAAAGACTTCAAATGAAGAATGATCTGAAGGCCAGAGGCTTGCTGTTGATGACCCTTCCTAGGGATCAAATTTTAGCCTTCAGTAAGTACAAGACTGCAAAGACTTTATTTGATGAGATCTGCAATGCTTTTGGTGGTAATGATTCCACTAAAAAGACACAGAAAACCTTGTTGAAACAGACTTATGAAAACTTTGGTTCAACAAGTAATGAATCAATTGACAGCATCTTCACAAGGCTTCAAAAGATTGTTACTCAACTCACAATATTTGGAATTGAGGTGGAAAGGGAAGACCTCAATTTAAAGTTCTTAAGAAGTTTACCCTCTGAGTTTGGTACAAATGTTGCAGTATGGGAAGACAAGCCAGAATTGGAGAATATTAAGCTTAATGATTTGTACAATAACTTTAAAGTTCTTGAACAGAGGTTGAAGAAGGCTGGCAAACTAAGTTCAGGATCAGGGAACTTGGCACTTATATCATCATCTGTTGATGATAGTTCAGATGAAGAGAGTGATAGTGATGAAGATGTTGCTAACATTGCTGTTTCCACTGGCAGTGGAGTTGTTACCACCGCTAGTTCAAAAAGGAAGGTTGTTGGTCTTGGAGATTCTAATTTTTATGACATTCTTTCAAGTCAAATGAATGGTTCAATTCTGACACATGAGGACTTGGATCAAATTGATGAGGATGACATGGAGGAGATGGACATTAAATGGCAAGTTTCATTGCTAAGCTTAAAGGCAAAGAAGTTCTGGAAGAAGACTAGTAGGAAGATCATCATCAATGGCAATGAAACTGTAGGTTTTGATAAGAAGAAGGTGGAGTGCTACAACTGTCATAAGAAAGGCCACTTTGCCAGAGAATGCAGGAAACCAAAGAAACCTAATAACAGGTCAACTTGGAATAAGCAGGACAAGAAGAAAGAGCCTACAACTGAAGAACCAAAGGTGCTCTTGGCCATTGATGGAGTGAGCTATGATTGGAGCTATATGGCTGAGGATGAAGAAGAAGGTTCAGAGTCTGCAATGATTGCTACTGAGCTTACACTTATGGCTTTTTCTGACTCTGAGGTACAAATTAATAATGCTTGTTCTAAAACCTGTAAGGCTTTAAAAGATTATGAGAAACTTAAAGATCAGTATGATGAACAATTGTTAGAGTTAAATCAAACTAATTATAACCTAGCAAATCATAAAAGAGGCCTTGTTGTTTTAGAAGCACAGTTAGAGCACTATAGAGCCAATGAATCTAAGTTCAATGATGATATTGCTTTTTTAAAGAGAGACTTAGATTATAAGATACCTATGAATGAGGCTCTTAGGGAAGAGTTAGAGAATGTTAAAAAGGCCAATGAAAACATACAAATAACTTGTAATACACTAGATCATCAATCTAAGTGCATTGACAAAATTTGGGAGGCCCAAGTTGTAAACAAAGCCAAATCAGGAGTAGGATATAAATCTGTTCCACCACCCCTAAGAGGTGTTCCATAACCTCCTGGTATTGACTTAGCACACACAGGGTTAGAAGAGTTCCAGGAACCAACCATGACCTATGGCCCAAAATTTGTTAAAGAAGTTGCTACTGAGAGGGTTAAGGTTGAGGTTGATACATTTGATAGTGCTAGTGAGTCATCTCTTAAAGATGAAAATATGAATGTTGAGTCTAAAACTAGTGTTCCTGAGAGTGTTCAAGTGGAAGTTAAAAGGAGTATTCCTAAAGTTGTCAAAGAGAAGCCTAGAACACAAGCTAATTACACTAGGCCCACTACTAAATATGTTGAGATGTACAAAAGCAGGTCAACAACTCCAAGGAGCAACAAAAAGAGTTGGAATCATGTTAAATCTAGACAATTTGGTAGTAACTTTATGTTTGATGCGTGGGAATTGCACCAGGCTTTACCTCTCGAGGGATCTCGAGAAGCTTACAACCCCCACCAGGCAGTGTACCTGATCATTGTAGTATAGTATAGTGACAAGTACCAGGGGATTGATCGTTCAACTCAGGAATAGTGTCGGTAGGATTAGAAAACCTAAAAACTAGGTCTAGAGGTGAGGGATGATTCTTTTTGTATTTTTATATTTTTATAAAAGCAATTAAAAATCTCGGGTTTTAGAGGAGTGGGCGGAATTAGTTGCTAGTCAACTAACCCAATAACTAAGATGCAATCAAAATAAAATAACAAAAATGAAAATAAAGCTAATTACTAATATTGTTTTTACTTAGATTTCACTACTCCCTAGATATCTTTTACAGGTTAATTGTTTGTTATAGTTGCGTGGATGATGGGTTATATTCCTTAATACCAATCGTGGGGTGGCGTACGTACTTCCCCAACTCTATAAGCTCCTACTTCACTCCTATGTCGAGCCTGCAAGAAGCTCCTAACATGGGATCACTAGAATTCTTTCATGCATTAAATACAACCATAAAAACCTTAGTACGCATTGGTTCATGTCTCTTAAGACGTTCAAGCATGTAACGCAATGGAAGTCTGCCAGTTTTCTTTAGCCTAACATCGAAATCATTCATCCATTACAACTATAAACAAGCAATCAACCTATAATCAACATCTAGGTTTCATTACATCTAAGCAAACACACAAAAGATCTAGCCTAGCATGTTAAAATTAAGACAAGCGTAAGATATATTCAAACAACACATAGATATATTGAATGAATTGAAAGGATACTTATCTCAATTGAACATGAAGGGTTTCAAGGGATGAAAACCCTTGAAAATACCGTTAAAAACGAGCTAGGGTTTATTCAAGTCGACCCTAAAATTCTCCTCCCTTTAGAATGAAAATTACAAAGACTATATATATATATATATATATATATATATATATATATATATATATATATATATATATATATATATATATATATATATATATATATATATATATATATATATATATATTCTAAGGTGACGGTGTCTAGAAGAAAGTTCTGACGCCGTCAACCCGCCGCCAAAAATATAATCGGATTGCCAAGATCCAGATCTGACGCCGTCATGTGTATTGCTGTTCTGGGCCGTCACCACTTTTACTCTTGACGGCCTTGATTTGATGCCGTCACGTTTCCACTAGGCCGTCACCATTTTTGCTCTTGACGCCATCATCAAATTGCTCTTGACGCCGTCAGGTACTGTTCCCAGCAAGGAAAATTAAGACTTTGCCGTTTTCTTCACTTTTATGCTCCAAAAACGTCCAAAATGCTTCCTTTTTCAGAATTCGCTCCCAAAGTACCTAAAATCACAAAAGGAATGATTTAGGGCAATATTTGATCAAATAAATTCAAATTCCGGCTTAAATGACCCCCTAAAAACGGATCATTTTTCGCCTCATCATATACCCTTACACTTGAGATTTGCTTGTCCTCAAGCAAATGCGCTTTTATTCTAATCAAAATACAAGTTATGGGTCATTTAACACTAATATAAAAGTAACTACAACAAATAATCGTTTCACTAAAGACCAAAGACAAGCACGGAGGTCATATACTAGCACCTCTGTTGATATAAATAATGCCTAAAAACGTTATTAACATATATCGATATCTCTATGTTTTGATAATCACAAAACGTAAACTCATTGAACTACAAATTATGACGTAATATAACACCCCCAAAATCGATCAATACAGCGGAAGACTTAAAATGTCAGCGGAAGACTTTTGGGGTATTATATTGTGGATCTTTCGTCACAATTATAGAAAACGATTCAAGTGATCGTTTTAAGTTTTATTTAAAATACCAAATATTCATAATTCCAAGAGAATTCGTTATTCAACAACAAGTTTTATTTAAAGAGAAATAAACGTTTCTTTATTTGCCCACTTCGTGCCGTTGCCATCCATTCCATTTAGTTTCCTGAGATAAACATGCTAAAAGTCAACAAAAGTTGAGTGAAATTCATAGGTTTATATTTAAGAGTTTGAACACAAGAGATAGATGTTTATTGTAATATCGATACAAATAAACAAGTTAGGAATCACATTCATTATTGCATTAAGCTCATGACACTCAACGATTCAACAGACATCAATATTTTCATAATAATGATGTGAAATATATAGCCCCCAAGATAGGTATTTGCCAGTAACCTATTATATTCAAATAACGTGCATTTGGTGACTTTCCTCTAGCAACCAAATGGGGATTGTCAATCCCTAATAGATCTATTCACAATTATTTACGTTCACTTTTCAAGTGATTAAGGTTCATGATCGAGGGACTTTTGGCAATAGCTACTTAAGCAATAATAAGATCAGGAAAAGACTTGTGTTCGGTTTTTGAGCATGTATCCCCCCCCACAGAAATCAGTTAAATGTGGGCTATGAACTCACCTTAGTAGGATAGTAGAACAATTGTAATCTCAACGATGCAAGGCAACGACTTCACACACAACCTAAAAGATATGGCACGTTTCAGTTCTTAAGTCTCGTTTTATTGCGAACGTTTATTATTAATTATAAGGAATCGATAAAGTGCATATGTGATGTGTTACGTCGTATAAAAATGAATAATGGTTACGTATTGTTTTATTCGTCTAAATTTGTTTATCGTTATATAAGTTTTATTGGTATTATATATATATATATATATATATATATATATATATATATATATATATATATATATATATATATATATATATATATATATAATAAGTTACGTTTTATTGTTTATCGTTTTAATTAAAATATATATATATAAGTATAAATATATATAAAGTTTTTATTAAAATCAATATTACCATTCAATCCTTCATGTTTCTTAATTTTACACTTTTTACCCTTAACGGAAAACATTTACGTCGGTAGTCCAAAAGTTATATATATTTACATTTTTAGTACAAATATCAAATATTTACTTTCATTATTCCTAAGTTTCAATATTTACAGTTTATACCCTTAGAAAAACAGTTTTTATACTTTTCACCCAAGTTTACCAATTTGGCAATTTTAGTCCTTAACGTTCGTACATTTGCAAAAATAGTCCCAACTTTACCAAATTCAAAACTTAGCATTTTTATTATTTCATTAAGCTCAAAACATTTAGAAAAGCTTATTTTCACAGCTTATTAGCTTTTTATTAGCTTATTTCATTTAGTGGGCTTAACGAGCCAAAATAAGGGCCCGTTAAGATTTTATGATCCAAGAGGTTTGGGGAAACACTAGGTTAGTTGAAATCCATCATTTTAAGTTATAAAAACATTTCAAAACAGCTTATACTCCTAGCTTATCGTAATAAGCTAAAATAAGCTTTTTGGGCTTTTTGGCCCACGTAAGGTTTTTAATGTTTCTGAAAAACAGTTTCAATGTCGGTTTACTTTAGGTCTCGTTTAGTGATCAAATGAAGTTGTTAAGTTGTATTATTTATCATTCTCGTTTCTATATCAAGTAGGTAATCAGATCGTACAAAAATAATAGGTGGTCGTATGTTGAAATTTAAAATGGTGAGGTCAAAGTACACGGCCAAAACTCAATATGTAAACTTTATAAAGTTTGAAAATAAACTAAGTGTTTTAGTAGAAATCGTATAGGTTCACTACAACTTAGAAACGTGTGATTTTTAGTATGTATTCGTTAATATAAGTTCAATATTATTATAGATACTCGTTAATGCCATAACTAAGAAATAGTATAACACATAAAATGTATACGTTGTTTTTAAGATTTACGATTTATAGGTTCCAAGTGATTGTGCAAAATATAATCATACGTATATATAAGAATAGAAAGAAAAGTTCGTGGTCTCACCTTACCTAGAAAAGGTGGTGTAAAACGAGTGTATGGTTCGTGTGATGGTTCAACAGCTCTGTGGTTCACTTCACGTTGTTCCAATGGTCCAAGAGGCTCCAAGCTTTGCGTCCTAGGTTTGTTGTGAGATGTGGTTCTCCTAGCAATCCGTTCGTCCCTCCATTACTTCTTCTCGTTGGTATTTTATGTGTAGTGGTGTGTTTAAGTGCATGTAACGTCCAAGGTTGCATGGGAGGTCTTATATGGGCAGTTTTGAAGAGTAGAAACAAGGTAGGCTCACAAGTGTTGGTGTAGCATGTGAGGGCGAATAGTATTGCCACAAACAATGCCCAATCGATTGTTTACATGGCTTAATCTTGTGTAAGTGAATCCTATTCATTCCTGACGCTTCATGTTTGCACATTGTTCATTTAAATGAGATTGGAGAGCATGGGTGGTGAGAAAGGAATGTCTTGACACGTTTTTGGTCTTATCTCCTTGGAACGTTTGGTGATTTACTTTGAACATTTTTAGGGTAGTAAACGAAAGTGAGTGAGTAATGTTTATGTCTAGTGTGTATCTTGGGCACTAGGTAAATCGTAATGTGTAATAAAATAGGTTCGTTATGTGTAGAAATCGTAAAATACTAGGGTGCGTTTGGGAGTGTCGCGACTGGCAGAAACAAAACTAAAATAACAAAAGGGGTGCGTTTGGGCTTGTAACTGGGCTCAGGGTGTTGTGTCGGCCCAAAACAAAAGAAAGAATAAAACTGGTCCGTTTGGTTGTGTGGTGGATTACGCGGCCCAAAGGGTGTTGGGGGCCCACCTGGGGTGTCTCGATTATCGTGTCGAAGTTCAAAAATATTAGTGAGCGTTCTCGGGAAGTTTCGTAGGTTCGGGGAAAAAATAAATAGTATACGTTATTTAGACGAAACGTATTATTAAATAATAACGCGTTATATAATTATTTATCGTTCGCAATAACTATAGGCAACCTAGGTTGTGTGTAAGCATCGTTCCTGGGTAAACGGTCAATCACAGTTATCATAGTGGTTCAATATCAAGCCATATCATAAAAAGAAAATTTTGTTACCCGTAAAATGATGTTAATTTAGCGTAACATCGTTTTATTTATTCGTATGCATTTACTAATCGTATGGGAAATTTACGAGAGGTTACACGTAAACAAGTATTTAGTCGTAAATATTTGCTTTAGCATCCATATCACTTAAGGTATGAATAAACAAAGTGTCTAATGCATTTTATGATCAAAGGAATTTTTATTTTTACAAACCTTACATTTTATTAAAGTGGGACAAACATTTTTAAACTTATACAAAACATTTTTGTATTTATAAGAAATGTTTTATTCAAAATAAATATTTTGAATTCAAATTTCAACCCAAAAAACGGCTACATTCTTCAGGAAAAACCTCCCCCACAAAAAGACAAAAAATCTGAAGAAAAAATATTTTTTTTCTTAGGCGGCCCCCTTAATTATACTAGGCGGTCCCCTTAATTATTAAGGGGACCGGCACCCAATTAAGGGGACCGGCCACGCTCCCAAACAGTATTTTTCTCCCTATAAATACTGGTTCATCCCACAGAATTTTCTCACCTTTTGCACTCCAAAACTTTCTGTTCTAGATCCACATTTCCTTTCTCTTAATCCTTTGATCATAAGTACATAATTCTTTGTTTCAAAGTGATTCAAACATCATCCTCTCAAGTGCAAGAGAAGAATACTTCTATCCCCCAAGACAAGAAGTATTACAACTTGTTGTGACCTCCACATACAAGTTGTTGGTACATCGTCAAGATTATTTACATCATTCTTTGTAAAGATTGTTGTGTATATTTGATTGTAGATAGTTGTGCTAGATATATAGATTGTGTGATTAGTTAGTTGCTTGGTGTGAAGAAGAAAAGTTAGGAATTAGATTGTAGTGAAGAAACTAGGTGTGGAGTAGTTAGTTGTGAAGTGAATTGGTGTGAAAAAAATAGGAGTGGAGTAGTTAGTTGTGAAGTAGATTAGCTTGAAGAAGTTGTGACTTAGTTGTGAAGAAGTTGTGGTGTGTAAAGTGGTGTGTAAATTGGTGTGCAAGGTTTTCTCTGCCATAAGGGAGCTTGTTGACATAGTGAAGAAAACTCTCGAGTAGGTGACTCGAGGAGTGGAGTAGGGCAAGGAAGGTGTCCTTGTAGCCGAACCACTATAAATCCTTTGTCTCGCGGTTAGATCTTTCCATATCTTACTTATTCTCTTGCTTATATCGTTATTACTTTTGTAGACGTAGACGTATATATATATTTGCTCATATAGTGCTAGTATCGATTTTACTTAAAGATCAAACGAAAGTTTCATTCACAAAACAAAGTTTTTACAATCAAACTAAAAAGGTAACATACATATAATTGATCATTTCGATCAAGTAAAGTTTTCATACAAAATATAACTAATGATTATAAAATAAACGATTACTTACTTATCTCTCGTATATAGCTATAATTGTTTATAATTGTGCATGTGTTGATTTCACATACTTAGCTTATATTATTATTGTTCATACTTAGATATAGTTGTTCATATTGTTCAAGATTTGAGTTCACATAAGATTGAATCAAAGTTTGAAAAGCAAACAAGGTTTTAAAACTAAACTAAGTTTTCATAATAAAATTAAAAAGACGTAAAACTATTCAACCCCCCTCCCCTTCTAGTTTCCCACAACCTCACAAATAGTGTTTAGATACTCACATCTCTCGGGTGTAATAAAGTATATATCACAATATGGAAATGGAAAACATCTCTCACTACCTGTCATAGCAAAATAGATTACCATAGGCTTGGGAAAGGATCAAACATCCACCACATGGCGTAAGCACCTAGGATAAACTATCAAAGAGGTCTTTTTAAAGGGTTATAATGTTAGGTGTAGGGATATCGAATACACGGTTTTGTTGGATAAATGCAATCTTTACTGGTGGCGAGTTAATTATCTTGGTTAATTACATGTACAATATGGCGTTGCTAAGCCAAGACTAGACTCGACTTAAGCTAATAAATCAAAAATAACAAAAACATAAAATAACATATAATGAAACGGGATGGTAGTCCGTATGTTTTTTCTCTTTTTCTTTTTCTATTTTTTTTTATTTTTTTATTTTTTTATTTTTATTTTATTTTATTTTATTTTTTTTACCCTACCATCCAAAATAATACATCATAGGGAATGAACATTCCCCTTACACTTGAATTTTTACATACTTTACAATAAACTAATTTAATGACTCGAATTAAGATAATCAAAACACTTGGAGTACTTTTAGGATTAACGCACATATGGGGGTAATAATATGATGTTCTTCCCCATTACTCCATAACATAAGTACTTTACCCATGAGTCCCAATCGTCCCAAAACAATATGTACAAGGATATGACTCGACTTAGCAACCATGTAATCAATTAGATAATTAACTAAGGGTTTAAACAAATAACAATAATGCACTAAAGATGAATGCATATACGGAAGGCTAAGGCGATTTGGGTGTACATTTAAGTGGGGTGTAATAAATTCTTCCTTTAAGTAAGATGCTTAAAGTTAGAAACAAAAAGATAGGCTCGGAGGGGTGTACTAGGGGTTTCATGTACTAAAAATGAGTACAACGCTAAGGGGTGGGAAAAATTAATTGACTTAACTAGCCAAGTAATATGACTTAAATGGTCAAGTAATTATGATATGGGTTTAACACAAGGGTGATCCTAATGCCTCTTATCATGTAGTAAATCCTACTACACGAATGTAGTCTCACTAGCGGTCTCGGGATGCATCACTAACGCAAGTTCTAGAATCTAAATGCTACCGGTGCACTCATAAGCACTAATAATGAATGCTTTTCCTATGAAATCTAAAGGCGAACCTCACCTATTTGGGTGGAAATTTTTCTGAATGGTACGGTTTTGTTCTAGTCATACAATCTCCTATCCATGAGATGCTTGCTAAGGCTAAAGTTTACTTAGATTTCACTACTCCCTAGATATCTTTTACAGGTTAATTGTTTGTTATAGTTGCGTGGATGACGGGTTATATTCCTTAATACCAATCGTGGGGTCGCGTACGTACTTCCCCAACTCTATAAGCTCCTACTTCACTCCTATGTCGAGCCTGCAAGAAGCTCCTAACATGGGATCATTAGAATTCGCTCATGCATTAAATACAACCATAAAAACCTTAGTACGCATTGGTTCATGTTTCTTAAGACGTTCAAGGATGTCACACAATGGAAGTCTGCCAGTTTTCTTGAGCCTAACATCGAAATCATTCATCCATTACAACTATAAACAAGCAATCAACCTATAATCAACATCTAGGTTTCATTACATCTAAGCAAACACACAAAAGATCTAGCCTAGCATGTTAAAATTAAGACAAGTGTAAGATATATTCAAACAACACATAGACATATTGAATGAATTGAAAGGATATTTATCTCAATTGAACATGAAGGGTTTCAAGGGATGAAAACCCTTGAAAATACTGTTAAAAATGAGCTAGGGTTTATTCAAGTCGACCCTAAAATTCTCCTCCCTTTAGAATGAAAATTACAAAGACTATATATAGATTTTCTAAGGTACGGCGTCAAGAAGAAAGTTCTGACGCCGTCAACCCGCCGCCAAAAACATAATCGGATTGCCAAGATCCAGATCTGACGCCGTCATGTGTATTGCTGTTCTGGGCCGTCACCACTTTTACTCTTGACGGCCTTGATTTGATGCCGTCACGTTTCCACTGGGCCGTCACCATTTTTGCTCTTGACGCCGTCATCAAATTGCTCTTGACGCCGTCAGGTACTGTTCCCAGCAAGGAAAATTAAGACTTTGCCATTTTCTTCACTTTTATGCTCCAAAAACGTCCAAAATGCTTCCTTTTCCAGAATTCACTCCCAAAGTACCTAAAATCACAAAAGGAACGATTTAGGGCAATATTTGATCAAATAAATTCAAATTCCGGCTTAAATGACCCCCTAAAAATGGATCATTTTTCGCCTCATCAGTGTTCAACAACAAACCTTGTTACATATGTGGTAGTTTTGATCATCTTCACTATAATTGTAACTATCACATGGGTAGAAGGGAAGGGTTTGGGAATACCAGGGTGAATGGAAATAATGCTAATAATTTTACTCACCCAAATCCACTAAGTAAGATGATTCCTAGGTCTGTTTTGTTAAATTCTGGCATCAAATCTCTTTCCACTGCAAAACCAGCAGTTGCCACTGCCAGAAAAATAAACAGAGTTTACCCTAAGTCTCCTATTAAAAGTGCAAATCCAATTACAACTTTTGTTAAATCTGCACAAACAGGGAAAAAGACCTATTTTGAAAAGAAAGTTTACAATAACCACAAGTGGATACCTAAAATTTCAAAACCAGCGTTGCCACTGCAAAGCCAGCAGTTACCACTGCAAGGCCAAAAGTTTCCACTGGTGGTTCTGTGAACAACAAAAGGGTAAATGTGGGAAATGCTGTTAAGGCCTCAGCACGTTGGGAATGGAAACCAAAAGGAACTATCACCTCAAACAATCCCAATGGTGTATCAATGACCTTTGATAGATATAATTATATTGATACACGAGGCAGATCCAAGTCATTTGTGGCTTGGGTCCCCAAAAGGAAATAATTCCTTTATTTTATGTTCAAGGACATTCAAAGCCTAAAGAAGATCAAGGATATTCAGACAGTGGATGTTCCAGGCACATGACTGGCAATAAGTCCTGTCTTTCAGATTTCAAACCATATGATGGACAATTTGTTAGCTTTGAAGGTGGTATTGGTGGAAAGGTTTCTGGCAAAGGAACTATCAAGGCTGCAAACTTGGACTTTGAGAATGTATATTATGTGAAAGAACTCAAGTACAATCTATTTAGTGTGTCACGGATGTGTGACAAGAAACATCGAGTTCTATTCACAGAAGATGAATGCTATATCTTATCTAAGGATTACAAGCTACCTGATGAAAGTGATATTTTACTTAAAATCCCTAGAAAAGGCAATCTATATAGCATAGACATGAAGAACATAGTGGCTAAAGATGATGTTACTTGTTTGCTTGCAAAAGCCACTTTGGATAAATCCATGCTTTGGCACAGAAGACTTGGTCATGTTAATTTCAAGACCATTAACAAGATTATGAAAGATGGTCTAGTCAGAGGTCTACCAGAGAAAAGATTTGAGAATGACCAAACATGTGTTGCCTGTCTTAAAGGCAAGCAACACAGAGCTTCATGCAAGACCAAGGCATATAATTCTATTGATCATCCATTTTACATGTTGCATATGGACTTGTTTGGTCCTACTTCTGTAAGCAGCATAAATTTGAAGAAGTATTGTCTTGTTGTAACTGATGATTTTAGTAGATTTACATGGGTTTTCTTCTTAAGAACCAAGGATGAAACCACTGGCATCCTCAAGACTTTTATCAATGAAGTTGAAAACCAACTTGATAAGAAGATCAAAACCATCAGGTGTGACAATGGTACAGAGTTCAAGAACAAAGTTATGGATGATTTATGCAGAGACAAAGGTATTAAAAGAGAATTTAGTGTTGCAAGAACACCTCAGCAAAATGGGGTTGCTGAAAGAAGAAACAGAACACTAATTGAGGCTGCTAGAACCATGTTAGTTGATTCTAAGCTACCAGTGACTTTTTGGGCTGAAGCAGTTAACACTGCTTGTTATATTCAGAACAGGGTTTTAGTGGTGAAGACAAAGAACAAGACACCTTATGAGCTATTCAGAGGAAGACCCCCAATTTTGGATTTTATGAGGCCATTTGGATGTCATGTCACAATTCTCAATACCATTGATCATTTGGGAAAGTTTGAAGAAAAGTCAGATGAAGGCTTCTTTGTTGGATATTCTATGGCTAGCAAGGCTTTTAGAGTTTATAACTTAAGAACAAAAAAGATTGAAGAGAATTTGCATGTTGAGTTCCTTGAAAATAAAACTAACATAGCAGGTTGAGGACCAGAATGGTTATTTGATCTTGAAACTTTATCAAATACAATGAATTATGTACCTATTACCTCAGGTACAAGAGACAATAATCTTGAAGAATCAGAAGAATTTATTGATGAAGATGAATCTTGCAAAGATGATGAAGATGATAAAGATCAAATTGTTATGCCACTTTGAGACTTTGTTGATAATAATGAAGACTCACAACCTTCAAAGAATTCTGAAACAGAAATGATGCAAATGTTGTAAATTTTGATGTTTTGAATAAAGAAATCCTGCAAGCAGTGGTAATCCAATTCCCACTGCTCCAACAGAAGTTTCCACTGATGGTCCAAATGTGGAAAGTTCAACTTAGGAAACACCTTGTGATGTTGATATCACAAACATGCCTAAAACATATGATATTCCTAGTAGATCACAGACTTCAATTCACAAAGTGCATCCACTTGAAAATGTTATTGGTGAGCTACAATCAGGTGTGAAGACAAGAAGGCAGACAAAGAAGGATGATGCTCATGGGTTCATTAGTGAAGTTTATGAGTCCAAGAAGCATACTAACAAGAATGAATGTTTGTTTTTCTGTTTTCTATCACAAGTGGAGCCTAAGAATGTCTATAAGGCTTTAAAAGAATCAAGCTGGGTTGAAGCAATGCAAGAGGAACTGTTGCAATTCAAACTTCAGAAGGTTTGGGTTCTTTGTGATTTGCCTGATGGAATGAAGGTGATTGGTACTAAGTGGGTTTTCAGAAATAAGAAAAATGAAAGAGGTATTGTTATCAGGAACAATGCTAGATTGGTTGCTCAAGGATACACTCAGGAGGAGGGTATTGATTATGAAGAAGTTTTTGCTCCTGTTGCAAGGATTAAGGCTATCAGATTGTTTTTAGCCTATGCATCCTTTATGGGCTTTACTGTCTATCAAATGGATGTCAAAAGTGCCTTCCTTTATGGAAAGATTGATGAGGAGGTCTATGTCTCTCAACCTCCAGGCTTTGAAGATCCTCAACACCCTAATAAAGTGTATAAAGTGGTTAAGGCTCTTTATGGCTTACATCAAGCTCCAAGGAAGTGGTATGAAACCTTAGCTAATTATCTGTTGAACAATAAGTTTCATAGAGGTAAGATTGATCAAACTTTGTTCATCAAGAAAGACAAGGGTGATATTCTACTAGTTCAAGTATATGTTACTGATATCATCTTTGGATCTACTAGACATGAGATGTGCAAAGAGTTTGAAAAGTTAATGAAAGATGAATTCCAAATGAGTTCTATGGGAGAACTTACTTTCTTTTTGGGGCTGCAAGTACAACAAAGAAAAGATGGCATCTTTATCAGTCAAGACAAGTATGTAACTGAGATTATAAGGAAGTTTAACTTTATTGATGCAAAACCTTCAAATACCCCTGCTGATAAGACTACTCATCTGTTGTTGAAAAATGCTAGTGGAGCAGATGTTGATGTGCATACTTATAGATCTATGATTGGTTCTTTGATGTATCTTACTTCATCAAGACCAGACATTATGTTTGCTGGATGTGCTTGTGCAAGATTTCAAGTTACTCCAAAGACATCACATATGACAGCAGTAGAGAAGATTTTTAGGTATTTGAAGACATATCCTAATCTAGGATTGTGGTATCCAAGAGAATCTCCTATGGAGTTGATCACATACTCAAATAGTGATTATGCTGGTGCAAGTTTGGATAGGAGGTCAACTACAGGAGGATGTCAATTTCTTGGATGTAGATTGGTGTCATGGCAATGCAAGAAACAGACAATGGTGGCTACTTCAACAACTGAAGCAGAATATGTAGCTGCTGCTAGCTGTTGTGCTAAGATCTTATGGCTTCAGAATCAGTTGTTGGATTATGGAGGAATTAAAGCACAGTGGAAACCATGATACTAACAGTGAAAAGATTTGTTCTCTCAGTGGTAAAAGAAAAAGATTAAAGTACTTTCATTCATAAATTTCAAAGATACAGAGTACAATCAACCAAAGAGACAAACACAAAAACGACATCACAAATCACAAAGCTTCACAACCTAACACCCAAATCTTCATACAAGCTACTCCATGGGCTTCTTGCCTTTACCCTCATAGTCATGCTTACCCTTAGAAGCTTTCTTTCTCTTGTCATCAAAAGAGAGTTGCTTTCTTGGACAAGCAAGGCCTAGTACTTGCTTAGGAGGCTTTGGAAGTCTTGAAGGCTTTTCAAGTGCAGGCCACTTCATGTTAACTATGGCTGACTCCAGAGCTGTAGTGAGGGCTTTTGGGAGCTCCTTGGACAGGGTGTAGGTAGGATCATCGTCATCTGAAGTAAAACTTGAGTAAAATTCCAAGGATGGAGTAGGAGCAGCTGAGACTTTCTTGTTTGGCTTCATGTTAGATGATGTAGTTGTTGCAGCACTTGGAGGAAAATATCCACTCCATCCAGCTGACAGTTCTTCTGAATCGGAACCGTAACTGATTTCCTCATCAGATGTGTCATCAGATGAGATGTAGATTAATGGAAACCAGCTCATGATGATGTTTAGGGTTTGTGAAATTGAAGATTGCTTTTGATGAATACTTTTGTGTTTTGAGCCCCCTTTTATAAGCAAAGTCAAGGCCCAGGGTTAATTAATGAGAGTTATTTACTCTTATCTGTTTTAGTAGGTTGGAGGAGTAAATTTGGATATTATCGGGTTGACTTTGAAGAGATATTTTGTGAATAGTAACTTGGTCAAAAAGTTACTTTGGGTTAAACTATATTGGTTAGGTTTGGTGTTTACTGCTTATGCAAAGTACCAACCAATATTTGATGAGTGATTGGAGTTATAAGGTATGTATCTAAGACACACAACAAATGGTTATTGATTCACCATGTCTAATCAACATAAGAATCAACTAGTCCAGAGCAAACGGCTACTGGTAAAGACTTATCAAATCCGTTTATGGTTGATAGTTTACCAAAATCTATATGGTCATCAACTCACCATATTCCAAGTGATGAAGAGTTGACTAGTCCATAGCAAACGGCTCATGGTAAAGACATATCAAATCCGTTGATAGCTGTTAGTTTGCTAAAAACTATGCTTAGAGCAGCTGAACTTTACTTGCTTTACTTACCACTGCTCTTGAAAATTTTGTGAAAATTTACCACTGCTAGTTCACAGTTACCACTTTAAGAGTAATTTTTACCACTGGTGAACTAGCCGTTACAACTGTTGTGTCAGTAATCTCGATTTTTAACTAACCGTTGTAAATAACCGTGTTTCCTTATTAATAGGGTAAATTTTTTGTGAATTATCCACTTACCTATTTTAATTTATTCTTTTCCAAAGATAAATTCATTCTAAAGATAATTCACATTACGCTTTATTCTCCAAACCCTATTAGTATATATACATTCTCATACGGCTTGATCATCATTCACGCTTACTAACACTCTTATATTTTTCTCACAAAATCATGGAGATTCTAAACTTTGCTGAGGAGCACAATCAAATGGCCTATTTACAAAAGTCAAATGAAAAGAGTGGCCCTGTTTTCCATCAGATTGTGTATTTTCTCAATACTACCCATATAAGGTATGCTTTAATTGTCAATCCCACAATCTATGTTTCTCATATCAAACAGTTCTGGAACACTATGGAGTCCATAACTATTGAACAGGGAGACACACAAGAATATGTGGAAGCTCTTAGAGCCACAGTCGATGGGGTAACTATTGATGTTACTGAGTCATCCTTGAGGAGAATTCTCCAATTGGATGATCTCAATGGTATCATCACATTACCTAATTCAGATATTTTCAAATATATTGCTTCCATGGGGTATGATACATCTGATCAAAAAGTTACTTTCAGAAAAGGATGTTTTTGACCCCATTGGAGATTTTTCATTCATACTCTTTCACATTGCCTAAGTCCTAAGAAAACATCTTATGAACAATTTGCATCAACTATGGCTTATCCTTTGGTTTGCTTAGCAACTGATAGGACTTTCAATTTTTCAAAGTTTATTTTCAATAATATGAAAGGCAATGTAAAGAGTTTATATAAATTTTTGATGTATCCAAGGTTTGTGCAAGCAGTGCTAAATGAATTTCCACTGCAAATACACAAAAGAGTTTATAAAACCCCCTGTCTTAAGCCAAAAGTTTTTCAAAATATGTGTAAGGCTTCAGAACTTTGGAATGGGGAGGTTGTTAGGTCACCATTTTACAACATAACCACTAAGATTTCTAGAGAGAGAAAGTAAGTAGAGAGAGAGAGAGTGGAAGGAACCCTTATAAATGAAATGAAAGACAAATGATAATATTAAGAACACCCTCTAATGAGGGGTTACAAGGCTATTTATAGGTGTAGTCTAGGGCTTCACCAAACTATGCAAATATTACAAACTAGGCCCTTAGACTTTTACCAAACCTATATGCTTAGCATAAAACTTAATAAAACATATTAATTCACTAAAGTACTAACTTAATAATGCAACCTATTACAAAATTCAATGACCGACACTTGAAATAATAAAGTCTATTCCGAACAATCTCCCCCTATGTGTTGGTCATTAAAGGTTGCTCGATGTCGTCATCTTCTATACTTTGACTTTCTAGTTGAGGTCCTCAAAAA
This sequence comes from Artemisia argyi, assembly GCA_030686995.1. Taxonomy (NCBI): domain Eukaryota; kingdom Viridiplantae; phylum Streptophyta; class Magnoliopsida; order Asterales; family Asteraceae; genus Artemisia; species Artemisia argyi. The sequence goes on along the minus strand of CM060704.1, from coordinate 159,069,884 downwards.
TAGTTAGCAAAATCTTTCATCGTTCTTAGTACTTCATTCTTTGTTGATCGATGTGATAGTGATCATGTAACACCCCAACCCGACAAGGGCCAAAGTGTAACATTATGGAGTCAAATCAGAACATTAAATACGCAAGCGGAAGACTTTATTATAAAAGGATAACTAGGTCAACATTACAATCTGAAGAAAAAAAATCCAAGAATACTAAGGTAGGGTTGGTCTACTAAAAGCTCCTACACTCATCACTCAATCCCAACCTCCAACTTGATACCTGCCGAAGGGAAAAGAAAATGCGGCTGAGCTAATGCTCAGTGAACAGATATAAACATATGAAAGATAACTGAACATAAACGAATAAACGAACAATCTAATGTGAACCTGCTGAGATACAATGTCATAAAGAATATGAAGGGTCATATGAGAATGAAAGTCAAAGGATAATACATAGATGGTAAAAGGGATAGTAATGGAAGTTGCTCAAATACCAAAACAAACAATCAATCATTTCATTTCACAAGTCATTATACCGTCAATTCCTTTATTGTACATGGAGTAGCTAGCTCCAACGTACCAGAAGTGAAATGGAGTGTATGGCACACACACCAACACTAAGTCAATCAATATCCAATCATTCATTTAGCCTAGGATGCATCCATACGCTCCCTGCAAAACAGAATACATATGCAAGTAGTAGACTATGCATACATATAACAGAATGGCCATATGCACCATAATCATTATAACAGAAGGGAACGTCGTGGATCAATCATACCTCCACAAAAAGTGTCACGCCATTGGTGCCTCAATGACATGACCATGGTACCTCCATGACTAGGAATAGTACCTTGAGCAATGGGTCAAATCAAATGGATCAAATCAAAGGGGTCATAACAATAGGATAATATCAGATGGATCACAACAACAAGATCATATCAATGGTTCAAATCAACGGCTTATATCATTGTACGAATCAAAGTCAATAAATACGAATCATGAGAAACGAATAATCAAACAAATGAACCAACGATAACGATGTAAAGAGGAGTGGGTATCCAGAATATCTGTACCGATACGAAATGCAAATGAAATAATTTCTAAAAGTAAGACTGAATATCCGTACCTTAATGCAATTGAACGGAAACAGACGAATCAATAGACAATACGTTTCTCCAACAAATCTACACGAGTTACGGTTCATATAATACTTATCAGTTAATCAGATTACTCGTTTTAGGGTTTCATTCTATTTTTAGTAACTTTCCACATTAGTCAACTTAGGGTTTAACGATATCATTAATGTCATTTAGGGATCAAATAGGGTTACAAATACGTATTAAATATCATTAGGTTTCTAGACACATTTCAATTAATGTTGAAATAAATATTACCATTTAGGGTTTCAAATACATTCAGTGCCATTAAGTTTATTTAACCGAAACGTACCAATTATTATTATGTCTAAATAATATAGATCACGTTAGTTCGACATTTTAATAACCATAACCAAAACTATTTATTACATATTAACTAAGTAACTTTAAATTAATAATTGCAACCCATTTGTTTTGTGACTATATTATACGGATTACTAGCAAAACTTATACTACTAAATGCATATTATCAAATATTCTAAAACTTAATATAGTTGAATATGAATAATCATGGAGCTTATTTTAATTCAGTTTAGGTTGAATAAAAACAAAACTAAAGTTGATTAGCTATATAAAAAAAAAATGAGGGTCGGTTACTATTTTGCAAGTTGCATTGGTTAGTGAAACATGGGGTCTATTATTCACGTTGTTTAAGTTTAGTTTCGGTCGAGTAAAAAGGAGCAACCAAAAGGTCGATACTATATCAGGTTTACACACTAGCATGCATGGTTGATTAATAACAGATTTATTATCTTCGAGAGTTTAAGAAAAGAAAAGAAATATCGGGTACCTTGGCAAGGTCGACAGCAATATCGAATGTCTATAAAAACTCAGGACCGAACTAAAAAAATATATAATCACACCCTTGCTCGATCACAATTATCACAGCAGTAGTACAATCGAAAAAAAATATGTTGTGTGTTGTTGTTGCTTTGACGGTCGAATGAGAGTAGAGCAAGAATAGGTACTCCATTTTATAACATAAACATATACATGTTCTTAACATTTATTTTATGAGTATTTAATGGGCTATTAAAGGCTTTAAAGGTTTTTCGGTTGTATGGTTTTTAAAGATTTTAATATTGAGCTTTAAAGTTTATTTAAGGGATTTAATGGGTTTATGGGTAATTAAAAAGGAAGGTTTAAATAGATCTTAAATATGGGTTAAATAATTTAATAGGTATATCAATGAGTACAAATTTCTAATATGTTACATAACTAGTTAATGATTTCAAAACGTATCGCAAGGTTTTTAAAATTTCAAATTTATACCAAATTTTTGAATCCGATTTTAGGGTTTTACAGATCATGTTATGAAGTTGTCTGCCGATCGTCACTTCTGTGTCTATGGTGGTTGTCCGCCATTCCAACATGCTCATACATCTTTGGATTTTGACTTTCAAATGCACGAAGTTCCTTTACTTACACTTTGATCTTTGGTCTTTAAACTTTGTAGATTCTTCTTTTTGGCGTAGAATCTTTCTTTGAACTTTGTGGTGCTTAGATCTTTGGGGGAGCTTTCATTTGCTTCAAGATGTATGTATGAGCATACTGGAATCTACCATCATGGAGGTGATGTACCTGCAGGTAAACAGTTAGCAATAATCAACCGGTACTTACAGATAAGGAATTAGAGCTCGTCAACAGCATAGTGTGAAAACTCCTTCTAATCCTTATCAAGGTCGTTCCCATGTCAGATACCCCCGAAGGAGCTTATGAGACCTACTTAGTAGCTCAATGACTGGGTGAGTCGCTGGGGATCACTCCACGACTGTAGACCGCTAAAGAACCACCGCTAACACTAAGCGTAACCCGTATGGAGTTACCGAAGTGACCTGCTGTCAGGGCTATTTGATGTTGACCCTGGCAGGAATTTCCGTTCAATCATTGAGAAAAACAATTATAATTCTCTCATAAACGTTCTCAGCAGATTGCTAAGATCTACGAAGGACTCGATAATTTACAGCTGGTGTCCATTGATATAGAACACCAGTTGTAGAAATACTAAGTGTTCCTAAGAGATCTTTGATGTATCTCATGGCTCTAGACTCGAAAAGTGCACACTTAGGTTTAGTGCATTGCGTCACTGGGTCCATGGCGACTTTATCTTCAATACCGGTGTTTCCTTAGCAACAACCAGTAGCATATGAATTGAACCCGGTGTCTGCCCTAAGGTTGAACATATGGAGGGCTATTTCTTTTCACCCTTTTCTTTACTTTTCTTTTTAATTCTTCAACTCATTCTATCCCCTTTCATTCTTTTCTCCTTTTTTCGTATCATACCTAAGGACTTCTAATTCTAACTATTGGTGATGTCCTTGGGTAGATCCCTCCGGCTCTGGCGGATCATAGGATGGTTTTTCCTATCTTAATCACCTTATAACTCCATGATTATCTGACAGTAGCCAAGAAACCTTTGAAAATTTCTCAAAGTGTTTGTGATTATCAAACATTTTGTTTAACACTTTGAGAGTTTTTTGTTTACTTTTGAAGGGCTCCCCCTTCACATGTGCTCATAAGTATTAAATAAATTTGCACATGCGGGAGGAGCAAGCACTTTTTGAATTGATCCACTTTCAGTGAACAAGACCAATTCGAGACACGCTTACATCACTAGTTAGACTAGCTTGAAGTTATTACCCGGCCTGGTCAAGTCCACAGAAAGTTTCTCGAGACGGTACATTTCTACTAAGACAAATCCTTTTCGAGACACGCTTACGTGGCTTGTTAAAGAGTTCCATTGTCAGCTTTTAGGTGAAAAATAGCTCTAGTAACTAACTTGATGTTATTACCCGTCGAGGATAAGTCTTTTAGAGATTACTAACTTTAATGTTTCGTCAATTCCTAAGTCAATTCTGAGTCTAGCTCGCACAAGATACAACTTTAGCAACTTTGAACTTTCATATTTTAATCACATTCACTTTTCTCACCCTCAAAAATGGCATATGAGATGTTGTTTTTGATAAACTTTTGATTAAAATATGCTTTTTGAGTGTTATGGGGAGATATCAACAAGAACTTTTGTTTTTTTTCAAACGATGAGTTTTTCAAGTACTCCCCCTCAACAAGTGAATACTCATTGAGGTGAAATACTTGTCCTTTGAGTAGAATTATGAAAATCAGAAAATGTTTGATTAATTCTACTCAAAAGTAAGAAGCCTTCGCTCCTTATCGTAGGATTGAGGCACTGATGCGTACCTCAGGGTCCTTTCATTACAATCATGGGTTGTACACTGTTATGTGTGCACAAGACAAAGTCATTGATGAAGAAAATTATGATGAAACAAAGATAATTTTATACCAAAATGATCATACTCGAGGAGTATCCGGACGGCGGTAAGTAAGAATATATGTAATCGGTTCCCTTGCTCCAATCAAGCTTTCCAATCTGCGAATCTGCTCCCTGAACTTTAGCTTTTGATTAATCCTGTCCATAAACTTAAGGGCTTCCTTCAAATCCCTACTTCTCCATCCCACGTTAATCCCACTATCATGTTCTTTGAGTTTTTCATTCAACTTAATTCTGACATACTTAAGAGTCTGATCCCTGAACTTGTGAACCTCTTCATATCTCATGAATCTGTATCCATCCCTATACGGATAAACAACTCCAAAGGGTTTGTTGTTGAAGATGAATGGTCTTAAGTGCTGGATTCCATGAGTATGTTTTATTGGAGTAGTAAAGTTGAGAGATGTTTGATAACTTTTGACTCCTAATTGTGCATCTTCTACTCTTGCTTTGATGATAGTTTGGCGCATGAAGAGCAGAATAGAATTGATGATGTCAAACTGAAGGCTGTCGGGCAAGTGCTGAAGTTTGCACCTTGAGTAAGTACATGTCTGCTATGTCAATGAGGTTCAATTGATGATAGTCTGCTTCACCGAATTTATACAATTTATCATCGATTCGACGGACCTCAATTTCATCAAGAAAATTATACCCAAATCTTTTCTCAGTACGTGGAACTGCTGTGATGGCAAGAATGCGTTGATTAGAGAATACTCTGTGGTTGGATTGGAATGACAGCTTGTATTAATAGAACCATTTACGCATCTCTGGCTAGTGAAAGTTGCATAAAGCTGCTTCAATATTGTACTTGCTGACAGAAGTGGAGTATAATCCTCTCATTTGATCGTCAAGTTCTTCCAGAGGATACGAAGCTGCTTTGAATTTGGTGAGAGATGTAGCATAACGGTGTTCAGGATTAGTATTCTCATGGATAAGATATAGAAGATCGTTGTTGAAGAAGTATTCCTTAGGGATCTTTGGATCACTTGGAGGACCAACGAGGGGTAATGGTTGAGAAAAATCTTGAAATTTGAAGTCATCAGGATCCGTGCCAGGGTATATTCTGTCCCAAGATGGTCTCTTTTCCCAAGTAATATTTTCTGACAGAGCTCTAGCAACTTCATCAACATTATATTCAAACTCGAGTTCGGATGTTGTGCATGTTTTGAATTCAGTGAACCCTGTTGCACGAATCTTAACCAAGTCAGAAAGCTGAAGTCTTTGTGTTTGCATCACTTTCTTGATTCTTTTTGTGAAGTTAACAATCGATCCTTCAGTCATTTCTTCAGCTTCAGTGTCATCAGGGTGACCATCAACCATTTCATCAAACCAGTTAAATGAAGGAGGATCGGGGTTAATCCATTCTGGAGCTGGAATTAATTGAGCTTCCTTGGGTGGTTCAGCAATGGTTTCGGTGATTTGTGGAAGGATGTCATCCATATCTACACCAGCTTCCTCAGTTGATTGTGTAGGGTTTGGATCAGCAGAAATGTTGACAGTTGCGGTTTTAGTTGGAGGCTTGGAGGTGGAACCAAATACTTTCTTCCTTTTTCCCTGTTGTGGCTGATCATCTGGGTCAGAATCATCAAGACGACGCTTGGTAGCCTTCATCTTTTTTCAAGCTTTGCCTTTCTTTTCAGCCTTTTTGATTGACTTTATTAGTGCCTTGCGCAGATCATTCTCATCCGGATCATTCACAATTGCTTCCAACAGTTTGCCTTTGAGGTCAATTACAGAAGGGTTTGGAGGTAGAGTTTGAATGGTGATCGGTGTAGTTTGAAACCTTTGAGAAACAATCCCTTCAAGATTATCTCTGATGTAGTGTTCGACAGTAGAAGGAAGTCTCTCTTGAATATACTTGCGAACCTCTCCTGGTAGTCTCTGTTTCACCTGGTGCTCAACTGCTGCATCAACATTATAAACTTTGAATGCTTCAACATCACACTTTTGTTCGTTAACTTGTTTCTGGAGCGCGTTGAATTGATCATGTAATGATCTCAGCAAGCTTGGGTGAACAACTGTTGGAAGATCAGGGTCTTCTAGAGGATGACCTTGTGTAGGTGATAAAGGTTGTTGTTGTGGTTGAACTGTTGATGGTCCTTCATCAATACCCACAATGTCAATAGAGGTGTCTTTACTAGTTTCAAGTTGCTCATCCTTACCATCACCATCCGAATCATCATCGTTGTCATCATTCTTATCTTCTTCATCGTCTTCAGTTTTCTCAGCTTCTTCACTTTCAGAATTCTTTTCCTCATCACTGCTTTCCTCATTCTCGGATGCATTATCATCTTTGCCTTTTGAAGCTTCTTCTTCTTCACTTTCTGCCGGTTTATCAAGAGAGTCTTTTGGTTCAGAACTGGATGACTCAGCTTCATCGTATACAATGATCGAGATCGTGTTTCTTTTGATGATTGTTCATCTCTTTCCGAGCTTGGAGTAGGCATTTCCACATCCTGAGTACCAGAACCTTCACCTTTCTTTGTTATTCTTGCAATTCTTTCCTCCTCTGATTGTTTGCTTTCTCTTAAGGTAAGTTGCAATTGTTCCTCTTCTTCAGAATTGGACATTGGTGAGGTGATTGATTCTTCTCGAGTGTCTTTAGCTTTTCCCTTATCTGCCCTTTTCTTCTTAGTCAGTGTAAGCTTTTCAGTTTCAGTCTCCAGCTGAGCATCTCCTTCATCATCAGTTGGTTCATCACGAAGAGTTGTCACTTTCTTCTTAGACTGTATAGTGACTTTCTTGGTTCTGGATTTGGGAATTGTTTTGATTTTAGATACAGCTTTAGAAGTTTTCCCTTTCTTCGGTTGAGTCAAACCAACATGGCCGTTTCTTTGAGCTTCATCGTGTACTATATATGCTTCAGTGCTACGGATTGCTTCAGGTATCAGATTATCAGGGATTCTCATTCCTTGTTTCTGAGTATTTGTCTTCTGAATCCTGGTTTTAGAATACTTATGATCCATAGCAGTGGTGTGTTTCTTATCTTCCAAGCTACGATCAATCTCTGGGTGTATTTCCATGAAATGAGCAATGAGACACTTTGTGAATCAGTAGAATGGAATTCTAGTGGTTGAGGATTTCTGAAACTGTCTTGCTTGATAAACCATATGCTCCCAAATCAGTTGAGCATAGTCAATGTTTGCTTGTTTGACAACCCCCCAGAAAATCTGCATCATTTCTAGATAAGGATGTTCATGCCCAGTTTCCTTGCCCGTTAAACTGTTGGTGAGGATTGAGTAAAGTGTGAGCCATGGTTGTGGAATGAATTTCCTGTCGACATGAGATATTTTGTTGAGTTTGACTTGTGATTCATCATACTACAGTTCTCGAAGAAGTCTGATAACGTCTGACAATGAAGGCAAAGGAGTGAATTTCTTGACATTAGCAGGCAAACTAAGAACAGTGCAGAGAGTTTGTACATCAAACACAATTTGTTTGTGATCAAGACGAACACCCAATGTTTTCTCATATTTGCTAATTTCAATAGATTCCCAAAACTGTGTTAAGTAGACTTCTGGTACTGTAGTTGTGATGGTGAGAAGATTAAAAATGAAGTGTTCTTTGAGTATCTCTAAGATGATAGCACAAGTTGAATGACATGTGATTGTCTCAAGATCTATCTTATGGTTTGTCTTTGCGATTGTTCTTTCTTCTCCTTGAATCAATTAGTGTCTAAGTGTTGAAGCCTTTGCCATGTTTGGACCAGAAATGAGTCATAAAACCAATAAACGCCATGTGGTGATAAGCTTGTTAGTGTTAGATAAAAGAACAATTTCCATGATAGAAAAACAAACACCTAAGACAAAATCCTCATCAGATATACATCACATGATACAATCAATCATGAGTACCATATCACAAAAGAAAAATCACATCACTAAGACAAAAATAAGTCACATAACTCGAAAATATTTTCCTTAAAGTCTAAGTCGACGAAATACCCATAACTTGATAAAATTTAGAAAAATTTCGGCAGCATTTCTTTTCATAAAATAGGAAAATCTAGAACCCATACGTGATGGTTCCATTTGAAACTCCTAACTCGGAGTGGAAAAGAACACCTAACTCGATAATATTGATTAAACTCGATAAAATTTTGATTTAACTCGATAACTGTGACTTAACTCGAAAACATTTGACTTAACTCGAAAAACATTTGACTTAACTCGAAAAACTAATGTAACTCGATAAGAAAAGTTGTAACTCGATAAGTTATAGAAAATCTGGTAACACGATAAGCACATGAATAATACCAAACTCGATAAGCATCCAACTCCAAACTCGATAACTACAGAAAGTTTCAAACTCGATAAACAGATAAAAACTTAGGCAAACTAGAAAACATCATCTCTTAACTCGATAGAATTAATATGTAGGTCCTAACTCGATAATCTTATTCAAAAACATTCTCAAGGATCAAACTCGCAAGTTTCATGATATAACTCTAAAATCCAAAATAAAATTGAAAGAATTGGTCCACGGGACAGCTATGGTTAGGTTTAAAAAAACATCTCTATGCATAAATCAATCTAAAACACAAAATAAGCCTAACGAGTCTGCCACAAAAGATCAAACAGTTGGTAACAACTGATGAATTACTAGCAAACGATAATATTATGCACTGAGACTTAATAACCATGATTATGCAACGCAAATAAGCCACAAGCACTATACCAACCAAACAAACACATGCCCAGTACGTGCCAAGTCGGAAAATACGAGCACTTCAACCTAAAACACCTAAATATTCCTCAATTGAAGCATAGGGATTCAAGGCAAAGGTGGATTTTAACATGTTAGGACATGCCGCAATTAACCATAAACGTCAATTAGCCTAAAACACCCCATCTAAAAAACACCCAAAATCAATGACTATGAACCCTAAGGTTCGATTTGAGACAAGAACAATCAAAGAATGTTTTAAAGAAAATTAGGGTGTGTGATTATAGCAAGAAAATGATATGAATTACAACTTACAATCACTGAAACTTGTTTATCTTGAAAATCTTTGAAAATCTTTGAATTAGCAGCGTATGGGTGTTTGTTTGCGTGGAAAAAATGAAACATATTTAGAAACAAAGATACTATACTTGTGACTATAGTGTATTGACACATTTGGTCCTCATACTTGTTTGCCAATAAAAGTATAAACCATTTAACCACATTTGGCCCCTCAAGTTTTTAGAGCTTTTAAACTTAAGAGACCGAGCAAAAATTTCTACGAGTATTTTGGATGTTGCACCCTTTTGAACCAACCACGATATATGACTTTGAGAACTTAAATAATCAATGTTTCAAAAGGTATCGAGAAAAAGATTTACATGATGAGAAAAGAAAAAAACTTATGAAAAAAGAAGAAGTAGAAAAAATTTTATGTCTCCCCCTCAAGATATGCATTTTATAAAGATTGAGAAAATCGTTGTGAACGACATATCTTGAAGATTTTTTTTTTTTTTTTTTTTTTTTCTAATGAAATGAAAGAGTGAAAAATCTTTTTGAATTTTTGTACGTTTTATATTTTTGTATTTGGTTTTTGAAAAATTATTTACACGAGATAGTTTTGATGTTTGACTGTTACTTGTGTTTTAAAAACTTTTTCAGATCTTCTGGAGTCAAACATCGCATACCAATTTGGTGGACTAAATCAGCAAACCTTGTTGGAGGTGATGCTTTAGTAAGTAAGTCTGCCAATTGGTACTCAGTTCCAACAAAATATAATTCAATTGTACCCTTTTCAATATGTTCCTTGATGAAATGTTATCGGAGATCGATGTGTTTTGATTTGTAGTGATGAACGGTGTTGCAGGAAATGGCAATGGCACTTTTGGAGTCGCAGTAGATCGGAATCTTATTGAATAGGTAGCCATAGTCCTTAAGTTGTGATCTCATCCATATGACTTGAGCACAACAAGCAGACATAGCTACGTACTCAGATTCGGTTGATGACAGTGATGTGTAGTCCTGCTTCTTAGATTGCCAAGACACCAGTTTATCTCCCAAGAACTGTAAACCACCAGATGTACTTTTTCGCGTGTCTAAGCATCCTGCATGGTCAGCGTCTGAAAAAGCAATTAGTTCAAAACCAGAATCCTTCGGATACCAGATTCCCAAGTTAATGGTTCCCTTTATGTATCGAAGGATTCTTTTAGCCTCAGTAAGGTGCCCTTCATTCGGTTTTGACTGATAACGAGAACACATGTAGACAGCAAAAACTATATCAGGTCTACTAGCTGTGAGATACATGAGGGACCCAATAATACTTCGGTATTTGGTAGGGTCAACAGGAGTCCCATGTATATCAGCATCTAGTTTTGTGGAATAGGCCATTGGTGTATTATAAGTATCACAGCTCATCATTTCATGTCTCTTTAAAATTTCCAAAGCATATTTGGACTGATTTAGAAAAATTCCACGGGGTGATTGACGAACTTGCAGTCCTAAAAAGGACGAAAGTTCACCCATCATGGACATTTCAAAATTATCTTTCATTAAGTTTGCAAAATCATTTGAGTAACTTCTGTTTGTTGAAGCAAAAATAATGTCATCGACATATATTTGAACGATTAGTAAGTCCACCCCGTATGTTTTTGTAAATAACGTTGGATCCACGGATCCTTTAGAAAATTTATTGGCCAATAAGAAAGCAGATAGTTTGTCATACCACGCCCTTGGGGCTTGCTTGAGTCCGTAGAGAGCCTTTTTGAGTCGGTAAACGTGATTGGAACACTCAGGATCAACGAAGCCTTCTCGTTGGCTGACATAAACTACTTCGCAGAGTTTACCATTCAGAAATGCCGTTTTCACATCCATTTGATAAACAACCATGTTCCGATGAGCAGCATATGCCAGAAAAATCCGAACAGCTTCAAGTCTAGCCACTGGAGCAAAGGATTCTTCAAAATCAATTCCTTCTTCTTGAAAGTATCCTTTAGCTACCAAGCGTGATTTGTTACGTATGACAGTGCCTTCTGCATCCAGCTTATTTTTCCAAATCCATTTTAGTCCGATGATAAAGACTCCGTTAGGTCTTTCAACTAATTCCCAGACTTCTAATCTTTTGAATTACTGAAATTCATCTTGCATAGATTCAATCCAGTTGTCATAAGTCATTGCTTCTTTGATGTTCTTAGGTTCTTCTTGACAAACTGTGAGTGCATAGATACAAGTTTCACCATCTATGTGAAGTCGTTGTCTCGTCATGATTGGTGCATCTGGATGGCCAATAATTTGAACTAAGGGATGATCACGAGTCCATTTGTGTGTCGAAGGGTGTAGTTGATAGGTATCTCGCATGTTAGCAGGATCCAAATTGTGTGTGGACGACTCAGCTATTTCAGGAAATGTTGGAGCCGGTGCAAACGGGTTAAAGAACACATTTGGATCATACTCTACGGGTTATGGAACTGATTGTGGTGTGGGATCTTCAGCCGATTGTCGTGAGTTGGAATCAGTTTGTTCTACTGTTATGGGAGATGCAATTGGAGGACCGTCTTTCTCAACAGTTGTTGTTGTTTGTTGAGGTGAGTCAGGTACTTGAATATTTTCAGGTTATGCAGTGGAAATTGGTGAGACCTCAGAAGAACGTTATTCAATTGTATCATCAAACAGTGGAGCAAACAGGGTTTCCAATTCTTTGCGGTTAAGAGGCAATGGTTCAGCCGAAGAGTCCGGAAAGTTAAGACGGTTAGATTTGGGTCCTAAGCTGTTTTACTCAGAAGCCATTTGTGTGAGTTCATCGAAATTAGCATGAATAGTTTCTTGAATTTCTCTTGTACGATGATTCCATATCATAAATCCTTTGGAATTTTCACAATAACCAACGAACACTCTGATGTCAGCCTTTGCTTTAAGTTTACCTAAATCATAATGATCATTTTTCGGATAACAAAGTGTTCCAAATACATGAAAGTAGTCGATGTTTGGTTTTCTTTTGTGAACAATCTGATAAGGTGTTTTGTGATGGCGTTTTGTGATCATGCAACGGTTTTGGGTGTAACATGCAGTTGAAACAGCTTCCGCCCATATGTAATCTGGTAATTGAGCATTAATCAACATGGTTCTTGCAGCTTCCACTAACGTCCTGTTGCGTCTTTCAACTACTCCGTTCTGTTATGGGCTTCTTGTAATAGATGTTTGATGTTCAATTCCCACTTTCTTAAAATATGACTAAAGTGTCTGATTCTTAAATTCTGTACCATTGTCAGTTCTGACCATTCTAACTGTGTTGCGTAACTGAACTTGAATTTTAGTGAGAAAGGTGATGATCATTGAAGGAGCTTGATCTTTACTGCATAGAAAATAAACCCAAGTCCATCTGGAGTAATCATCCACAATTACAAGTATGTAGCGTTTACCGTTGATACTTTGAACACGCATCGGACCACACAAATCCATATGAAGCAATTGTAAAACATGATTCATACTGTGCTCAGTCTTAGAAGGAAAAAGAGCTCGAGTACTTTTTCCTTGTTCACAGGCCGAACATAAGTGATCTTTGGTAAAATGGAATCTTGGAAAACCATCAACAAGTTTATGACGAGCAAGTTCAGTCATAGTTTTGAAATTCAAGTGCGAAAGACGTTTATGCCATAACCAAGATTTAGTCGATTCTGCTTTGGAGAGAAGACATATCGGAGATGAAGCAATCATATCGGACATCGATATTGTGTAAAGATTTGAACCACGTGAGCCGGACATTAGATCATTTCCTTGTAAGTCTCGAACGAAACAAGTTTTTTCACGAAATGCTACTTCTAAATCCCCATCACAAAATTGACCGACTGAGAAGAGATTGTGACCTAAGCCTTCCACATAATAAACACGACAGATTTCAATGTTCCCACTTACATAGTCACCGTATCCCATAATTAGAGCATAATGATCATTCCCAAATCTGAGAGTTCCGATAAACTTTGAAACAAAGTTGACTAACAGTTTGAGATTGCCTGTCATATGTCGGGTACATCCGCTATCAACAATCCAGAGAACAATATGAACCACCTGCATCACAAGAAGACGACGAGGATGGAACAGAAGTAAGGGTGGAACCCAAAGAAAGTGCGGGTTCCTATTGGTTAGAAGCACACGTATTCAATAATTTAGGAATCCATTTAAAATCTGGTTTATGTTGTAACCAACGTTGCCAATTCCAACTAGTTCTCGCTTTCTTTTTGGTGAATTCACTAGTTTTGGGCTTGTTCCTAGATTTGTTCTATTCAATTATGGGGGTAACTACAACCTCATTAGAAACCGTAGATGGCGGTTTTCCTAATATAGACTTAGATGCAGTAGTTGGCTTAAAAGGAATGCCTGTCCTACGTTTCTTTTGACGATTTAACAACGAATTAGCAAGACATTTAGTATGATCACCAGATAATACACTTTCACGACAAAACACGCAAGATGCATTAGAAGCATTTAGAGGTACATCATTCGTTACACTGAGATTTCGATTACAATTTGCTAGATTAAAATCTAATTCAGATGCAACATGAGTTTTATTCAAATTCCTAAGTTGATCTTCTACTCCTTGGACTTCTAGTGTTCCGCTATTACGTTGCCAGATCCTAGTCTTCCTAGTCTTTTTGTAACTTTTTCTCTTAGGTCTGCTTACGCTTTTAGTGGAGACTAATCCTGTAGAAGTGGAAGAATTAACATTAGAACTTTAAGCATGATTTTCCTTATCTGTTTTGTCTAAGTGGTATTGTCCTGTTGCAATCACTGTGGTGTCAACAAACTTTCCTTTCTCAAGTAGCCTAATTTTCTCTTTTAAATCAATGATGATCTGATTCTTGTCCTGAATTTGAGACTCTAGTGTTCTACTGCAATGAGCAATATCAATCCGATTCTGTTCCTATTCAGCATTGTCAGTATGCAATTGTGCAATTTCTTTTTCATATTGAAGACATTTATTTTTGAAAGACTCATTGTTTTTGCAAACCTGACAAGACTTTGAAACATTTTGATTTTGAAGTTGCAATTCTAGTTCAAGACTTTGAGCTTGACACCATTCAAGCCTTTGTTTAAGTTGACAAATTTCTTTTGAAAATCGTTTTGTCACATCATCATTGTTTTTTCTCAACTTTTCGTTATCATGTTTTAATGCCTCTATTTCCGTGTTAAGCAAAACATTATTAGCACAGTGATCTTCCACAAGCATAGAAGTACCAGATTTATAGAGATCATTCATGATAATAGACAAAATATCAGAATTGAGAACTTGTTCCAAGAGTCGATCAGCATCATCTTTCAAAACTCTATTTCTTTGATTTTGAACCAAAATCGCATTTTCATTTGAATGGAAAACGTTTATCAATGATTTGACTTCTTTTTGAAGTTCCTGTTCCCAACATGTAGCACCGTGACGGAAGTGTTGAACGATTAGCAACATTTGTTTTTGAAAAATATCTCTCTTTTCTCGTTTGTAAGCGGACTGAAAAGTTTCAATTTTTATTTCTGAATTACGTTCAATTGTTTCCTCCAAAATTTCGATGTCTTCCATAAAAGTTTTGAAATAATTTAAAACACGACAACTTTTAGGTAAAGGTATAACTTCACCAGAAGATGGTAAAGGACCATTTGCTTGTGCCACAGTTTGGACAGGAGCCGCATTAGAAGACGAAACATATGACTCAGTGACAAACCAAGATTTCTCAGGTATTTCCTTTTGAGGAACAAAAGATTTAGAAATGTGAGGAGCTTTTGAATAATCATATGGTTTCCAATATTCAACTTGACTCATTTTTGATTGACTCTCTTCTTCAAGTTCTTCCTCTTCCTCAGTATCATAAACAATAGTACTCACAATCGTATTATCAAGCATTTGTTCCATACTATAAATTTTAGGATTTGCTTTGAATGCTTTGTGAAGAAACATTGATTTGAAATCACCAAGTGCAAAACCTTTATCGGGTCTCGGTTTTAAAGTAAATTTCTGAATTGTTGTGACAGAGCCCCCGGTTTTGTAAACAACATTACGAAATTCTTTGAGTTGTTTTTCAAGATCAACATTCTCACCGATTAATTTATCTATATACTTCCTTTTTCTTATTTAATGTTAACAAAAATCCTTTTTGCAAATTGACAACTCGGTTTGTGTTTTTGAAAGCTCTTTATGAAGTTGTTCAACTTGTTTTTGAAGTTCGCACTTGTCATTTTCTAGTTTCGAAACAATCTTTCCATTTGACTCAATTAAATCTTGCATTTTATGTTGAAGATCTTGTTATTTATTGTAATATTCTTGAAAAGCTTTTTCAAAACTTTTTTCATGTTTAACCTTGTGTTCCATATTAGAAAGTTGAATTTTATAAAACTCAATATCTCTTGCAAGTGACGCGTTTGTTTCTTTTAAAAATTTATTTTGATCGTTCTTTTGCTTGATTAGTAAAATTTGATCCTGTAGTTGTTTGGCCATCAACATGATCTGGTCAGTAGGATCAGAGTAAGGTTCATTTTGTTCGTCCTGATCATGTTTGTCATTCTCAATATGATCATCAAATGAAACAACTGTGTCATCATCAAATATGACAACTGTGCTTATTTGCTCATCTGCTTGAGAAGATAAAGATGAGTCAGGTGGAACAACTTGTGCCTTATCTGATTCAGAAGCAGAGGGTGATACTATATCATGTATTAGGCAAGCATTAAGATCATGTACCTGAGACAAACCATCAGTGTCATACACTGGGCCTGAATCATTCATACTGAGTTCCTGCATGTTGGCCATAAGCATCACAGCTGCATTAGCTTCCAAATCTTCCATGTCATCATCGTTGTACTCATTTGCCATGAAGTTGTTCTCCTGCTCAGTGAAATGTCTTTCCTTTTCATCTTGAAGAGCCATAAGTAATGCCTGCTTGTAAAACTTACTGCCCCGAGTTCGCGGTTTTGGACATGCAGTTGCAATATGACCTTTCTCATTACAGTTGTAACACCACACTGCATTCCCAGAGTTTATGTTCCCAGTTTCAACATTTTCAGACCTTTGCTGAGAAGCACCTGAATTGTTTCTGAGCCCTCCATTGTTATTAAACCTCTAACCATTCCATAATTTCCTGAAGACCCTCCTGAACCTAATCGACCAAAGTTATGATTCTATATTTCAACTCTGCCATCTTGCACAACAGCTTGATTCCTTGTGTTAGAAGAAGAACGTTGACGGTTATTCGTCTTGTTGGATAATTTGCTGAAAGCACGAGCAATGAGAGCAAGTCCCTGATTCAACATGTTAAAATCCTCATCGTCATCTTCATTGGAATTCAAGTAGTACACTGCATCACTGTTGGTGTATGGAACAAGTTGAGTTGAAGTATGCTATGGAGATGAATCATAAGAAACCATTGGGTTGGAGGTAGAAGGTTGTGGATGACTGAAGTAATTCTGTTCTTGAGTATAAGCATGATTTGTCATTGGAGGTGGAGCATAGTGAGATTGAGCTATGAGTGCCAATGAATTTGGTGTTGGTGGTGGTGAGTAACCTCCTCGAAGAGCTCGATCTTTTTCCACTTCAGGTTCATGGTGTTTCAAAAAATCATACAACAAGCCATATGGTGCATCATGAAGATTTTTCGTTTGTCGAACGAATGTCACATACATTTGCCAATCCGGACCAAGACTACCGACGAATTTGGAGTACACTGCGATCCTTGGTATTGTAATTTTATGACGTTCCAAATCATTAACCACATTAGTGAAATGGTGATAATATGATTCAAGTGACTCCCCTGGTTCAATTGTGATGTTTGTGTATTCCATGTAGAGTTTTGATTCCATATCATCTTTGTTCAACTGAGTGGCTTCCATTAGGAGATGAACATGTTCCCACATAGCTTTAGCTATTTTCTGAGCATCAACACTTCGATAGATTGGATTTGGTATTCCTTGAAGTATATAAGCCATGGCATACTCATCAGCTTCACGATGTAGTTTCTGTTCTTCTGTGAGTTGAGATTCTGGAACAGGTTTCTCTACAGGAGCACGTGGAGGATCAGCAGTTGGATCACCACTGTCTAGTTTTGTTGGCCACTAAAATGGTCCTTCAAGTATCACTTGTTTCAATAATTTTCCATGGGGTTTCTTAAGTTCAAGAAATCGTAAGAATCGACTTGACCATTGAACATTATTCCCAGGTGTGAGCATTGGGGGTGTTTCAAGTGATCCTGCCTCATGTCTGGATTATTGAGTTGTAATAACTTCACACATCCGATCAAACCAGTGAGGTTGTTTGGACGTATACTGATTCTGTTGTTGTGACATTGGATATGGTTGTTGTTGAGGAATGAGTTAATGTTGTTGCATCATGAGATATTGTTATTGTGGACGAAATGGTTGTTGATGCGATTGTTGATACGATTGTTGCTGATGATATTGCTGTTGCTGATACTGCGGATACTGATGTTGCGGAGGATGAGAAAAAGAGTAATTAGGTGGTTGAGACATCTTTCGTGATTATGGTAAACTTTGATCGTAAAGGATAAATAAAGGTTTAAATTTTAAGTTTATTGGATAACTTGATAAGTATGTTAATATAACTCGGTATGTTTAATTTTATGATTTAACTCGATATTATTTTCTAGATCAGTCTAACTCGGTACTTGTCAAATTCCAAACTCGGTAACAAAATGACTGCTTAACTCGGTAAGTTGAATCTTCCTAACTCGGTAAGACTTGATATTGTCTAACTCGGTAAAGAGAATTAACTTGGGCAGAGGTTCCCCTAGTTATAAGCCACAAAGAACCTTACTCGATATACGATAAGGTATGGCTAACTCGCCAAACTTAAGCTTAACTCGATATAAATGGAAGCTAACTCACAGAAACTTAGGTCTAACTCGCAGAAACTTAGGTCTAACTCGCCAAACTTAAGCTTAACTTGCTAAACTGAAATTTCTAACTCGCTAAGATGAAGGCCTAACTCGCAAGAAACACAATGAACAGTAACCAAGATTAAAGAAATTCACTTTTAAACCTAGTTTTTCTACCAAATCAAACCTAAATCAACCTATATTATCCCTTGGTGAATGATACCACTTGTTAGGTCACCATTTTACAACATAACCACTAAGATTTCTAGAGAGAGAAAGTAAGTAGAGAGAGAGAGTGGAAGGAACCCTTATAAATGAACTGAAAGACATATGATAATATTAAGAGAACCAACACCCTCTAATGAGGGGTTACAAGGCTATTTATAGGTGTAGTCTAAGGCTTCACCAAACTATGCAAATATTACAAACTAGGCCCTTAGACTTTTACCAAACCTATAAGCTTAGCATAAAACTTAATAAAACATATTAATTCACTAACGTACTAACTTAATAATGCAACCTATTACAAAATTCAATGACCGACACTTGAAATAATAAAGGCTATTCCCAACAGAGGTTAAACCACTTTTTCCTGAAATGCTTTCAAAGATTTCACATGTACAGGGTGAAGATGCAACCATCCCAGTTGTATCCCATCACACACCCTCTATTATTGTTCCCCCAATTCAACACACCCCTGCTATTACTCACACCTATCATAGGAGGCACAAACAGCCACCTCCTCTCATTACAACATTGCCTGTTTCTGATCCTTTTGGTTTAGGAACAAGCAGTGGTGGTTCAAGGCTTCATTCTAGTCCAATTAGAGAAGAGCCTGAATCAATGCCCTATGATTCACCTCTCCCAACAGGTAACACAGTTGGAAGTGTTGAGGGCAGTATGCAACCTAATGAATTGATGGGACTTTGTACAACTTTAGTCAAGCAGTTAAAGCTCTGGAGAAAGAACTGGCAAAGACTAAGCAACAACATGCCACAGAGCTTACCCAGATGAAATCAGAGATCAAGAGTTTACAGGAAGAAGTTGAGAGGCTAAAGAAGCACAGATCTGCCAAAATTGTGTTTTCATCTTCATTTTCACCTCAAGAAGATTCATCAGCAGGCTTTAGTGATGGTTTGGGAGATTCTTCCAAACAGGGGAGGAAAACAGATGCTGAGACTAAGGGGAGGAAGATAGATTTTGGAGATGATTATGGTTTGGATGCTGATTTTGATGATACAGTTGGAATTACTCAACCAATTTCCACTGCTGAGTTTCAAGTTCCCACTGCTAGTCAAGATGTTACCACTGCAGAAGAAGAAGCTGCTAGAATAAGAACAGAAAAGGGTAAAGCAGTTATGACTAGTTCAGAACAAGTGCAGCCAAGAAAGGTTTCTAGAAGGGAACAAGCTCAGATTAGTTATGATGCAGAGTTGGCAAAGAAATTAGTGGAAGATGAAACTGGAATGCTAAAGAAAAGATAAGAGGAGGAAGAGATTGCATGTTTTATGGAGGCTAAGAGGTTGGATAAGTTAGAAACAGTGCTTGAAGAACCCATCTCAACTGTTCCACCAACAGTGCTGAAAGAGAAACCTCCAACGTTCACTTATGTACCAACTGAAGAAGAGATTGAGTATATGATTAATAATGATCCAGTAGTCAAGAAGAAGGCAATTGAGCTTGTTGCTAACAAGACTTTGACAGAAGAACAGAGAATAGCTCAATTAGCTGACTTTATTCAAATGAAGAATCAACAAGCACTAGATGAGGTAATTGGTAAAGTAAGAAAAAGTCAAAAGAAGCAGAGACAACCCACCAAGGCACAAATTATTGCTGAGATGAAGACATACTGTTGCTATGTTGGAAATTAGAAGATGTCTGATTTCAGAGGCATGTCTCATGATAGGATTGAAGGAATCTATTACAGGCTTAAAAGATAAGACAGTGACTTCATTCCTATTGACTTTGAAGAAGTTGAAAGAAGTAAAAGGAAAGCTATAGCAACTGAAGAGAATGTCACTAAAAAGGCAAAGTTTGCTCAAGAGAAAGAATCTCAATCTGAGAAACTTTTAGGAGATCAACTAAGTGCTATAATTGTTATTGAAGAAGAAGATTTCTACCCAGATCCTATACAAGCAAGGCATCCAATTATTGATTGGGAAGTATACACAGCAAAGAATTTTGCTCCAACATGGAAGATTAAAAGATTGGGAGGAGAAACTTCATCATTCATTCAATTTAAAGATCTCATTAAAGCTTGTGATAGATATGATCTTGATACACTTTGGAAGTTAGTTGATGAAAGATTCAAGGCTGATACTCTCAAGGATATGAAAGAAATGCAGCTATGGGTTGGCTTGAGAAGACTGTATGAACAAGATCTTAAAGATAGATATTGGAAGTTTGAAGCTTCATATTTGAATACTACATGGACATACTATGATTCATGTAAGGTTCATCAAGTTTCTACAACAACTGGAGTGGATGTATTTATGTTTGCTGAGAAGGAATATCCACTTAGAGCAGTAACTCTCACAGCAATGTTGACATCAAGGTTGAGAGTTCATGAAGATAATGAAAAGGTTAGAGCTTTGATTTACAATATACAAGATCAGTGTTCAAGAGCTATGCAAGAGTTAAGAAAAAGGAGATAAGTGTTTAGAAGAATTCCCATATCCTCACATATGCTGACAACTTGGAGAAACTTATTGATCTACATAGTAATCATAAGTTTAGGGGAGGATTGTTGGGAATTACATTAAGAGTTGCCACGGCTAGTATGGAGATTACAACTGCTGAAGAATGCACTAGCAGTGGAAACTCATTACCACTGCTAGTACATATTATTACCACTGCTATTAGGATAACTGTTAGAAAACTTGTTTAGATAAATATAGAATAGATTTTGTGTATATCTTATTCTATTATCATTATACGTATCTTGTAGAAGTAGACTCCTTGTGCTATAAAAGAAGATCCTAGGTTATGGTCTTATATATACGTTTTCTTAGAGCTTCAAGGTTGTAACCTTAGTGATACAAAGATCACTCGTATTATTATTCTTAATAATATTGGAGCTACCAGTTTGACTCATTCATTATTCTCATTCATATACAACTGTTTTCATTCACATATAAACTTCTAAGTATTACTAAGTAGATTCCGCATACTTAGTAGTATTATTCAAAGTATCATTCTAACACCGATCAAGGTGTTTAGATCCATCACCCTAAGACTTCTCAACAACTATTGAAGTACTGAAGACTGAAGATCTGGAGACTGAAGAATGGGCGGGATAAAGCGGGAAAGTTTGAACGTATCAACAGGTGTCCTTATCAACCTGAAGTCAAACTTTCCCTGAATGGCATTATGTCAGGATGGTGTCATCACTGTGCATCCGAAAGGCGCATTGTCATTTACTCAAGATAGTCTATTGTAACAAAGACAAAATATGTAAGTATTTTGTCTCTACTAGATAGGTCATCAATTTGTCTTTATCAGTAACGTTGTAATTTACTTGTGTATAAATAGGTAGCATAATTGAGGAGTAAAAGAGGAAAAGTTTATGCAATTAATGCTTAGACATTCACAAACCTCTTTTACTCCTCCAAAGAACAACATAGTCCCTGAGATAGCTCAGTAGGACCTTTTAGTTGTCACTCAAACTCTGTTTGGATTTAGAGAGGAGTCATACCATACTTGTCGTTTTCAATCCCAAGTGTTATTCCGCAAACACTTAGTTATAATTCTTTTTGATTAACTTCTAATAAAGAATTAAACGTTGAAAAATATTGTCTCTTAATCTTTACGTTTCTTTGTTTTTAATCATTTATATCTTTGTTAAAAGTCATGGAACTTGGTTAGTTTAACTGTCTAGTTACTATTAACCAAGTAAAAGGGACCAACAAGTGGTATCAGAGCATCTGATTTGTAAAACTTCTCTAAATCTGTTTTCAAAATTAAAGAGTGTCAAAAGTTTTTAAAATCAAGATCCCACCACGGCTGACACTGATGTTCCTCAACTTGTCGATAAAAAGGGTGGAATTTATTCTGCTACTGCCCTTAGACTTGACGTTGGAAAATTTAACAAGTGGAAAAAGTGCATGCTTTACTACTTGACTGGGATGGAACCATATTACATTAAGCTTATTAATGATAGTCCATATGTCCCAACAACTGCCCAGGGTTTAATCAAACCTGAAGCTCAGTGGACCCAAGATGAGAGGAGGGTGGTCAATCAAGACCAACGCCTGAAAAGCATAATTATATCTTGTCTTCCTGACGATATAATGGAATCAGTCATCAATTGTCCTACTGCTAAGCAGACATGGACTGACTTGGTTCACAGCTATGAAGGTCCCTCAGATACCAAGGAAAACAGGATCATGGACCTAAAACTTGAGTAAAATACTTTCAGAGCCAAAGACTCTGAAAGTCTCTTAGAGACCTATACCCGGTATAAGACCCTCATGGATGAGCTGACCAATGATGGTGTCACCCTGTCTAAGCATGAAATCAATGTTGGATTTGTCAACAGTCTCCCTAAGAAGTGGTTAAACTTCTCTCAGGGTCTTAGAAATGCTAATCATATTCAGAACCTTGAGCTCCCTGAGATTTATGGGAAGTTTGTCTATGAAGAAAACTTAATCACCAGGAGATACCCTGGCAAAGCTCAGGAGACTAAAAAGACCCTGACCTCCTCACCCATATCTACTTCTTTCTATTCCAATGGTTTTATGCAGGATTTTCAAGATGGACCAGATGATGAGATTGATGAAAGAACAAGTGAGGAGTACCAATATGATTTGCAAATTGAATTTCATGATTTGCAAATTGAATTCTAAAGAAACAAAAATTTTGTTAACTCAAAAGCAAATGACAACACTGAATGTTTTAAATGTGGAAAAAAGGGTCATTTTGCAAAAGATTGTTTCTCAAAAACAACCTCTTAGCCATCTTACAAATTCTCAGGAAACAACTCCTTCTGAGTAACAAGCAAGTTTCAACCAAAAATGCTTCAATCTAGTCAGTCTTTTCAAAATAAGATTGAAAAAATTCCTCAAAAAGATTTTGAAGCCAAATATAGAAAGGCCAAGGCCAAACTTGCTCTTCTTGAGTTATCCTCCTCAGTCACTTAGACACCTCAGGCTCCTAAACCTACTCAGGCTAAAAACAAGGGGCTAGTTGCTGAAACATTTGATTGGGATGAGGAACAGTGTCCTCTGAGGATGAAGAAGTTCATATCAGTGCCCTGATGGCTCTCTCTGAAGATAACAAGCTTGCTGTGGGAAAGATTCATGCAAGGAATGGAGAGTGGGTGAACATCACTATGAGAAAGGTAAACATTTTACTTTCAATTGATGATGATGCTGATTGGAAATCTTAGATTATATTAATGTTGATCTTAAGTATGTTGAAGAGCAAAGCTTAAACTTGTTTTCAAAATTTAACAAACTGAGTTTTGAATTAAATAAGTGTAGAGATGAACTTCTTGCTTTAAAACAAGCTAAACTTGAGAATGTCACACTTCAAATTCAAAATTCTGAACTTGTAAAACAAAATCAAGCTCTTCAGGAAGAACTTAAGAAAGAAAAGGCTGTCATTTGGAAATGGACTCAAAAGAACCCCAAACTATTTGACACACTAAGTCTCACACCAAGTACCAAAAAGGCTACTTTGGGTGAAGACCAACTCATTGAAGTGTCTGGGGAGAGTGACCATGCAACAGCCTTTCTATCAGCTAACAAACTCTCTAGCAAAGAACTTGCACCAAAATCCAGTGATTGGATTGAAAGAGTCAATCCTGACAGTAAAATGCCAAACTACAACACTGGAAGAATTTTGGAGCCTGAAAGTCAGGCCATTAAGGAAATGCTAGGAGTCATTGATGAACCCAGTAGTACTGAGTCCATCAGTGAGTCTAAGTCAGATTCACAATCACCACTTTCTCCACTGAAACAACTTCAGGGAGCTGCACCTAGTTCTGATCTAACACCATCAGTCTGTCAACCACATTCTCCCAAGGAGAAATCAGGTCAAGGGATAACTATCCTTAAAAGACCTACCTTAGTACCTTCTGAAACCCACACATCTTTAGTATCTGCTGAAGTGAAACCTGAAAGCACTGATTCCAAGTATGATCAGTTAGCTGAACTTGTCAGGAAGTTGAGTGAAAAGATTGAGTCCACTGAAAAATTCTCTGACTCAAAATCTAAACAACCAGCAACTTCCTCAAGTTCTTCCAAACCAAAATCCACATCCAAACCTTCAGTGAGATGTGAGCTTTGCAATCATCCAAACCACTCCACTGATAATTGCTACAGAATCCTGTTCTGCATGATATGCAAATAAGAGGACCACAGGACTTCTTATCACAACTCTCACACTGCTTCTCAAAAAGCACAAGGCCTTTACAAAACACAAGGCTATCAATATGCCTCATCTTCCAAACAGAGACAGAAAGCTAAGCCTTTCTTGCCATGTCCTCATTGTGGGTTCAATGTTCATCTTCTTGATGATTGTATGATGAAAGATTGTTGTAACATCAATGGAGACCCCTCTCATGAAACCAGAGGACATGACAAAGTCATTCAGTCCAGATGAAACACCACTTCCAGCACCTCACAGTCTACTGAGTCTTCAACTACCACAAAATGTAAAACTGATGAGGCGAAAAATGAACTGTTTTTAGGGGGTCATTTAAGCCCGGAATTGAATTTATTTGATCAAATATTGCCCTAAATCGTTCCTTTTGTGATTTTAGGTACTTTGGGAGTGAATTCTGGAAAAGGAAGCATTTTGGACGTTTTTAGAGAATAAAAGTGAAGAAAACGGCAAAGACTTAATTTTTCATGCTGGGAACAGTACCTGACAGCATCAAGAAGGAAAATATGACGGCGTCAAGAGCAAAATGCATGACGACCCAGAGAAAACGTGACGGCGTCAGAAGTAGGGCGTCAAGAGTTATTTTGGTGACGGCCTGGAGCAGAATTACACATAACGGCGTCAGACCCAGATCTGGGCAGTCCGAGAACTTTATTGGCGGCGAGATCACGGCGTCAGAAATTTACTCTTGACGCCGTCACCTCACAAAATCTATATATACTTTTCTATTTTTCATTCATTAAAAGAGGAACATGTGTGGACAATACTAGGGCCGAACCTAATAAACCCTAGGTCGTTTGTAACAGTATTTTCAAGGGTTTTCACCCCTTGAAACCTTTCATGTTCAATTAAGATAAGTCTTCTTTCAATTCATTCAATATGTCTATGTGTTGTTTGAATATATCTTATGCTTGTCTTGATTTTAACATGCTAGGCTAGATCTTTCATGTGTTTGCTTAGATGTAATGAAACCTAGGTATTAATTATAAGTTGATTGCTTATTCATAGTTGTAATGGATGAATGATTTCAATGTTAGGCTTAAGAAAACTGGCAGATCTTCATTGTGTAACTTGCTTGAACGTCTTAAGAAACATGAACCGATATGTACTAGGTTTTTATGATTGTATTTAATGCATGAGTGAATTCTAGTGATCCCATGTTAGGAGCTTCTTAGCCGGCTCGACATAGGAGTGAAGTAGGAGCTTATAGGATTGGGGAAGTAAGTACACCACCCCATGAATGGTATTAAGGAATATAATCCGTCATCCACGCAACTATAACAAGTAATTAACCTGTAAAAGATATCTAGGGAGTAGTGAAATCTAAGTAAACACAATTCTCCCATATATTGCTCACACCACTACCTTAATTTAGTTTATTTTCATTTTTGTTATTTTATTTTGATTACATCTTAGTCATTGGGTTAGTTGATTAGCAACTAATTCCGCCCACTCCTTCAAAAACCGAGATTTTTATTTGCTTTTCTAAAATATAAAAAAATACAAAAAGAATCATCCCTCATCTCTAGACCTAGTTCTTAGGCTTTCTAATCCTATCGACACTATTCCTAAGTTGAACGATCAATCCCCCGGTACTTGTCACTATACTATACTACAACGATCAGGTACACTGCTTGGTGAGATCCCTCGAGAGGTAAAGCCTGGTGTAATTCCCACGCATCAAGTTTTTGGCGCCGCAGCCCGGGGAATAGTTATTGTCTTGGTTAGAGTTTCTTTTGATTAGGTCTACTCATTAGATTCCTATCAAGTGAGATTTTTTTTTTCTTTTTATTTTGTAGCTTTCTCGTAGTCTATCTTTTCTTTGTGTCTTTGTTCGCAAAAACCTTTCCATTGACTCTTCCGTTCACCATTATGGAGAACGTGAATCCACCAAGTCCGACACTAGAGTTTTACTAGAAAAAATATAATTACACCAGTTTGGATATACCAAGATGGACGAATGAAATGAGGCGGACATGATCTTATATTGATTTTACTGAGTACCTTGAGAAAAGAGGCCAAGTGCATAAGACTTTTAAAGAATTCACCTTAGGAGCTCCATCAACCCCTCAAAATGCCTCACTTAGTGAAACCTATGCACCATATGAGCCTTCACCTAGGATAGTTTCGTATGAGCCACCTAGATGCATGTCATGGTTAGGCACTACCATAATACAGGATGAACACATAGGTGACCTTGATGTGATGGAGGATGTAGCCGAACATGATCACATTGATCAAAAAGACCTAGGTTTTATGATCGATGATGATGAATCTCAAGAAACACATGATGAATCTTTTGGGCAATTTGTATATAGCAGTCAGAATATTGAGGATGATCCTTATGATTCGGATATAGAAGTTGAGATACCTAGAGAAGCACTTGAGATACTTGGGAAAATGTTAGGGTTAGATTATAATAAAACACATGTTGAGGATATAGGTGATCTTAACACAAGGAATGGTGAAGTAAATAACATGAGCCCACAAAGTACCCCACAAGTCCTACCATTATTTGATGCGTATACACCTCCCATGACTTACCCGGAAAAAGTAGAAGAGACTATAGGAACCCCAATAGAGGTAGAACCTTTGAACCAAACACAACTAGAGGATATAGGTTTGAATACTTATAATGATAACCTTACTCTTAGTTCTAGGGAAGTTCCTAGTTTTGATGAACCGGAGCCTCAACCAAAACCGTTACCTAACCTTCCATCCTTGGATGAAAATTTAGGATTGAAATAGGTTCCGATCCACCCATCAAACCATATAGTCCGGGTAGTCTTAGGACAAAGGTAGTAGACTCTAAGCCTTGTAGAGAGGAAGCTGACATAAGAGTGGAACATGACCTTACATACTTACATCACCCATTCATAATTGATCATAAGAAACATTATGGGTTTAAACCAGGTTTATTAGGTCAAGATGGATTCCCAACTAGGAGTCTCGCGAAGTTGATAGAAGATGCTCCCTTTCTAAGAGAAAATCTTAATCCGCCCACTAACCCAATTGAATTAGGTAAGGTTATGATGATAGGAGCATAGCCCTTTGAGCATATAATTCATCCATCACTCTTTCCTCACATGGCATATTTCCACCCTAAGGGTGTGTATCACTACTTCCACCCGCACTTAATCCTAAGTGTAGGAAAAACCTCCCCTATTTCCGTTAAATAAGGGTAGAGTCAGGCTCGTGACTCGAACAAAAACAAGCGCTTCTTGGCAGGCAACCCAAGCCCCTTTTTATTTATTTGTTTGTTTGTTTGTTTGTTTGATTTTATTTGTTTCCATATGCATGCTTTATTTTTATTGTGGGTAGATCATGTTTCAAAATAAAATTGTGAAAATGCTTTATTTTGTTGTTTAACTTCTTCTTAACTTCATACAAAGGTATTTCGCAAAAGATAAGTGTAAGGGGAAACCCCAAATATGTTTTTTAAGAAACAAAATTGATCATGATTCTCCACAATATAAAATGGACATGTGTATTCGTATTTGGTAGAGTCAAATGCTTGTATCGAGTCATAATGATGTTTTGCAGGATTTTCCAGGAAGTAGGACAAAGTTTTTCCAGAAATTTTCTGGAAACTTAACATAAGAATTTCTGCAGGTCACTTCTGACGGCGTCACGTGTAAAATTCTGGAAATTTTACCAGTTTTGTTTTTCTAACGGAGTCTTAAAGTTTTTGTTGAATCTTTAGTTTTATAATCTCCAGGAGATCTGCAAACATCATACCATAAGCATTATATCTTACTTTGTTTTCTAGGATTTGTTAGCATATATATATTGCCGCCGATTTTATGCGAGGTTGCCTTGTTTGTTTTCTCAGGTTTAACAGGTTATATATGACAAGAAGATGATTTATATTCTGGAAGGGAAGCTTTGATTGTTCATTTTCTTAGAGGAAGATCTAACCTGGTTACCATATTATCCATACCGAGCGAATCAGGGGAGTATTTGATTTCATTCTTTTACCTATTTTACTTTTACATTCTTTAATTGAACATTGGGGACAATGTTCATCCTAAGTGTAAGGGGAGGGTAAATGATGATACCTTATAGGATACACTTGCACTTGAGTTTGTTTGTTTGATGGTAGGTGTGTAATAAAACTAAGAGAAATACTTGTTAGTGTAATTTTAGCGCCAAATTTAAAATTTTTTACAACATTTAGGAGTGAAACTTTAGTCTTAGCAAGCGTCTCATGGATAGGAGTCATATGATTAGCACAAAACCGTACTATTCAAAAAAAATTTCCACCCAAATGTGTGAGGTTCGCCTTTAGATTTGATAGGAAAAGCATTTACTATTAGTGCTTATGAGTGTACCGGTAGCATTTAGATTCTAGAACTTGCGTTAGTGATGCATCCCGAGACCGCTAGTGAGACTACATTCGTGTAGTAGGATTTACTACATGATAAGAGGCATTAGGATCACCCTTGTGTTAAACCCATATCATAATTACTTGACCATTTAAGTCATATTACTTGGCTAGTTAAGTCAACTAATTTTTCCCACACCTTAGCGTTGTACTCATTTTTAGTACACGAAACCCCTAGTACACCCCTCCGAGCCTATCTTTTCGTTTCTAACTTTAAGCATCTTACTTAAGGGAAGAATTTGTTACACCCCACTTAAATGTACACCCAAATCGCCTTAGCCTTCCGTGTATGCACTCATCTTTAGTGCATTATTGTTATTTGTTTAAACCCTTAGTTAATTAACTAATTGATTACATGGTTGCTAAGTCGAGTCAGATCCTTGTACATATTGTTTTGGGACGATTGGGACTCATGGGTAAAGTACTAATGTTATGGAGTAATGGGGAAGAACATCATATTATTACCCCATATGTGCGTTAATCTTAAAAGTACTCCAAGTGTTTTGATTATCTTAATTCGAGTCATTAGATTAGTTTATTGTAAAGTATGTAAAAATTCAAGTGTAAGGGGAATGTACATTCCCTATGATGTATTATTTTGGATGGTAGGGTAAGAATGTATGCAAAAAAAAAAAAAAAAAAAAAAAAAAAAGAAAAAAAAAAAAAAAAAAACATACGGACTACCATCCCGTTTCATTCTATGTTCATTTTATGTTTTTGTTATTTTTGATTTATTAGCTTAAGTCTAGTCTAGTCTTGGCTTAGCAACACCATATTGTACATGTAATTAACCAAGATTATTAACTCGCCACCAGTAAAGATTGCCTATATCCAACAAAACCGTGTATTTCATATCCCTATACCTAACGTTACAACCCTTTAAAAAGACCTCTTTGATAGTTTATCCTAGGTGCTTACGCCATGTGGTGGAGGTTTAATCCTTTCCCAAGCCTATAGTAATCTATTTTTCTATGACAGGTAGTGAGAGATGTTTTCCATTTCCATATTGTGATATTACTTTATTACACCCGAGAGATGTGAGTATCTAAACACTATTTGTGAGGTGCTAGTGTATGACCTCCGTGCTTGTCTTTGGTCTTTAGTGGAACGATTATTTCTTGTAATCACTTTTATATTAGTGTTAAATGACCCCTAACTTGTATTTTGACTAGAATAAAAGCGCATTTGCTTTAGGACAAGCAAATCTCAAGTGTAAGGGTATATGATGAGGCGAAAAATGAACCATTTTTAGGGGGTCATTTAAGCCCGAAATTGAATTTATTGATCAAATATTGCCCTAAATCGTTCCTTTTGTGATTTTAGGTACTTTGGGAGTGAATTCTGGAAAAGGAAGCATTTTGGACGTTTTTGGAGCATAAAAGTGAAGAAAACGGCAAAGACTTAATTTTCCATGCTGGGAACAGTACCTGACGGCGTCAAGAAGGAAAATATGACGGCGTCAATAGCAAAATGCATGACGATCCAGAGAAAACGTGACGGCGTCAGAAGTAGGGCGTCAAGAGTTATTTTGGTGACGGCCTGGAGCAGAATTACACATGACGGCGTCAGACCCAGATCTAGGCAGTCCGAGAACTTTATTGGAGGCGAGATGACGGCGTCAGAAATTTACTCTTGATGCCGTCACCTCACAAAATCTATATATATTTTTCTATTTTTCATTCATTAAAAGAGGAACTTGTGTGGAGAATACTAGGGCCGAACCTAATAAACCCTAGGTCGTTTGTAACAGTATTTTCAAGGGTTTTCACCCCTTGAAACCTTTAATGTTCAATTAAGATAAGTCTTCTTTCAATTCATTCAATATGTCTATGTGTTGTTTGAATATATCTTATGCTTGTCTTGATTTTAACATGCTAGGCTAGATCTTTCATGTGTTTGCTTAGATGTAATGAAACCTAGATATTAATTGTAGGTTGATTGCTTGTTCATAGTTGTAATGTGTTGGGAACGTAGTTTTACTATTTATCAAGTCTCGGTCATTTACTTGTAATAGGTTGCTAGGGCTTGTATGTTTATTTAATCTTACGGCTTATGTAGCAAGCCCATGGGCCTTAAGCCCATTTCTATTTATTAGATAGGGAGGAAGGGAGTGTTGCCCTACTCCTTCCCTATATATACTATGTAACCTCTCTTTTGAGAGGGGTTGGTTCTCCTAGTAATTTCATCTCTTTCATTTCATTCTTAGGGTTCCTTCCACTCTCTCTCTACTCTCTTTCTCTCTCTAGATCTCTAAGTGATTATGTTACAAAATCATGACCTAACAAGTGGTATCATTCACCAAGGGATAATATAGGTTGATTTAGGTTTGATTTGGTAGAAAAACTTGGTTTTAAAAGTGATTTTTGAGCTTTACGGTTACTGTTCATCGCATTTCTTGAGAGTTTGAACTACTGTCTATCGAGTTAGGATCAAAATTAGCGAGTTTGGTATTTGTCTATCGAGTTAGGAAATTGTCATACCGAGTTTGGTCCTAGCGAGTTAGAGATTTCTATCGAGTTAGGGGTGTCTTATCGAGTTAGGATTATTAAGTCATATCGAGTTTTGAAGTTTTCTATTCTGTCGAGTTAGGACTAAAACTTGCGAGTTAGGATTCTTAAGTTCTTACCGAGTTAGGATCTAATCCTATCGAGTTAGGATTTTTTAAGATTTTATCGAGTTTGGATTTAAAGTTTGCGAGTTAGGACATAAAGTCTTACTGAGTTTGGGATTCAAATCCTATCGAGTTAGAAAATTTTAAGACATACCGAGTTTGGGATTCAACTCCTATCGAGTTAGGAGATTTATTTCTTACCGAGTTTGATCTCAAAATTGGCGAGTTAGCTTGTTTGCCTTATCGTTTATCGAGTAAGGATCTTTGTGGCAACCTTCTAAGGGGATACTCTGCTCAAAATTCATTGACTTACCGAGTTTGAACACTAATATTATTTTACCGAGTTTGACTACATCTGTTCTTACCGAGTTTGAAACTTTTGAACATACCGAGTTTGAAACTTTTCAAATCAACTTAAAATTATAACCTTTATTTATCTTTAACGATCAAAAGTTTAACATAATCACTACTCTTATCAAAGTTTCTCCTTTTTTATCTCTCTTCTTGGCGGGAAATTTTGAGTAAAATTTATTTTTTACAGTAGACTAAACGTTCAATTTTTATGCGAAATTTAAATTTTGGTATAACGTTGAAAATTTTGGCCCAAAATTCAAATTTTAGGCCAAAATTCAAATTTTTTTCAGTGAAATTTGGCGGCAAAATTTTTGAAACTCAAAATTTTCTTGCAACCTTATAATTGCATTTCATAGTGATTTTCAAAATTTGGGAGACAAAATTTTTTCAAATTTATTTTGGAGGGAAAACCAGAAATCACCATTTCGACCTTGCGTGTGACATTTTGCTTGATTTTTTCGATTACATCACAACAATCAAGGGGGAGAGCAATGTCATTTACAATGTCTCAATCACCTTCTTCCAACTACCTTCCTCACCAATATTCTCATCAGCAACAGTATCATCAACAACAAAGTCACAGCTCCCTCATTGATCATGTTCTGCTCTTTGGCAATGAATCAAGGCCTCCAATGTTGCTACCAGGAACGTATACTGTTTGGAAACGGAGATTTCTACAATGGCTCACAGATCGTCCTGCTGCAGATCTCATGCTTAAATCCATTCAAGATGGTCCATACAAAATGATATCTCTTGCTGACTCAACAGGGATTATCAGATAACAAACTGATGAAGATTTGAATGCTACTGAACTTGCTCAGTACGATGCTGATCATCAGGCTGCATGGTTCATGACATTAGCCCTTCCCAATTCAATTTACATGAATATGGACTTTCAAGCTAGTGCTTCTGAAATGTGGAAATATCTTGAAGCTATGCATCGTACAGAAGAACTTCATCACATCAGAATGAAGCAAATTCTTGAATCCCGTTTAAGCATGAATCCTCTGAAGACCATTCTCCCTGCTCCACCATCTCCAGCTGTTGACCATGGATCCTTAATTTACACTCCAAATGGTCTCTTCTTCAATCCTCCGAATGCACCTGAGCCTATCTTCATTCCTCAGTACCATCCTGCTACACTACATAATAATGTGCAATCTCTTCTGCAAAATCTAGTGGAGCTTAGTCAAGTATCTACTAAGAAAGGCAATGGCGCTATGACTTCAACTTCTGAATGCTTAAACACAATGAAAGATACTGATGATGAAGAATATCTTATCGAACCAAGCATGACATTTTTGGCATATACTGAAAATATTGCAGATGTGGAAGATCAAGATTATGATGCAACTCCACTCTTTGACGATTATGTTGAATACAATGCCACACTTAGTCAAATGGAAGTTGAAGGGGGTAATCTCAATGCAGTTTTGCAAAGTGTCATGGGAGATATTCCATCTGATGATGAATATGCAGATTTGGAATCCAATACAGCAGATTTGGAAGCCGATACAGCAGATGTGATGTTAATGGCAAACATGCAGGAATTTCACATGAATAATATTGGCTCAGAGTATGAGTCTGATGATTCTGTAGATCCAGTTGTGAGATTAAACAAAGAGAAAATGTATCAATCAAGGTCTCAAATGCATGAACGAAGTCACAACTCCATCATCTCAGACTTCATACAATTTACGAGTCAGGCTTTATCAACTTCCCGAAATTCCCGAAATCGAGCTGTCAAGCAAGGTGAAAGAGTTGTGATACAAGGAAGTATTACTCAAAGGCTGGTTGGGAATGGTGAGAATACTGCAAATGTAGTTAATGTAGGCAATGAGGTTAAAATATTGGAAGATAATTCGGGTGTCATGGATGATACTGAACCAGTATACGACACAAATGCTTCTGATGACTCTAAAGACCCATTTGAGAGAAAGATGACTGAAGCTGAGATAAGAGCCATCAATTCTATAGAAAATTACTTAGCTCATTTTGAATCAGTTAAGACTCAATGCAAGATTCTCTCAGATGCATGGTTTCCTACGGGGGGTACCTTTAATGCATTCTTCGGAACTGGAATGGATCGTCTAACCTTCCAAAGGAAACTCCGAGAAAACATTGTTCAAATTGAAAAGCAAATTGAACAGGGAAGCGATTGCATGGCAGGATTTAGAGCGCTCAAGGCTCAGTTCAAAGTGTTCATGGCATTGCATTTTAAAGCTCTCATACACTATAAATATGAAAGCACTGTATGGAGAGAGAACATCACAAGTATGGAGGTTGAAGATTTTAGAGATCAACTTGTTTCACGCCTAAACCGCTTAGAATTTATGCTTAATGAAAGATCACTTCATCTGAGTGCTATCAAAGAACAGAAGTTGCAGATTCAAGAAGAGCAAGTTCATAAAGTTGATACATTGGAAGATAATTTGGTTGCCATGGAATGCAAAGGGACAGAATCAGAAGTGCAGGATTACAACAGCAGATTGGGGAATGATAAAGATGCAGATTGTGCAGAGATCATACCCTTCTATGACTCAGAGCCCAACCTTGACAAAGGACAGATGGATGAGGAAGATTTCATACCCATCTATGACAGAGAACCGAACTTTGACAAAGAGCAAATGGTTGAGGTACAATCTACTGTTGATCATATTATGCCTGCATATGAGAAACAACAATCTGAGCAACCTAACTTCAGTAATGAAGGAAAGGTTGACCAGGATGTTGTTCAATGTCTAGTAATACATTCTGAATCTGAGTCCTTACCTAATAATCCAATTACTGAAACATCATACCAAACTCTTGAGTCTGAAAACCTTCTTCTCAAAAAGACCATTGCCCAGTGTCATAAAGATTTTTCAAAACTAGAGGCACATTGCATCTCACTTGAACTTCAAATGCAAAACGAATCTATTAATTCGGGCAACAATGGTCAATTTTTGAATGAACAAAGAAAACGTGTGGATACATTAGTTAAAGAAAATGAGCTTTTAAAATGTCAAATTCAAGAAAAGGTGTTTGCACATGCTGCATTGCAAAACAAATTAAGAAGACTGACTGGTCAGAGTGTGGATACTAATTTTGCAAAACCATCAATCTTGGGGAAACCGACTTCTCAAAGAAACAGAAAACAATCAGTGGTTAGACAACCAACTGCATTTAAATCTGAACGACCTAAATTTTCAAAACCTCGGTTTGCCTCCCAAGTTGTTGAGAATAACAATTTGACAAAACCAGTCACTCCATATTCTTGGCCTAAGGAAAATGCATCTGTGTCTGCCAAATCTCAACACGTGATTATACCTAGCTCTTCTAGGATTAGTTCGAAAACAGTGTCTAAAACGAACATTAAAAGTAAAGAGTTTTATGGCAAATATGACATGTACAAGAATTATGATCTAGAAAAGGCTAGGAAAAAGGTGCTACTTCAAAAGGATGGAATTCTAGGTTCAAAACCTCATGTGATGCCTTCCACTGTAGTACAGAACACTGCTTGTAGTAGCACACCAAAACCTAAGAGTAATCAACAAACTAATAGGAATTGGATAGCTTCTAAGAGTAGTTGCGTAAATAATCATGTTGTTTGTGCTTTAAAATATCTTCAAAAGGGAAATTCACTTGAAAAGACTCAATCGACTAAGACAAACAAACCCGTTGAACCAAAAGTCATAAGTCATAAACCTAAGAAGTGGATCAATATAGGACGTAGGTTTTCTCAACGAAGTGATGCTCCCACATTTCATTCAACTGCATCTAAAAGGAAAACATCTCCTAGATCTAACACTAGGTGGGTACCCACGGGTAGAATTTTCAAATCAATTGGTCTTAGGTGGATTCCTACAGGAAAGATTTTAGACATCTGCGCCAAAACTAATGTGATCTCCACAACATCTACCTCTGAGACAAGAATGAAAACCATCGGTATTGTGTGTTCGAATGTCAAGAAGATAATTGACACTACATCTTTATGCTTCTAACATCTGGAACCCAGTTACTCTTGGGGATCCTTGTTCTCTGTTTTCTTGTCTCTTCTTTCTTTCTCTGCAGATTCTTCAGCTATGGCTTCGGAACAAATCAGTTTCGGACCCGAGCTTAATGTAATGGCTTCGGAATAATTCAGTTTCGGACCCGCACTTCAACAATGGCTTCTGAGCAAAACAGCTTAGGACCCGCATTCAACCGTCTAAACTTTCCGATTTCTTCGGCTGAACCATTGTCTCTCTCCTGTAAAGAAGTGGAAACCATGTTTGCTCCATTGTTTGATGATACGATTGTCAACCGTCCCTCTGAGGTCTCACCAATTTCCGCTGCACATCTTGATCACCATCAAGTACCTGATTCACCTCAACAAACAACAACAACTGTTGGGAGAGACGGTCCTCCAATTGCATCTCCAACAACCACAAGAACAAACCGGGTCCAACTCACGACAATCAGCTGGAGACTCCATACCTATATCAGTTCCATAAACCGCAGAGCATGACCCTGAGGCGTTCTTTAATCCGTTTGCACCGGCTCAACTCATTCCTGACATTACTGAGTCGTCTACAAGCAATTTGGATCCTGCTCACATGCGAGATAATTACCTCCATCAAGGTTTGTTGATTTAGTTCACAATATTGGTATGCGGTGTTTGACTCCAGATGATTTGCAAAATTTTTCTTTAAAACTAAGTGAGTCAAACATCTAACTTTTTTCTTTAAATATTAAAAAAAAAATCTTCTTTCTCTGTGTACAAACTTCGTAACTTCAAAACTATGTTCCTTCATTAAAACAAATTTTGCTTTACTCTGTCAAAATGGAACATGTTTTGAGGGGGAGAAAACTTTTCACATTATCATGAAGTTTGCACACCTCATCATAATTCTTCAAGGATAAAATGTTTCTTCATCATTCGTATTAAAATCTCATTTTCAAAAACTTCTATGATCTCTCGAATTAAAATGTACAAAAAGAGTTCATAAAATATATGCTAATTCGAGGGGGAGAAAGGAAATTCTTTCTGCAATGATTCCAAGTTAACATTGTTTGGACTTTAATTGGAAAAGTAATTAACCTTTAATGAGTAAAGATTCACAAAAAAAGGATCTTGCATGGAAAATAGGGCTCTAATAAATGTTTCTTTAAATATTCTCAAAAGTATCACACATAATCGATAAACCTCATCGATTCAGACTAACGATTTTTTTTCCCTCGAATGTTCCCGATTGTGAGTTTCTAATTTCTTCATGGTTGTTGTCTAATCATTCCCTAAATGTTTCAAGTGTTTTCAACGGTCAAAAGGGCATAATCAGAAACTAGGGTTATCAATCAGGGCTTTCATTTTTTATGTGTTTAGTCTAATTAACTAGTTTATATAGCTTTAGAGAACGCTAAAGAATGCTCGATTGGTGTACTTGCTCGATTAGGAACAACATAGGTTTAGAATCATGTGATTTAGGGTTTAAGATGTCGATGTCTTTGCTGCTATTACTAGGATGTTTAATTGTACAATATTCATGCATTATGATGCTAAAATGCGTGCAATGTCTCTATTCATAACCCCTAACCATTATCATAATTGGAAAATCTCGAGTGATAGGATGAGTTAATCTGTGATCTTGTGTGTTAATTAGAGAATTCTGAGCATTTTGGTAGATTTAGAATGAGTTTCTTGATTCATCTGTATACTTGTTTGTGCCTGATGCATTTTCTCTGTGTGCAAGTACATGTCATCCCATTGGAAGTCAAAATTTCAACATTCGACAAAATGTTTCTTATGGAACATATTTTGAGGTCAAAGGGCAAAATGTGTTTAAAGGCTAAACTGGTAAATGGATCCAAAATGGTGAGAAACAAATTTTTCCAAACTCTACACTATTGTTTTACACTGGTAAAGCAAGTGTGAAGACCAAAGCAAAGTTGTCCTAAATTTTTCAAATTTTCATAATCTGGAATGCTTTGGCTACGATTAAAGAATGACTCTGATTTGGGCATCCCAAATACCTGAAGTTTTCCATTCATCACAAAAACTAATCTTCAAAAAGAACCCATGAGGTTCAACTTTAAATGGAAATCTTCTTCTTCAAGATTTTAAAACTCAAAAGAGAGACTCATGGTCTCAAACAACTTTCAACAGTAAAAGAGTTTTGAATTTCAAGCATTCTTTGTTGTATAATACTTGATTGTGTTTTCTAAAACCTTGAGCAGAATCATCTCACGAATTTTCAAAAAGTATTTCTTAAATACGATTCTAAATTCTGCTCAAGAAGACTATCTCTCGAATAATGTTCATTATTTCAGGGGAGTATTTCCAAGTCTAAACATATGCTTTGTCAAAATCATGTTTTTATGGTTAGTGCACACATAACAGTGTACAACCCGCACTTGTATTGAAAGGACACTGAGGTACGCTTCAGTGCCTCAATCCTTACATAAGGAGCGAAGGCTTCTTACTTTTGAGTAGAATTAATCAAACATTTTCTGATTTTTTCATAATTCTACTCAAAAGACAAGTATTTCACCTCAATGAGTATTCACTTGTTGAGGGGGAGCACTTGAAAACTCATCGTTCTCAAAAATTCAAAAGTTCTTGTTGATTTCTCCCCATAAGACTCAAAAAAGCATATTTTAATCAAATGTTTCTCAAAAACAACATCTTATATGCTATTTTTGAGGGGGAGAAAAGAAAAGTGATTAAAATATGAAAGTTAAATGTTGCTGATAAGTCAAATCTCATGCGAGCTAGACTCAGATTCACCCAGGAATTGACGAAACATAAAAGTTAGTAAATTCGAAAAGACTTTTCCTCAACGGGTAATAACATCAACTTAGTTACTAGAGCTAGTTGTCACCTGAAAGCTGACAATGGAACTCTTTAACTAGCCACGTAAGCGTGTCTCGAAAAGGATTTGTCTTAGTAGAAATGTACCGTTTCGAGAAACTTTATGTGGACTTGACCAGGCCGGGTAATAACTTCAAGCTAGTCTAACTAGTGATGTAAGCGTGTCTCGAATCGGTCTTGTTCACTGAAAGTGGATCAATTCAAAAAGTGCTTGCTCCTCCCGCATGTGCAAATTTCTTAAATAATCATGAGCACATGTGAAGGGGGAGCCCTTCATAAGTAAACACAAAACTCTGAAAGTGTTAAACAAAATGTTTGATAATCACAAACACTTTGAGAGATTTTTTCAAAGGATTCTTGGCTATTGTCGGATAATCACGGAGTTATAAGGTGATTAAGATAGGAAAAACCGTCCTATGATCCGCCAGAGCCGGAGGGATCTACCCAAGGACATCACCAATAGTTAGAATCAGAAGTCCTTAGGTATGATACGAAAAAAGGAGTAAAGAATGAAAGGAGAAAAAAGGGGTTGAAGAATTAAAAAGAAAACTAAAGAAAAGGGTGAAAAGAAATAGCCCTCCATATGTTCAACCTTAGGGCAGACACCGGGTTCAATTCGTATGCTACTGGTTGTTGCTAAGGCAACACCGGTATTGAAGATAAAGTCGTCATGGACCCAGTGACGCACTGCACTAAACCTTCTTAACCACTCAAGTTTTTTTAAAAGGGCTTGTTTCATTCTCACGGGGAACCGGTGTAATCTATCGACTTATCTCTTAGAGATAGTTGATATTGAAGCAGGAGACCCCTCCCTAGTCTCCGAATAGGAAACCTAAGTGTGCACTTATCGAGTCTAGAGCCATGAGATACATCAAAGATCTCTTAGGAACACTTAGTATTTCTACAACTGGTGTTCTGCATCAATGGGCACCAGCTGTAAATTATCGAGTCCTTCGCAGATCTTAGCAATCTGCCTAGAACGTTTATGAGAGAATTGCATAAGTATTTCTCTATGATTGAACGGAAACTCCTGTCAGGGTCATCATCTAACAGCCTTGACAGGTCACTTCGGTAACTCCTCGTGAGTTAAGCTTAGTGTTTGCGGTGGTTTTCTAACGGTCTACAGTCGTGGAGTGATCCCTAGCGACTCACCCAGTCATTGAGCTACCTAGTAGGCCTCGTAAGCTCCTTCGGGAGTATCTGATATGGGAACGGCGTTGATAAGGGTTAGAAGGAGTCTTCACACTATGCTGTTGACGATCTCTAATTTCTTATCTGTAAGTACCAGTTGTTTATTGCTAACTGTTTACTTTCAGGGACATATCATCTCCATGGAGACTGATTCCGCATGCTCATACATACATCTTGAAGTCAACAAAAGCTCCCTCAAAGATCTAAGCAACACAATGTTCAAAATTAGATTCTACGCCAAAAAGAAGAATCTACAAAGTTTAAGGA
The DNA here is from genome assembly GCA_030686995.1 of Artemisia argyi. Taxonomy (NCBI): domain Eukaryota; kingdom Viridiplantae; phylum Streptophyta; class Magnoliopsida; order Asterales; family Asteraceae; genus Artemisia; species Artemisia argyi. The sequence continues at coordinate 159,029,619 of CM060704.1, read as the reverse complement.
CTAAAGATCTATGTGAATGAAAGGGAACTACGTGCATGTGAATGTCTAAGTTCAAAGGTGTATGAGCATGTTGGAATGGACGACGACCACCACAGACGCAAAAGTGACGCATGGCAGATAACTTCATAAGATGATCACTACCACATCTATTACGAACAATGAACAATGAAGCAAAAGAACACCCACTCTCTTTTGAAGACGTCTTAAGTTATACGAGTCAAAAGTCAAAGACAAAGAAGAAGACGTCAAGCAACCGTGATGACCTACCCTTAGGGGGAGATTGTTGGGAACGTACTTTTATATTTATTCTAGTCTCGGTCATTACATTTTGTAATAAGATGATCACTACTACATCAACTAAGAACAAAGAACGATGAATGATTTAGAAGACGTCTAAAGCTTTGAAAGTCAAAGATTAAGACGAAGACGTCAAGCAACCTTGATGACCGACCCTTAGGGGGAGATTGTTGGGAACGTAGTTTTACTATTTATCAAGTCTCGGTCATTTACTTGTAATAGGTTGCTAGGGCTTGTATGTTTATTTAATCTTAAGGCTTATGTAGCAAGCCCATGGCTTAAGCCCATTTTTATTTATTAGATAGGGAGGAAGGGAGTGTTGCCCTACTCCTTCCCTATATATACTATGTAACCTCTCCTTTGAGAGGGGTTGATTCTCCTAGTAATTTCATCTCTTTCATTTCATTCTTAGGGTTCCTTCCACTCTCTCTCTCTACTCTCTTTCTCTCTCTAGATCTCTAAGTGATTATGTTACAAAATCATGACCTAACATAATGGATGAATGATTTCAATGTTAGGCTTAAGAAAACTGGCAGATCTCCATTGTGTAACTTGCTAGAACGTCTTAAGAAACATGAACCGATGTGTACTAGGTTTTTATGATTGTATTTAATGCATGAGCGAATTCTAGTGATCCCATGTTAGGAGCTTCTTAGCCGGCTCGACATAGGAGTGAAGTAGGAGCTTATAGGATTGGGGAAGTAAGTACGCCACCCCATGAATGGTATTAAGGAATACAATCCGTCATCCACACAACTGTAACAAGTAGGAGCTTATAGGTTGTAAGCTTCTCGAGATCCCTCGAGAGGTAAAGCCTGGTGCAATTCCCACGCATCAAAAACATGTGGAAGCTCAGTTCAGTCTACCTCAGACCATGATTCTTTAGCTAAGTTCAAAAAGTCCCTGAGGACTAAGCCCACTAGGAGGTGGGTTAATAAGAAAAACTAACCCAGTTTTACTATTTGTGAAGAAACACATCAGGGATCCTGCTTGGCACCTTGACAGTGGATGTTCAAGGAGTATGACTGGTGTGAAGAGTTATCTGCACAAATATGTAAAAGAACCAGGACCCAAGGTAGTATTTGGTGATAACTCATCAGCTCCCACTGAAGGTTATGGTTCAGTAAACTGCAATGGTATAGTTTTTACAAAAATAGCTTATGTCAATGGTCTCAAGTACAATCTGATAAGTGTGAGTCCACTATGTGATGCAAAATACATAGTTCAGTTTGATGACAAGAGTGGGACCATCTTTAATGCCAACAAGGAAGTTGTGTTGATTGCTCCCAGGAGGGATGATGTTTATGTTCTAGACATGCCATCCCTTACTCAAAATGGGACTTGCCTCTTCTCTAAGGCAAGTGAAATAATCAACTGGCTCTGGCATAGGAGACTCTCTCATCTCAATTTCAAAAACATCAACAACCTGGCCAAATAGAAAAAAGTTCTAGGCCTTCCATCCCTGGTGTATACCAAAGACAAGCCATGTTCTGCTTGTGAAAAAGGAAAACACCACAGGGCATCATTCAAAACCAAACAAACCTTCTCTATCAAAAGCTGCCTTCACCTCCTTCACATGGATCTCTTTGGACCTGTTAGTCCAATGTCCATTAACCATGAGAAGTATACTCTGGTCATAGTGGCTGAATACTCAAGATACACTTGGGTTTACTTCCTGACCAAAAAGAGTCAGGCAGCTGATACAATCATGTCCTTTGTCAGGAACATTGAAAATCAAAATGATGTTAAGGTGAAACAAATAAGAACTGACAATGGTACTGAATTCAGAAACCAGAACCGTGAGTGTTTTTGTGATGAGAAAGGTATAGCTCAGAACTTCTTTTCTCCTTATACTCCTGAACAAAATGGAGTAGCTGAAAGGAAGAACATTACACTCATTGAGGCTGCAAGGACAATGTTGAATGGCTCAGTCCTTTCAAAACACTTTTGGACTGAGGCAGTCAAAACAGCCTGCTATTCTCAAAATAGGTCCATCATAGTGAAAAGGCACAATAAGACCGCTTATGAGAAATTCAAAGGAAGGATCCCTGACATCAGCTACTTCTATGTATTTGGGTGCCCTGTGTTTATTCATAATCACAAGGATCACTTAGGTAAATTTGATGCCAGAGCTGATGATGGATACTTCTTGGGATATTCTCTTGTCTCCAAAGCCTTCAGGGTGTTCAACACTAGGAGACAACAAACGGAGGAAACCTACCACATCACTGTTGATGAGAGCACTGAATCCATCAGGTTCTCTAACCCCTCAGTTGAGGAAATTGGTATTGATGACTCATTAAAATACCCTCCTGATGAATATCATCCTGAAAGCAAGGCTTCCACTCAATACCAAGCTGATGCAGATATTTCATACTACATCATTCCTCACAATTTACCTCAACTAACCATCAGTGAAGTCACTGATACTCAACAAGTCTCCAATGAGACCACACCCACTGAACCAACTGTTCAGGAACCCTCTAATCAAATTGTTAACCTTGAGGTCACTGATGTTCTAAATCATGAAACATCTCAGAATCCTATGACTGAACACACTCCTCCAACAAATCAGGCTTCTACAAGTTCTAATTCCTATCCTAAACCTCAAGATAGCTGGACTAGGTCCAAAACAACTGAACTTGTAAACATCATTGGTGAGCCCACTGAAGGCTTGCTAACCAGAAGCATGGCTGCTAAACTCAAGGCAGCCTCAGCCAATGTATGTCTCTATGTAGACTTTCTCTCTGACATAGAGCCTAAGAATCTCAAAGAAGCCCTGACATATGAAAGTTGGGTTCAGGCTATGAGAGATGAATTGGAACAATTTGAATGAAACAATGGCATGACCCTAGTTGAATACCCTCAGGGTGTTTTAGTCATAGGAATGAAGTGGGTCTACAAAAACAAGACTGATGAGAATGGTATAGTCATAAAAAACAAAGCTAGACTTGTTGCCAAAGGGTATAATCAATAGGAAGGTATTGATTATGAGGAAACCTTTGCACCAGTTGCTAAAATGGAAGCCATCAATATCTTCCTAGCCTATGCAACATACATGAACTTTAAGGTTTACCAAATGGATGTTAAAAATGCCTTCCTGAATGGTAACATTAAAGAAGATGTCTATGTGCAACAACCTCTTGCCTTTGAAAGTAGTGAATTCCCTAACCATGTATGCAAGCTTAATAAAGCCTTTATGGACTTAAACAAGCACCTAAAGCATGGTATGAAACACTTTCAGCCTTCCTGATCCAAAATAAGTTTGTCAGAGGAAGGATTGATAAAACCCTGTTCATCTATAGAACAAAAAGTGATGTCATCCTTGTTCAAGTATATGTTGATGATATCATCTTTGGCTCAACAAGTTACAAACTTTGCAAACAGTTTGAAAAACTGATGACTACTAAGTCTGAAATGAGCATGATGGGCGAACTCACTTACTTTCTTAGGCTTCAAATCAAAAAAACTGACAAAGGCATATCCATTTGTCAAGAAAGTACTTGAGGAACCTACTGAAGAAGTATGAGCTCACTGACTGCTCTTCAGTAAAAACTCCTATGGTTCCTCCAAACCACCTTGGTCCTGACCTCACTGGTAAATCAATAAATCAAACCCTATACAGAGAAATGATAGGGTCCCTGATGTACTTACTTGCTTCAAGGACTGACATCCAATTCTCAGTCTGCTTATGTGCTAGATATCAGGCTGATCCAAAAGAGTCTCATCTCACTACTGTCAAAAGAATCATCAGATACCTGAATATCAAACCTTAGTTTGTACTATCCTAAATGCTCAAGGATTTATCTAAAAGGATACACTGACTTAGACTATGCAGGCTGCAATATGGACAGAAAGAAACAGTCAGTGTCTATCCACAACGCACAAAATCCTAAAATATCAAGTCAATATATTTATTCAGAAATTAAGTCATTCATTACTAGTTCCAAAGTAATCACATATTCTAAGCCAAAACTCACTTCAACTCACCGATTTTTCATTTTTTGACAAATCAGCAATTGAGTTTAGTCAAGTAAATAGAACCTAACTTCTATGCTCAAATTTTCGTTAATCTGTTTCACTGCATTTACGTTAAATTGCAAGCATCAACTTAAATTCACTTCAACTCACCTCTAATCGGTCAATATCTACACAAATTAACATCTAATTTCTTACTAGTTCAACTATTAATAAGCACATAATCAGCAGTAAACAACATAACTATTAATCAGCACAAAAATAGAAAATAATATGTAAACAACACAACATAACTATTAATTAGCACAAAAATTGAAAATAATATGTAAACAACAAAAAATCAGTTGTATTATACCTAACTTGATAACGGTGACGAGAATTGAAGACGGTTAAGTTGACGACGGTGCCGGAGTTAAGGTTTCGATCGACGACCAGATAGAGACAGAGGTGGTGACGACGATGCCGGAGTTAAGGTTTCGGTGGTGGTGGTGGATAACGACGGTGGAGATGATTAGGTTAATGACGGAGTTAGGGTTACGATCGGAAAAATTACGGTGGTGGTAGTTGATAATGATTAACGGTGGTGGAGCGATTAGGTGAGATGTGACTTGTGAGCAATTAGAAGAAAAGATAAACAAATTTTACTCTTATATTTTATTTCTACTTTTATCATATTGCTTTTTATATTTAATTTAATAGCCTAAATATAGATTTTGTGACTTTTTCTATCTTTAGTGGGTGAAAGTTTTTAGTCAGTATTTGTCACAAATTTTGTAGTGTTGATATTGTATGAGATTTAGGGAAAACTGCACAAAAACCATTAAATTAGACTGTATATTCATTTTTTATTTGCGTACTTATTGTTTGCTTCCATGTATCGTAAAGAATATTACAAATAACAAGAGACGTAAAATCAACTTAAAATATCTCATTTATTTAATACTATTGAACTATGAACTATGAACTATTGAACTATGAGTCGCGGCCCATGGGCTAAATGCTAGTACCATTTAAAAGGAGGCCCTTAAAAGGATGTGCTAATACTTATAACTTATTAGCATTTTTGGCAATTGCATATATACCCACTAAAACTTGCATATTTGCATATACTCAAAACATGTTTAACTTGCATTGTACATCATGTATTGAAAACTTGTATTTTGAGAAAATATGCAAGTTTTTGAGTTTTAGTGGGTATATATGCAATTCTCCCCAGCATTTTATATAATGGCCCAATTAAACATAGCCTTGACTAAAATATGGCAGAAAGAGGTTAATGACATACAAATAAAGAAGGAGTTTTTCATATATATCATTCCGAAAATGCATAATTGCATAGATATCAAAGTATGCATAAAAACCATTGTACTGTGTGCATTAAAAACTTGTATAAAGGATATATATGCAATTATTCACTTTAGAGGGGATATATATGCAATTATGCCTAATAAAAGAAACATTAAACATTATCAACACTAACAATACATCACATCTATTTTATTATTATTTAGCCACCATTTTATACGGCCAAATTAGTTACAGACTTACTATAAGGGAGATAGTACCTGAAGAATTTTGTTAAGGTGTACGTTATTATTCCTTGAATTCACATACATCGAAATAAGATTAACATATATCGACTACTAGTTAAGTTATTATTAGGGAGGCATCGTGATGATGGATAGTTCCACTTCTTGCTGAATTATACAAACAGCTACATATCAATGACTGTAAAGTTGAAGTTCGACCAAGAAGTCTTCTTACGTAACAGAGAGGAACTAAACCCAAAAGTCGAATTCTCTAAATCAAATACCAGAAAGTTGTCCTCGATCTGAAACATCCCAGTCACAATTGCAGGTTCACTAGTCGCACAACCATCAACAAATGCTAGACACGCCACGTCTTTTGTCATTTGCTTTATGGAGTTAGCAGTAGATATAGTCCACTTCTTCCCGTCTTGTAGAATCAAATAAATCCTATACGCTTAACCGGTTAGCTTAAACTATTTCCTAAGCCCACCATTAATCTAAGTCTATCTATTATAAAAAAAACAAGTTTCGTTTCATATATATGATCATCACTTCATATAAAATATAAATGCTAACAGCATGAAACTCAATTTTTTAAGAACATTGTTAAGTGCGAGAATTGCGAAACCTCCTATAAACCAATCATATTTTTTTAAATATTAAATATTTTCATTTATTCCAAAAGGGTCTAATAGTAGAAGATATTTTTATATTATTTTTGATTTTTTTTAAACACTTACATTTCAGTTTTTATTATTATTATTTTTTATTTATTTTTTTAGCATGTATGTTTTTAAAATGATTTGGTGCGTATGTGTTTTTAGGAAATAATTTTTTGATTTTCATTTTTGGAATAAATTTTTCTACATACATGTTTTTCAAATAGTAAGGTGCAAATGTCTTTTAGATAATGTAAATCTATACTACTACTAATGTATTTAGGACTTCTAAAAGAAGAAGTCTTAAAATTTTTAAGACAAAAAACATTTCCCAAATAAGAAATAACAAGCCATTTAGTTACATTGTTAATACATTTATGACTAATAACAAGCCATTTAAGAGACTTTATGAATAACTTTATGGCTAATACAAAAATAAGCAATGGCTTTTAAAGTCATATTGGTCAAAATACGTTTAAAAAAATGTCTGGACCTTAACTACTTTTTAATGTTTATGTTATAATTACATATATAAAGCGCAACCACAAACCAAACACAAAGAAAAAAAAATACTAACTTCTTTTTTATCTCCCTTACCCCTCTCGGTCTCTCTTTCTCTGGCTACCCACATTGGTCGGTTGACCGGCCGAGTTGCCACCACTGTAGGTAGTCGGTCGATGAAGGTCGGTCGCGTCCCAATTTCACAAACCCGTCGTCCCATCGATCGAGTATACACTCCAGAAACAAACAAAAAATAGTACCTATCCGAGTCAAAAAATAAAATAAAATAAAATAAAAATGCAAAAAAGTTTTTGAACTCGACTATTATTATCATTTCTATTCTAAATCAACAACCAACAACATATATTTTAAAACAACAGTTCCAACTCAAGAGTCAAAACAAATACACACGCGACCTCAGTATCATTAACACATCATCAGTCTTGAACTCAAATCTTAAACATAAAAAAAAAAAAAAAAAAAAAAAAAAAAAAAAAAAAAAAACAAAAAAACACAACAACAATAACAAACCTACCCAACATCTTATTCAAGATCTTGAAGTCATTTAGCATATTTAAGCCGAAACACAGTGGCATAAACATATATTTAGCTTAAGGTGATAAAACTTTATTTGGTTTTGTTCAACTTCAAAGTTTGATGAGTGGGGTATTTTTGGAGTTATAAGGTGTGTGGTGGCTTTACGTATTCAAAAGGAACTATAAGGAAGGTTTGTGCTTGTTACATGGCTTTAGGAGATATAAGGAAGCATTGATGCTACG